>CM012450.1:8627390-8991816 GCA_003999625.1 Oryzias javanicus
TTACTACTGAAACTGCACAATATCTGATTGACTATGAATCCAAGGACTTGCAATTTTGTTACCACTGTTTATGCTGTGAAACGCTAGCTTCAGCCATATTATATTTGTACGTTTTTGGCTTTGTTTTCACGTTTCTTAATTCTGTTACAGACATGTATTTTTATCGCATCAAATCAGTTTTTCACTTGACAATTTCAGGTTTTTTGTTTTTTTTGCTCAAAGTGCAATATTGATGTTTTTATTTAAACAATCTTTGCATTTGGTGGATGTTTTTAAAGTGAAAAAATTTCAAGACAGTGCATGGTGTGACCCTATGTATTTACATACACGAGAAGATGAAAGGTTACAAAAAATGTGATATTTCGTGTAAAACTGAAACATTAATTATTCATTGTGATCATGTACATGATGAACTTTGTGCGTGGGATTTTTGTGAAAGATGTTTTTTTTTTTTTTTTTAATTATTATTATTTTGCACGGTCTCAGATGAACAGCTTTTTGGTGAACTATTTTTTTAGTGCTGTAATATTTTGACGAGGCTGTTGAAGTGTAGATGTGTTCCTGTGCGTGTGAATCACAGCTGTATCATACTTTCTTCACTGCCTGGCTCCCCTCTCAAAGCCTTCTCCATCGGTTTCAGACAAGAGAACTTTTTTTTAATCAGAAATGTTCCTGAATCAGAGTTCATGCTTCGAGCTGTACAAAATTCTTTGGTTACAAAATAATTGATTGTATGTATGTATGCGTGTGTGTGTGTGTGTGTGTAAAGTGAGCGTGCACAACTCATCTGTGAAGCACAACTTTGACTTCACTGAAGTGGTAAAAAGTCTGTACCGGTATGAATAAGAAGTTTACTCCTCTATGCTAACCAACTGTTAACATTTTTCAACATTTTTAATCTTTACAGGGAGATTCTTTATCGCAGCACAATCACATCATTTGACCTGCAAAAGCAAAACAGAAGATTTGTTATTCATTTTTTTCAGTGTCTCACAGTGGTTGATACTGAGGTTGTTTTTGTAATGACGCTGGAGTCTGTATAGCCATATTAATTGTAACTGTACTACAGTAGAATTATTTCTATGATCTATTTTACTTTATTGGTATGCACGTTTAATGTATAAATAGTGGAAATAAATGTTTCTGATTTATAATACCAGAAAATGTCTTGATCTATCAATGCTTCTTCTCTTTTAATGGTTTTCTTATGGAAACATCAACTTATCATTTAAACCTGTACTCTAAGAAAATGTGTTAAATATTTAAACATGGAAACAGAAGTGACAGCTTGCTTTAGTCACAACTTTCCTTACAGGTTAAAACTAAGGAAACCAAGCAAAATTGTAAGATTGTGAACATTTGTTGAGCCTGTAGAGTAGGGGTGTTGAACCCAAAGGCACAAGGGGCCAAAATCCAAAACACACTTTTGGGCCGAACAGGATAATCACTTCTTGAACCCGCTAAAACTAAAGTTTTAAAACTTTAGAAACGTAACTTTTTAACATAGTTATGAACTAAATATATTGCATTCCCTGCGATAATGCTTGTGTGAATGCTGTTACCTGAATTTGTCCGCTAAAGATGCTAGTGCTAATAGCTGAAGATGCTGAAATTGATAGCTGAAAATGCTGAAGCTAATAGCCAGCTAAAAAATAGCTAAATGCTCAATTAGCCTAAAAAAATAACCTAATTTAGCCAAAACAGCTAGCATGTTGCAAAAAAAAAAACATAAAAGCTTCAAAATTGGCTGCTGGATGATCTCCCTTATTTTATTAGCTTTCTGCTAGCGCTGTGATGGCCCAACTTACCTCACCTCGCCTGAATTGCCTGGTCCATTCTAAACTGGACCATACTGTACCATACCGCTCAGTGGAAACAAGGCTTTAGTGTTGCCCTGTGCATGCAACCTGACAGTTAGAAATTTGGAAATCAGACAATCAGAGTGTAATGTTTATGTTTGTATCCTACAGGCAATCACGTACACCCCGCGCATGCAATATTTAGATGCAGCCGAGAGGTCATAGGTGCGTGTAACTTATGATAAATACTTATATTACTTATATATTTATAAATACTTCATGACACAGTTACTACATGCAATAGTACAGTGGTGCAAGAAAGTATTTAGTCAACCAACAATTGTGCATGTTTTTCCACTTTAAAAGATAAGAGAGGTCTGTAAATTTATTTTAAAAAAATATATTTTTTTAATCATGGTGGAAAATAAGTATTTGGTCAATAACCAAAGTTCAACTGAATACTTAGGTAAATGCCCTTTGTTGGCCATGAGAGTCTTCACAAACTATTGCTGGTATTTTGGTCCATTCCTCCATGCAGATCTCCTCTAGAGCAGTGATGTTTTGGGCTGTTGCAGGGCAGCATGGACTTTCAGCTTTCTCCAAAGATTTTCTATGGGGTTGCGATCTGGGCACTGGCTAGGCCATTCCAGGACCTTGAAATGATTCTTATGAAGTCACTCTTTCGTTACCCGGGCAGTGTGTTTGAGATTGCTGTCATGCTAAAGGACCCAGCTATGTTTCATCTTCTGATAGAAGGAGGTTTTCACTCAAAATCTGAAGACACGTGACTGTTGTGTTCTTGATCTCACCAATGTAAGGATTCATCCACAGACAACGACGTGCTTGAATCGAGGCTCTTTTATTCATTCGTTGCAACACTCACTGTACGGCATTCACTTCCGGCATGCTACCGCTACTCACTGCTACGTCACATGACTGACATCCCATGTATACTTCAGGGTCCAGTGGGAGTAAACAGTATCACCTTAGCTGAACACTAACAGTTAAACATAATGTAATTTCTTGACTAAATGTTGCATCCCCCTTCTTTTAAAATAATTAGCAAGAGAGAAAAAAAACAAAAATTAGTATACACTAGACACTCAGCATACTGCTAGAATTATGGACCAACAGATATAACGGAAAATCAGCCACTTTAACTGTTTAACTGACCGATATGAACATTTCAGTGTCATACACAACATTAGAACAGTTTGACAATTTTTTTTTTTTTTTTTGTATCAGGGCAGCGATCCGCCTACACCCTTTACATTCTTCTTATGCCCTTTTATAAGTCCAGGACATCTCTAGGTTTGACCTGCCGGCCATACCTGGTTTGGTAAGGAACCACAGTGGTTGTTTTCTTCAGATGCATCCAGGGAAACAGGTTGATTGTTGTGATTCTTGCTTGCATCATGGTTGTGTGTTTTGGATGTCCTTGATGTCAAGAAGATGACGCCTGTTCCTTCTGTACTCCTGTCCTTCGTTGGTGCGTACAAGGTATGATCTGTCAGTGTCAGCTGGCTGAATGACAACCGCTGGTTTCCAGAGTCCATGTTCCTGCAATCTGATGTTCTGTCCCTCATGCAGCTCTGGCATTGGTTTTGCAGACCTATCATAGAACCGCTTCTGACGCTGTTGCTGGCTGACTCTTCTGGTGTGCGTTTCCTTGTAGCTGACCACTTTGGGCTGAAGCTGATGATGGGTGCTCGGCAGGATGGAACGCAAACGGCGACTCATTAGCAGCTGGGCTGGTGACCTGAAGTTGTCAACCGGGTGTTTCGGTACTCCAAAAGACTCAGATATGGATCTCTCCGATCCACCTTTGCCTTTTCCATGAGCGACTTTGAGATTTGCACTGACTTCTCCGCCAAACCATTACTCTGTGGGTAATGTGGGCTGGTTGTTACATGTCTGAAGTCCATGTTTTGGCAAAGTCCTCGAACTCCCTGCTTTTGTATTGGGGGCCGTTGTCGGATATGACGGTCTCTGGTATGCCATGCCTTGCAAAAACAGTTTTGAGTTTGTGTATAACAGCTGAAGATGTGGTGCTGTTCAGCTTTTCTAGTTCAAAATATTTACTAAAATAGTCAGTCGTGACTATGTAGTTTTCATTGTTCCATACAAAAAGATCAGTTGCGACTACTTGCCAAGGTCTGTCAGGGATCTGGTGACTTATCATAGGTTCTTTTGAGTTTGATGGCCTATGTTCAAGACAGACAGTGCACCTGCTGACCATATCTTCTATTTGCTTGTTCATTCCAGGCCAAAACAGATGTCTCGTGCTCTCTGTTTACACTTTTCCATGCCCATGGTGCCTGTGTGTATTTTGGTTAGGATCTCTGCACGCAATGTGTTGGGTATCACTAATTTCTCCCCTTTGAAGATGATTCCGTTTATTTGGGAAAGCTCATCTCTGTGATTCCAGAATTCAGCAATGCTGTGGGGACACGCCCTTCTTTCCTCAGGCCAGCCTTCACTGATTGTCCTCATCAGCAGCTTGAGTTGCGTGTCTTTTCTGGTTTCTGCTGTGATCTCTTTCAGCTTGGTGTCGCTGACAGGTAAGTTGCTGTATACAGTGTGAACCTGCATGTCCATACCCTCAGCAAGACTGCTGTCTGGATCCAACAGTGACTTCCTGGAGAGTGTGTCTGCAACAGGGATGTCTTTACCGGGGCAGTGGACAATAGTGAAGTCGTACCTCTGTAGTTGCAGTATCATCCTCTGAAGCCTCGGAGGCGCTGCTGCGAGTGGTTTCCGCATGATGAACTCGAGTGGTTTGTGGTCACTCTCTACAATCAGGTGACGGCCATAAATGTACTGATGGAAGCGTTTGCACCCAAACAAAATGGCAAACAGCTCCTTTTCGATCTGGGCATAGTTGGTTTCGCTCTCTGTCAGTGACTTTGACGCGTAGCCAATAGGCCTGCCCTCCTGCAACAGGGCTGCACCCAAGCCATATTTTGACGCATCCACCTGTAGTCTGAGCTCTTTGCTGGGATCAAAGTAGGTCAACACTGGCCCGGCTCTCTTGTGAGCAGCTCTTTCATTTTTCTGAATGCTTCATCATGCTGTGCATCCCATATGAATTCGCTCGTTTCTTTTAACAGGTGCCGCATGGGTGCATTAATGTCTGAGAGCATGGGTGCAAACTTTGACAGATAATTAACCATACCCAGAACTGTCTCTAGCTCTCCTTTGTTTTTGGGTGGCTCCATGTCACGAACAGCTGCAATCTTGGCTGGATCAGGTTTCACTCCATCCTTTGTGATGAGGTGGCCAAAATAGCTGACTTCTGTGGCACAGAGTGTGCTCTTTTCCGGGTTGAGCTTTACTCCTCGCTCTCTGGAACGTTGCAACATGGCTCGAAGGTTTTTGTCATGCTCATCCTTGCTCCTGCCATAGATCAAAACATCATCAACGATTGCCATGACACCTTGCAGCCCTTCGTAGGTTTCATCAACTTTGCGCTGAAACTCATCTTGAGCAGATTTCACCCCAAAGGGTAAGCGCAGAAACCGGTATCTTCCGAAAACTGAGTTGAATGTGGTCAGCTTGGAGGACACTTCCGTGAGCTTTATAGCCCAATAGCCTGACCTGGCATCCATAACGCTAAAGTAGCAGGCACCTGCCAGCTTGGATGTTACGTCCTCAAGAGTGGGCAAGGGATAGTGTGGTCTTTTGATTGCTTTGTTCAGATCTTTAGGGTCAAGGCATACCCTTAATTTGCCTGTGCGTGGCTTTTCTGCTACAACCAGGGAATTGACCCATTCTGTTGGCTCCGTTACTTTGACAATGATCTGTTGTTTTTCCATGTTGTCAAGCTCTGCTTTTAGGCGATCTCGCAGTGCGAAAGGGACACGCCCTTGGGGGGTGGACCACAGGTACCGCTTTGGGGTCGATGTGAATTGTGCATTCACCCGGGAATAGCCCTATGCCTGTAAATACATCAGCATATTCATCCATAATGGATTGCTCAGGTCTACTGGATACAGACAGAATGAACTTGACGAGCCCAAATTCTTGACATGCTCTAGGCCTAACACCGGTGGTGCTTGGGTGTCGACAATGTGGAACTTTAGCATTAGCTTAGCGCTCTTGTACTGACATTTGATGTCGCATTTCCCTTTCACAACAAGCTTTTCGCCCCCCGTATCCATACAGCGGGCGCATTGATGGCTGTAATATGTATTGCAGTCCCAATCCATTGAACACACGTGTGGGAATAACGTTGGCTGAGGCTCCCGTGTCCAATTTGAACCTTATTGATGCTTTATTTGGGCCAATTTGTACATCTGCGAAGACTTGGTCTGTTTTTTCACTCTCACTTTCTTGTGTGACGACATCAATGAACAAATCCTCTGTGCGTTCGACTACTTCACTAGGAATGTCTTCGCTCACTGTGTGCACGCCCTTGTTTTGTCTTGAGCGACATACTTTTGCAAAATGATTCCATTTATTGCATATTTTACATTGTTTACCTTTTGCTGGGCAGCTCTCCTGCATGCCATGCATATTGTTTCCACAATAAGAACAGGTTTTAAATCGTTCATTGCTGCCTCCTGCTGGACGAACATTGAAGGTGTTTCTCTTTGGTCTGCTCTGGCGTGATTTCCATGAGGCCATTTTGGACGGGTGGCGCTCAATGGCGTGAACATTATGTTTGCTACCAGCAAACGTTTTGAGTTGGGCTTGAGCTATGTCGTGAGATCTGGCGATGTCAATCGCCTTTTCCAGCGTTAAGTCAGAACCGACGCTCAGTAATTTCTCTCTGACTCTGGGCGAATAAATGCCGAACACCACGCGGTCTCTGATCATTTCTTCGCTGTTAGCATAGTTGCAGTCCTTGACAAGTAATCTCAAATCCGTTACAAACTGCTCGAAAGGCTCACTGGCTCCTTGTACTTTCTCATGAAACTTGTAGCGAGCAAAAATAACGTTTGTTTTGGGCATTACGTACGCTTCGAAGCGGTCATAGTACGTTTTTAGCGCCTTACTTTCATCATCCGTGAGCGTCCACGTGTTGTAGATGTCGCGGCCTTTATCTCCGACCCAAAGGAGTAGGTAGCTGCATTTTTCATCCTCTCCCTTCCTCTTGAACGGCCCGGAAAACATTAAATCCACGTGCAGCTTGAATTTTCGCCATGCTTCGGGCAGGTTGCTCGCATCCCAGTCCATGTGCGGCGAGGGAACTCCCGCGACGTCCATGCTGTCTTCCTCGTTGCAGTTTCGCTTTTACTCTGACACCATGTTGTGTTCTTGATCTCACCAATGTAAGGATTCATCCACAGACAACGACGTGCTTGAATCGAGGCTCTTTTATTCATTCGTTGCAACACTCACTGTACGGCATTCACTTCCGGCATGCTACCGCTACTCACTGCTACGTCACATGACTGACATCCCATGTATACTTCAGGGTCCAGTGGGAGTAAACAGTATCACCTTAGCTGAACACTAACAGTTAAACATAATGTAATTTCTTGACTAAATGTTGCAGTGACCCCATTCATTCTTTCCTTTACACAGATTAGTCGTCCTGGTCCCTTTGCTGAAAAGCAGCCCAAAAGCATGATGCTTCCACCCTCGCGCTTTACAGAAGACATGATGCAACTCAGCATTCTTTCTCCTCCAAACAGTAGAGTTCTTACCAAAAAGTTCTATTCTGGTTTCATCTGACCATAGAACATTCTCCCAATCCTCTTCTGGATCACCCAAATGTTCTCCAGCAAACTCTAGACGGGCCTGGAGTTAGCAGGGGGGACACGTCTGGTTCTGCAGGATTTGAGTTCCTGGCAGCGTAGTTTGTTACTGATGATAGCCTTTGTTGTTTTGGTCCCAGATCTCTGCAGGATACCAGGAACAGGTTGTGAAACCTTTGTGAAGACTTGCAGAAAACGTTTAATGTGGTTTTTACAAGCTAAATTGAGATGAAGATAAACTCTTTGAAATGATCTGGTACCTAACAAGCTGTCCGACCTCATGTCCTGCCAGAATCTATCTGGAAATCTTCGTCAACCTTTTTGTTTCTCTTTTAATTGTTAAAAGAGCAATCTCCTTCAAAGATCTGTAACAGTTTTAGTCCAAAAGAGTCAAATTTGATCTGATTCATCAAAAAAAAAAAAAAAAGTTGTGATGAGTTTATGTAAAGATTTGTAAAATAGGTTGTTTCAGACCATTTGTATACAGTAGACATCATCCTCATAACAGAAGTGCTTTAAAAAAATAAAATAAAGCAGTATTTTAGACCCCCTCATAAGTGTAGTTCAGCTCTCGTCTTGGTTGCTGCAGAGAACAGCAAGAGGGAAAAAAACAGCAGAAATAAATGCATAAAAGACAAGGGAAAATGGTTTTGTATATAAAACCAATCTCATCACATTCCCTGCTGCAGAGCCGTCTATGTCATAATAACTGTCTTTTTTATTGCAGGCATAAGATACACTAATTGCAAACACATTAACTGGGAGAATGAACCCCTGGTGGAGCAAGAAAGATTATTACTTTTTGAAAGAACTTTCTGTTTGGGGGGTGATAACTTTCTGCGCTGATGACTTTTTTTTTCTTTTTTACTTTTAGACTTTTCAGATAATGTATTGTTTGTATAACGAAGGTCTAAGGGCCAAACCATGTTGGAGAATATAAACAGGAGAAGTTCTTGGCGGTTGAAAATATACTATTTTTGAAAGGTATTGCAGAGCCTTTCAAATTTATAATAGAAATAAATTAACAAGATTTATGAAAAAAAAAATACTCAGTTCTTAACCTTTTTATTTTATTTTTGCAAAATCTCATTTGGAAAAGCATTTTATACCTAAAAGCTCACTAATATTGCATTAATTGTGAGCGTCAATATTTTCCAGCTCCGCCGGTTTGCTGAATTAGGCAGGAAATGAGGCATAAGTTTAATACACAGAGACAAATGGAAGCTAAATGGGTTTGGAGCTTGCTGCCAAAACCATGCTGGGCCATTTTTCAGCCCTCTAAGAAGCAATAAGTTTAAAAAGAAAAAAAAAGCATGAGAATGCATAGACACAGATTAACCCACTGTTTAATAACTGAAGCAGAAAAAAATTCTCTCAGAAGTTTGTGGAGCTTGAAGGACATCAGGCGGCAAAAACATGACCGTGAAATAAACATTTCAATTTGTCCTCAGTATTACCGTACAATTCTAATCTTTCTACTTTGAATTAGTGTTTTGGCAAAAAGGTTTGATAAGTATGAAAGAAAGCCAGAAGTCATGATGGTGTCTCATTATTGTATCTCTTTTTGTAGGTCAATCAATCAATCACTTTATTATTTATTTAGTACCTTTAAAAGCAGGAGTAACCAAAGTGCTGCACAGAAAATAAAATATGAATAAAATCATTAAACAACTAAATACAAAAAAAGTCACAATAAAATCATTAAAACAATAAAAGCAGTAAAACAATAAAATAACAATAACAAGCTGGTCCACTAGATCGGCTCACTGGAGTTAAAGCCTGAGTAAGAAGATGAGTTTTTAAACTTAAAATCACTAATGCTGGGGTGTCAAACTGAATCCCACAGGGGGGCCAAAATCCATAACACACCTCAGGTCGCGGGCCGAACAGGATAAACATTTATTGAAACTACATTTTTTAAGCTTTAACAACATAACCTTTTGATATTACTATGAATAAAAACAAGAAGGAATTTTATTCCAGAATCAATTTAAATCTTAAATAACTTTTATTATTTTACGCCCCTTAAAAAATAAATTTTGTCAAAATTATACAAATTAGAAATTGTCCGATTAATATCATTAAAGGAAAATGATCTGGAGGGTCGGATATAGTTACCCGGAATTCCAGAAATTAGGAGCTGGAAAGGTTCTGGCTCCCCTGGTCACAAGCCGAGTCCTTGGAGCCATTAAAAGCAATTAATCTTCAGATCTTAAGACTCGACGTGGACGATAAAAATGTAAAAGTTCTGAAAGATATTGAGGTGCCAGACCACCCAAACATTTAAAAACCAGAATTAAAATCTTAAAAGTAATCCAAAAAAATAATCAGCGTAGCAGTGGAATGAAACATTATGTTTCCTAAAAATGGACCCCGGTGGCAGCAGGTAAAGTATGAATAAAAGCAGGCCTAAAACTGAGCCCTGGGGTACACCATGTTTGAGTGGAGCCTCTGAAGAAGAAAACTGTCCCAGTTGGACAGAAAAACTCCAGCTACATTATTCAAAACCTGAACCAACTGAGCACTGAACCCTTCACATCGGCAGACTGCTCCAGTCTGAACAATAAAACACTGTGATCCTCTGTATCAAAGGCAGCAGTGAGATCTAAAGAATTGAATCAGTGTTGTGTTGTCTTTTATTGTCACACCTGACTAAACTCTTTACCAGAAACTTTATTATATTGAAAATTAGCTCTCTTTAAATAATCAGTACTATACTATTCATATATTCTAGTTTAAATTTTTTTTTTACTATTCTTCATTAGTAATTTAACATTGCTTCAATTGAATATAATTAAACACGTTTTTTGAAAACAAATGACAAACTACACGGAAAGTTCAAATTTTCTAAGGATTAATATCCTCTTTAACAGTTTTTTTTTTTTACTTCACAAATATTACTAATCCTTATCCATTTTACAAAATGTTTCTTAAAAATCTGTACTATTCTAAGCAGGAAAAATGGTAACACCGCAAACTATTTGATACTTGCAAGGCTTTAAAACCCTGTTTTTTAGGACATTGTAGATATTTTAGCAGGTTTTAAGTTGTTTTAATTTTCTTTTTATCAATATCAGTACAGTCAATAATTTTTACCTCATTAAGTTATAGGATCTAGAAACCAAAACATTTTTTAAATAAGTGAAAAAAATTCCTTCAGACTCATTAAAATAAAATTACTTTATTTAAGACTGAAAAACCACAAACTGCACTGTCATTATGCTGCCTTTTATCATCATTAATTTGGAATCAAACTTTTAGATTTATATTTTAAGAATAAGTGCTATTTTTAGATTCATGAGGATATATTAAGATGGGCCAACCTGTAGTAAGATCATGTTCTCATTATCTTTCCATAATTAGTTCTTTCCACTTCTTACAATAGTTTATTGTCACTGTAATCAAAATAAACTGCAATTAGGTTAATAAAAACTCAAAAATCACAAACTGTTTGGTAAGAAAATGCAGAAGATATTTATTATTGGGCTTCATCATTACATTCAATTTTAAGTCATTCTACTCACAGTTTAATTTTTTTTCCCTTTTGAATGTTTGTGTGGGACTTCTTGTTTCTATTATTGTTTATAAAATGTGTTGTTAAGTTAAAAAAAACTTGATAATTTTACTACTTTCTAGTATTTAGATTAGTCTTCTTTTCCTATTTATAGGTTGTGTCTTTTTGCAGGTTCTGAATCCAAGAAGCTAACAATAAATGACAGAAGGTGCATCTCTTTATTAATCTTTTTTAATTTCCACCAAAAACAACTGAAAACAATCAAATCTAGTCACAAGAAAAACAAAAAAAAACCCTGACACTAACTTTCACAAGTTTTATGATTGAAAATAAATTATTTTTTTCTTTCTTTTTTTTTATCTTGGAACTTAATTAAAACATTTCTCAGTTTTCAGTAAAAGTATATTATCTGTTGCAGCAGTAAAACATCTCCTATCATTAACCTTAGTGTTAATTACATTTTATTCATTTCCTTTCCGTAAAAAAAAAAAACCAGAAAGTGTGGAACTAAACATGCGAGAACAATCATTTTTAACATGCAGAATCCATTATTTGAGGCATTAAGAAAACACAAACATGAACTGGGTGTGGGGCTGCATCGTGGTGTAGTGGTTGGCACCCTCACTTCACAGTGAGAAGGCTCTGGTTCAAATCCCAGCAATTCTCCAGGCACTCCAGTTTCCTTCCAAAACAGCCATCACGGGTTAATTGGTGACTCTAAATTACCTCTAGGTGAGAGGGTGGGGCATTCAGGGTGTGACCTGCCTTTCCCCATCAGTTGGGGATGGATGGATGGATCTGTAAGGCAAATGTCCAAAAGAGAAAACTGACTAGTCAGACTTTCACATCAATGGTTGATTTGTTGTTTTGCAAGCTAAAAAAAATCCCTATTTGCAGTAGAAACTGAAAATGTGGTTGTTGTACAATAATCCCATTGACGCAAACTGTTGCATCTTACTGCTTGAACGTTTTTGGACACGTTTTGAGCGTCATATTTTTGTTCTAAAAATGCATAAATAAACAAGAACAAAGGGCTAGTCAATTGATATAATTAGGTGGCATATAGGTTTTATAATTGACTTTTTTTTTTAAATAAAAATAAAAATAAAAAAACAGACAGATGGAGAAATGTCATTCCAAAGGCACTATGGGTCGGAGAAGGTCCAGAATGAAGAGAAAAGCTCTTCATTCTGACAGCTTAACTCCTGTTTAACCTTTCAGACATTCAAAGTGAGCATGAAGAATGAAACTGCAGGAACAGCTGAAGTGATGGTGGAACTGGCTGCTTTACTCTTTTGTGTGATTTCACAGCATGAGTAGATGATTTCCTCTGCTGATGTGGAAGGATCAATCAGACTGTTTTGTGCTCCGGATTCAAGTAAATTACCGGTTGGAATTATCTCAAAAAAAGGTTACTATGCAACATGAATATATTAAAAATGCATTCGATTTTTTTATATTTCTTCATTTGATTTGTTTATTGTTTTTTGTTCAACTAAAGGAAGGTATTTAATGAAAGACAAATCTGATGAGTTAACTTGAGAAGAATTTTAAAATTTTCCACAAACTTCTAGAAAGATCATTTTCAAGAGTGAATGTTTGTCAAACGAGATTTAACGAGATATAAAAGATTAAAAACCTGAGTAACATGTTATTATTAGATATTCCCTGTCAGTTTAGAGAGCAGATGACAAATAAAAATGGAGAGAGCTTTGATCGAGAACATCATTGGATGTGAAAATGCATCCAATCTTCTGCTGCAGTTGTGTAAGTCTGAGAGCAATATTGTGAATTTGTTATGCAATAAAACACAGTTTATTAACTGTCTGAAGATGAGGAAAAGCAGCCTGTAAAGTTGCTTGAATTATGGCTTTATTATCAACAGAGTGAATTTCTAATTGAACGGGGGGGTTGGTTGGTTGTCGTTTGTTCTTCTTCTTTGACTTTCAGGTGATGCCTTCAGGGGCGCGGACTATAAATCGTACTTTTAAGGGACATTTATTAAAAAATTCAACAACCCCGACGTAACTTCGCATTTGACACCGAACGTGATTCATGCGTCAGATTTGAGTCCACTGCTTCTTTTGACGTGCGTCAAATTTAATGTTCAATGCTTGTCCAAAAATGTGTTACGGCGATTATTTCCTTCCAGCCTGCAGGAGCTGCATCTAAATTACATGTTTTTAGCTGCTCTTCTGTCTGTTTGCAACATAGTTTGATGGCTTTCTGTCCCGCATTAGTCCAAGGAGAGAAAAATAAAAACAACAATAATAATAATTATAATTATATTGTTTTTCTTATAGTGCAAATAAGAAAAACATCATAATTTTTATGAGGAGAATTATTAGATTCTCCGTCATGTTTGTTTTTGACAGTACTTCTTCCTCTACGTTTCTGACAGCAGCAAATACAGATACACAAACCTACATTGCCCTCTAGTGGTTGTTAGTGGGAAATAACCGCCAAAAGGCAACTGGTTGTCAGTGGGAAAATTACAGATATATGAGCCTATTTGTGTTTTTTAAAAAAGTACAAATAAGTTGCTCCTAAGTTTAAGTCAAACCCCTGGCCCATCTATATAAAAAACTCCGACTTATAGTTCATAAAATACGGTATCCTAATGTCCTCCTTCACTACATCTACGGACCTCCTCTTTGGTCTTCATAGGCTGCTCCAACCTCAGCATCTTTTTATCAACATACTCCCTCCTCTAAATGGGATCCTGATTTATACTGATGCGGAAGCACCACTAAGCGGCGCGAAACGGAGACCGCTTCCATTCGACTCTCTTGTTAACATATGGTGTGGTTAGGAGAAGGTGGATGCTGCGTGCGGCATCCACTCTCTGCTGCAATTCACGCCAGACACGCATTTTTCCGAGACGGTCGACAGGCGCTTCTCCTGGAGCTTTTTTTGTTTTTGCTATCATGGGTAACGTAAAATTATTACCCCATGTTTCTGCTAGGAAGAACTGCTCTCTGCCTTTCTGTTGTTGCTTTTTTACACCCAAAACTCAGTCGTCCCACTACGTCTATCTGCGTGTGTGCGATTGTATGTTTATTTTCATCTCTACGGTCTGTTTAGATAAGAAAATATGATCTTATTTGTCAATCATGGTGTTTTACTGTAAAAAATTGGTTACATTTTGAAAATAAACCATGTATCTTGATGTAACTTCCTGTCAGGATTGATGCGGATCGCTCGTGACTCGCACACAAAATAGACCACACACCAAAACGATCCGCTGTACAAGGCGAGCCTTCCGCGGAGGAGCACGTCGCTCTTTGTAGAGTGTGTACCACACCATAAGTCAACAAGGGCGCCAAATGGAAGTGGCCTCCGTTCCGTCCGCGTCCATTGTTAACCAGGCGTAAGGCTCGATCCAAATTCTTGCTTTCTATCTTCCTCTTCATTAACCCCTTCAAACGGAGAGTTATGACAAAAAAATTGTCTTATATTTCGGTCTTCACTTTCGTTGATGATGTTATCAATAATCACCCATCCGCTAGCATTGGAATTTGAATACACATAATAACAGCGGTTTTCTAACTTTGAGAAGGTCATGCTACAACAAAAAGTCATTACTTACAATGAAATATGAACCTCTAAGGATCAGAGCACACACACTTGAAGAAAATCGCTTAGTCTAATCAAAAGAATCGGCTCCCGAGAAAGAATCGAAGTGCCTATCTCTAATGTACATGCCAAGAACATGTTTAAAAGAAGATGTATCAGACCAAGAATGGTTATTCTGCCAATCTTCTGGTTACACGCGAGATGGCGTCAGAATCAGTCTGTAGCCAGAGGCGGAAATCGTAACTTTAGCCAGCTACGTAAACAAAAAGTCCCTAAGCTTTCAGAAACCCTCTCAAAATGATATTATCACCTTTAATGCTTTTGAATGTGAATAAACTGTAACTGTCTTGCAGTTCCTAGTGCGAAATGAGCTTCAAACGGGACAGAGAACGTAATTTATTTCAAGTCAATGTTAACAAGTGTTTAAATTTGTACAACTACACCCGTTCACCTCCTGATAAATAGCTGGCGAAAGGACGTTTTTTTTTTTTCCATGAATCAGCCAATGTTTGCTGTCTGCTCTGTCAGGGAGTGTCATAGGGGAAAACAGCGGCAAAAAGGGTCGATATAAGAAAGAAGAAATTGGGATTTAAGGTCGAAAGTTTAAAACGATGCTTTTTTTTTAGTCGGCTCGGGCTATTAATTTGGGGCACCATCTTTTTTCTCTGTTGTAATTGTTATTACTGAGTAATAACTGTTTATTTCTCAATAGAAGTCTATGGGATTTTGTCTTCTTGGACCAGCAGCTACTTCCTGTAAGATGGGGGTCCAGTTTTCCTTGACATATACAGTTCAAACTTTATCAGTATTTTGGTTTATTTTTTCTCCAGTTTCTGTTTTACTTGAGTAATTTTTTAATTAACTTTATATTTGAATGAATTCAGCCTCTGGTGGAGGGTATTTTGGGGGTTCTACACACGCCTCCTAGCTTTGTTTGGATGTTTATGTTGCTGATTATTTTCCCCACCTCCCCCACCAGCTCGCACGTGCTGCGTGCTCGCGCCTGAGATCCGTCTTGTGCGTGTAACCATTGGTCTGTGATGATGTCACCGTCGGAGTGAAGACAATAGAGCCCGCCTCCTCGGAGTGACACACACTTGTGACGGCAGCGCTCCTGATGACATCCGTCCGTGTGTCCGTCCGCTGAGAGCTGCGGCTCCTCTTTTTCCTCCCAGTGTTTTCTTTTTGTTTCAGTTCTTTTTTTTTAAACCGGTAGCAGACGCGGAAGCCGCTTCACTCCCGGACCAACACGTCGGTTCGGGTCAGCACTCGTCCGTCCGCGCGGGAATGGTGAACGCGCCTCGGAACTGCCTGCCTTGATGTAAGTGCTTCTGTTCGTCCACCCGCAGCCCGTGACGGTCAGTTGGAGCAGACCTGCCGGGGTGTGCGGCACTAAGCCGCTGCCGCATGGATGCGTGCGCCTCTGACTGACCGTGCGGGGAAGTCAGAGGTAAACACGCACCCATGTGACGCCGGGACGCCTGCAGCTCCATCCGCTCCATCCTCCTCACGGGTCGAGGTTCTAACACTCTTACGAGGATGCTTTCAATGATCTGAGATGTTAGACAGAGCGCCACCTAGCGAAGCTAAAAATAGGATTCATTGGATTTTCCATGGCTGGCTTTCAGAATAAACAACAAAGCAGAAAGACATTCTTTTTGGCTGATTTATTCATCTTGAGATGCAGCAAGAAGCGACTCCAACTGTGTCTCTATCACTGCTTTCTCCACTGCACAACCCCTGCAGCCCTGAGGTCAAGTGATGCAGGCTTCAAGCATGCTCTTCCTGCTGGCACTATTTTATTTTTGCTAATATGAGTCTTTAATGGGAGTGGATCGGTTGTATTGATCACCCCGCTGAGAGCCATCATTCTGCCGTCTGAATCTGCCTATAGGGTTGGCTTACATAAAACCACAGGCGGTCATTTCCGGCGCTGATGGCAGATTCAGAGCCGGATCCGAATCCCCGAGCTGTGAGCAAACGTCAGGCAGGAGATGAGATCCTGAAATAAAAGTCTAGTCAAAACAAAGTTACTCGTCAAAGCACCACTTCACAGGGAATCGAGACAAAAAATATAACCATGTACAGGTCGCACTTTTGGGAGAAGTTTAAGAAACTGTTCATCTCGAAGGGAAAACATAATCAATCTGAATCAATAACAACAAACTGAATATTATCTCTACCGTAACACATTTTATTTAACAGCATGAAACATATGAGGAATTCAGTATATTAAATCAACACTTATTACAACACTCTGTATCCTTTAAAATCAATACATCCATTGAATTCCTCATTGTTTGTGTTACTTTAGAACCACTGGCGTAAAGGCTTGTTAACTAAGGGTTTATATTGGCAAGAGTCTGGTTGATACGATACGTATCACGATATATCCAAAGGCTGAACCTGAACACTTTTCTTTTAAAGAATATGACTTAGGAAAAAAACTCTGCCTGAATATTAATTCATTGTAATAAAATGGTAAAATGTGTTATAACTAATGATCACAACATCAATGAACAAGTCGCTTTTACCCATAAATGCCTTGTGCTTTTCTTTTAGTAATTTAAGAAATATATGTTATTAAAGGGATCAATCAATATTTTATGTTTCCACAATAAAATGTTTTTCAGTATGAGGAAAAAAAAGTTGAAAACAAAGTAAGACGTTGAAGGACGCCCAGAAAAAGTTAAATTAATATCGTCATGTCTGCATTTTAAATCAGTACAAGTATTGTCAAGTGAAGTGTCGGGATATTTCCCCAATTTAATTTTTTTTCCTACACCCCTAGTGTTTACATCACCCTCAGCATCACAATTTTTAGTGACGAATTCCAATGACAAGTCTATGTAATGTCAGTGAAGGAGTATTTTTGGGCAACTTTTTTTCAAAACTCTAGTTCAGGCGTAGCTATGCAAGTTTCTACAACAATTTTGGGCCTCTACACACAAAACGCGCAACTATTAAACATTGACTAATCAGGGACTCTGATTTGGTAGCGAGGTAGGGATGGCTAACCTTTTAGGGAATGAGAACTGTTTAAGAATTGATCATGGAGGAGAAATTATAATTGTGGTTTGTTTCTGGTTGGAATTGTATGACACCAAGTCTTAATATCGCGGGGGTTTCAAACTCAAATCGCACAAGGGGCCAAAATCCTAAAGATACCTGAGGTCACGGGCCGAACAGGATAAAAATGTGTTGAACACTCTAAAAACAAATTTTTAAAAGTTTAAAAACGTAACTTTTTAACATAATTATGAACTAGATATATAGCATCACCTGTAATAATGCTAGTGAGAATGCTGTAAGCTGAATTTAGCCCCTGAAGATGCTGAACTTGATAGCTAAAAACGCTGAAGTTGATAGTTGAAAATGCTGAAGTTGATAGCTACTAAAATATTAGCTAAATCCCTAATTAGGCCAAAAAATTAGGTTAGCCAAAACAGCTAGCTTGTAGCTGAAATATTAGCTAAACTCCAAAATAGCTTAAAAAAATCTTCGTAAATTCCAAAAAGCTAGCAGAATGCTAATTTTTAAAACTTTAAAACGGTACCTTTTTAACACAAATATGAATATAAAAAGCCAGGAATATTATTCAAGAATAAACAGCTTAAACGTTAATTAACTTTCAATATTTTACTCTCCATAATAAAATATTTTGTCAAATTTATACTAGTTATAAATAAGCGCAAGATAACATCGGGTCATTAATAACAATGAAATAAAATGATCTGAAGGGCCGGGTTTGGGCATCGACTTTGACACACGTGGTGTATCGGAATAGAGCTGTGAAAGAGAAAGCCTGGAGCAACATTCACCAGAGTTACACCGCTTTGAGGCTTCGCACCAAACGTCGTCCAACTGTAGGTGGCGGATATGCGCTAGTAAACAGCAGAAATTGAAGAAGAAGAAGAAGAACCTTTTTGCTCTCCTACATGTGCGCATGCTTTTAGAGAACCAGTGTTTAGCGCAGTCTTGAACCAGTGTGTCTACAGCCTAAGTCATAATCCCAGCCAAAGCATTGATTCTGGAGACAGCCAAACATTAAAGTAAGCAGGTAGAACGTTTTCCAATCATGCCATAAGACCCCACATTCAACTGATGGAATTAAGACATTTGATGGAGGAAATCCCTCAAACACTCTTCATTTCCTTTAGATCAGGGCCTCGAGGGCCTGGAGTTAACACCTGCTTCAAACATGCAGAAATGCAGCCCTCGAGGCCTGGAGGTCCCTATAATTTCGATTGAAATTGCGTTTAGGCTGGTGCTTTCTTAACACTCATCAGTGTGAGCTCTTAGACTACCAACTTAAAAAAAATCCAGCCTCTCCTGAGTCCCTCCCTCCGTGAATAATGATGAAGTCATTAAGTTGTTGTAAGTGTTGATGCTGCAGGCCTGCTCGGATGCTGACAGAGGCTCTGCGGGGCGTCCGGCTCTTGTTGTCACACATACTCCTTTGTTGTCTTCCAGGGAAAAGATGAGCAGGCAAAAACAACCCAGAGGGGAAACACAAACACACTGTTGTCCTATGATGATTAGATGCTGTTTTTTGACTCAGCTTTCTGTCAAAAAGTCTTTTTCTTTTGCGGTTCTTTTCTGAGGTCAAAGGCCAGCCAAACACCAAATTCCCATGAGACCTTGGTGTTTCAGAGCTCCTGAATATAAACACAGATAAGTAATTGAAGTGGTGCTGACTGCAGCTTCAAAGCCATCAATTCAGAGCGCATTTAAGGAGATTTCATTTAAATATATTCACAGCAGATTACGGCGTTTCTTTCATCTGCACCTGACAGAAAGCTCAAATCTCAACCAGACACAAATCCTTTTCCCGAGCTGCTTTACTCTCCCTCTATTCTTACTTTCCAATTTAAGTTACTGATGAAACTTCAAAGATGAAATCTCTTGTTTTTCCGTTCTGGTTGGCTCACGGGTAAAAGGTTATTCTGCTAACTCATAACCACGTCCAATTATCAGTCCTGTGAGCTTGAAACGCTGCTTCCTCCTGGTGGCAATTATAGTCTGTAGTCAGATTGACTGAAGGGTGAATGGGAGCAGAAACGGCGGCGCTCTCTGATTGGACAGTTTGCGCAGAAGTTTTCCTCCGTCTCTGCTGACTGGGGAGGTTGAGTGATGTGATGATTCTGACGTAGGCTGGGGTGTGAGCTCTGATGAGACGTTTCTAGTGAAGAGCACATTTCAACAAAAGGCTTAGATGGACAAAAATATGGTATTAGTTCAGTTCCTGGAGAAACATTTCACAAATTCATTTTATTTAGGTTGAACCACATCACATATCAAGCTTAAGATCTGTTTAGGAAACTCCCAAATACCATAGAATTTATTTGTAAATTTAATTTTACATCAAACTTGTGTGAGGGAGCACCGTTGGGGAGCAGTGAATTCTTTAATTAAAAAGAGCCAACCTGTCAATAAAAAGAAGATTAAAAACTACTATTGCCATCCTTCACATGTAACTGATGCTGGAATATTTAGGCATAAATGGACATTTATGTTTTTGTATCAGACCAACATATAACTAGGGCTGGGCTTTGCCAATAATTTCCAGAATCTAATCGATTCACCAGAGCCTGGATCAATTCAGTTGAGATTTTTTTTTTCTTCTTCAGATTCTTTCAATCCAATTAATACAATTCAATTTAATTTTGAGTTTACACGTGTAGACACATTTATTTAGAAATACATTCGATTAAATTTATTAGTGAAATTGCAATGAGATAGTTAATAGCATGCAGTGTTACAGGGATTCTCATTGTTCTGCCTCTCCTGGAGGACGTTTCTGTTTGACCACTAGGTGTCAATAGCGCTAGCCTATTACACCTTTTTTTCCTGAAGAAAAGAAAAAATGAGCCTGTGTTTTAGACCAAAAATGGTTACTTAAAATATATATATATATTTCCTTAAAAGAGTTTGGGAAATTCATGTATGTGAGCTTATAAAGATTTTCATTTTGTCAGCAATATATGTTTAGGTCGAACGAGCGTTAGCATTAGCCATGCTTGGGGAAATCCCAGCATCATTTTAGCTTTATGCGTTAGATCGATCTCTACTTTAATGGATCGATTATTGATCTATTAAGCTTAGATCAGGTAATCGATTTTATCAACCCAGTTCTACATATAACCCAGCAGTTTAATCCACACTGAGGCCTCTAGTTGCTTTCAAACCAGGATGACTGTTTTGGATTAAGTGGAGAATGCTCAACAAAGTCACTTCTTTCTTTGTTTTGCTTCATGTTCACACTGCACTCTTCAGAGAGGAAAGGATTGGCTGAAATAATCTGATCATCATCGCACGCATCACTCTGATTCTTTGGTCAAAACTATCTGTAATCCAGAAAGTTGAGGATTGAATTGGAGAAAAACTTAAGCACCCTTATTAAAATTCCCCTACAGGATGGTTTTTATTCCCTTTTGGAAATAATTTATGAGAGGGTGTATATCCTTCTCTCTCACATGATTTGACACACATCTCCTGTACGTGGTCGATGAAGGGATGAATATTACAGTCCAATTCTATTACCTGAATTGATGTAATCTAGATATTTATTTTTCATTTAAAATATTGAATGAAAATTCCCTTTTAAAAGAGAAACACTGATTTTTCGTAATGGCACTTCTAATTTTTAAGCAAAAAAAAATCAGAAATATTTGACACAACAGCTCCAAACATAAAACCTGGTACTTTGGGTTTTTTAGATTGTCTTGTTGTTTGAAGTTAAAAAGAGCGTCATTAAGTTATTCAAGTTGTGACAAAAGGCTTATCCAATGTTTACTGAACGCAACACACATCCATCACACACTTGATACAATCAAGCTTGTGATTGGGCGTCTTTTATTGCATCACATGTACATAAAAAGGTAAAGACAGTAGAGACACAACAGACAGGGAAACTGAAAATTTGTTACAGAAGACCGATACTTGACCTCCCGATGAATTTTTTTACCATTTTATCAACGTAATCTTGTTTGTATGTGTGGTTTTCAACCGATCCTGCTGTCGTCTTGAAGACATATGTGAATCCATGTTCCAGGATTCTGTGTTCAAAACTCTCACGCGTAGTTTCACAAGTTTCTATGGTTGTTTTCAGACTCTATGTACAAATGCGGGTCCATTGAATGTGCATTGATCGTTAAACCATGTCGAACTTTACCAGTTAGGGACTGGAATGCCTGGTTAGTGTGTTCTTGAACAGGCAACACATGCCCAATGTGTTTGTAGCTTAATACCTACACGTGTGCGGCTCCAGAGCAACGTCTGGCTCTTCTACCTCTCCATTGTGGACCTCTGGTTAAAGAAAAATCCAAAGCTTTTAGTTTCAAAAAGTTACTGAAAAGTAGAGTTAAAAAAAGCTATATAACTTATCACTCTGTGAACCTCCAAAGCACAGTAGCCATAGTAGTTTGATAATCAAGACCTGAACATGTTGACAAATTCTAGTTAAGTGTGACTCATAGTTAAAAAATACAGTTAATTGGCTCTGTTTTAATTTTAGAATGTTAGATTTATGAATTTCTGGCTAAGAAAGACCACAAACATGAAAAAAAAATTGTTTTTTCTTTCATTGCTAACATGACACTACCTACCACTACATTTACTTCATTGAGATGATGGTAAAGGTTGCAGCCCCCTGTCCTACATCAATTTTTCTCTGTGTATTTACTGTGTTTCCTTTACATCCTTACAATTTTCTATTCCCTTCAATTACACTGCTGGGAAGCGTCTTCATGTTCACACTCACACTTAACCACACCGAGGTTCACATGCAAGAGAAAAAACAAAAGAAAACAGTATTTTTTTGACGGAAAAGTTATTTTATAAAGCTAAAAATAATCCCTGCTGCGCCCTCACACCTCATAAACTGCCAAGTCACCTGGGTCGTCACATGCAGCTAAACATCAAATCCCTTTCTTTGTGGGGAGTGTCAAAGTTACCCTGAGTGCATCTGAATTTGACGTCTGCCTGGTGTGATGTCTGTGACAGATTTAACATTTCTCTCTCTGTGCAGATTTATATCGCCTCTAATCTGCTTAGACGCTTTATGTTGATGTATAAACATCCTGCTTGCTAGTAGGTAATGTTTATTACGGGGGGGTTCTGAGCGCACCTGCCTGAAAAGATGTGTCCTTTAGTCTGGAAGCTCAGGACCATCAGCAGATTTGTATCTAATGAGTGCTGCCAGAGAGGATATTGGGCTGGATCAAACCTGTGATATCAGGAGGAACCTGTCTGTGTTGGGCTGCTAAAAGGCCGGACCAGAATTCTAATTCAATCTTTAAGAGAAGCCAGTAAAGCGACTTGTGAACAAGCTGATACAGTAGATTTGTAGCAATAAAACACAGGGTTAATTATCATTTCGAGTTTACTATTGTACTGGGGTTAGAAATGTTTCTCAACTGTTTGAATGTCTGAATATTAATGGATTGTGACCCCTTTAAACTCTTGTTCTATCCTTTAACGTTGGGAGTGGGGTTGTCTGGAACTAGAGCTGCCACTAACGATTATTTTATTAATCGACTAATTTTATCAATTAGTCGTCTAATCAGGTCATGCACAAAATGGATGTAAAGCACACATCTTAACCATTAATAGCTTTAAACTAACTAGAAATAAAGATGAAAGTTCATTAAACTTTTAATGAATTATGCAGCTCCTGGCCTTCATTAGTTTCTCTAATTAAACAAGATTATATCAAATGAGAGAGAGATAAGGAAAATACTTTTCATCAAACTCGTTTTGACAGGTTCCCTTCCCCTCAAGATGACGCAATAATTTAATATCAATTTTATATATAAAGGTTTTATAGAGTCAAAGGTCATCTGTCAAAATGAGTTTGATGGAAAGTATATTCCCTATCTCTCTAATGAGGTCGGTATCTGAAACAAGGAACTATTTCTCACAAAAGATAAAGTTTTGATCTCACTGACTCAAACATTGAAAAAGTGCATTTTTTGGTGCTGAACGCTCACAACTTTGTTCAACTTTATTACACTCTTACTCCATGTAATGTAAAGTATCGACTAATCGACATTTAGTCGACATGGCAGACATAAAATCCTGTCCACTTTTGTCGTAGGAGGGATAACGCTTCAGTGTAAGGGTGGGGGTCATCTGGACCCCAAAAATTGATATAAATAGATGGATTGTTTGGGGTAATAAACAGCTTTGCTTTACCCCGGGCTCACACGGCTAGCGTCATGGCTCCGATGTGAGCACTGCAGTCTTTACGCAACTTTTAAAAGTGCAAGAAGAAATTCCACTGCAGACGATCACATTCGACCTCTGCAATCTGGCCTCTGCAGCGCTGCAAATCTGTTTCTTTGGGTTCACATTTTTGTCGAACTCCGCAGCTGAACCAATGAGGTGGGGGATTACCGTACTTACCGTACTTGAACCCATGTGAGTTTGGAGTTTCGCGAGGTCCGCAGCAGAGCCTGTGAGCGCAGCCGTCCAGTAACTAAAATGAGACATCTGCTGTAGCTAGACCGCTCCTGCATCACACCTGACCTATAACGCTAGCCGTGTGAGCCCAGGGTTAATCACATGCATCTGAAAGGGAGTTAACCCCAACGGGGTCTATGGGTATTTGGATTGTCTGAGTGTCCTCCGAGAGAGCCATCTTTAGGGGAGTGCAGGTGTCACTTACAGTTTCCTTGAGGGACGTCATGTAAACGGAACGTTTGATTGTTGTGCTTGTGTATCAGTAAGTATTTGTAAGACTAATGTAAATTTATTGCACTTTTGACGTGAAGGTGATACCACTGCACGATTCCCTTATGTCAGTAAGGTGCACGTTCTAGTCCCTTATTACTGCATGCAAATGCTGCACGGACAGAGTGTGCAAGTATTACGTAAGTATAGTTGGACGCCTGAAAGATCCCCACACAAACCACACTTTCTTATGTTAACAGCAATGATGGGCCCCTTCCGCAATGATAGAAAGAGTTTAAATCCGTACGGCAGGCCTTTGTGTGTGTCCAAATTCGGGTGCCTCATCCTTCAAAGGCTGCAGCCCTCTCGGTTGGCGTTGGCCGGGTCCTTCGTCTTCGTAGACTAGATGTCAGCGGCTTGAATTTGGACAAGTCTATCCTAGAGATGATTCTAGTTATTACTTTGGCAAATATCCTGTCGCCTAGCAACCGTGGGTCCCAGATTGACATGTAGAAAACTGTGGAGCTTTAAATATTTCTGAGTTATTTGATTCAACTTTTAATTTCGGAGGAGTTGGATCAAATGCATCGCTGTTGCAGGCACTTGCTGTATTTCAGGCTGAGACACAATGTTCACATTTAAAAGTGAAATTTTGTCCAACTCCGGGTCCCAGTGTACAGTCCGCCTTTGTTCAACCGCAATGCATCTTGGGATATGGGCAACATGGAGGGATACACAAGACCAATCCTTAAAATCAGTAAAAAGAAGGCCGTATTCCTTGGTCGCATTTGAAGGAGTCGTTGAATTTGGAGAGCACTCTGAAGTAAGAGGCCGACAAATGCAGCCCAGGAAGGATGCAGCACCCGAATTTGGACATACTTTACCCTTACTAACCAAGTGTTTGCTATGACCTGCCACTTAAAGGCTGCCCATGGAAAATATGTGCACACACAAACACTTTCACTCTGGATTTACCAAGCAGACCTCGATATTTCCTGCGAGCCACTTTTGTACCCCTGTTCAACATCTACTCATTAGTTAATAGTTATTTTATAGTCGTGAAATAGTTGCTTTTTGCTTCAATCATCTCTAAAAAGCACGTCCTGCCACCCTAATGTCACTGTGCTTAAGTTACAGTAAGTTACCGCGGTGATGAAAATAATGCCTCCCTCCCAGACACTAAAGTTATTAATCAGCCTTTTTTGTCACAAAAGGAATGATACATAAAACTAGAGGAACAGCAAGCAGGGTCCTAGCATTAAGCCTTGAGGTGCTCCACACATTCAGTTTGCAGAGGCACTTAAACTTCTCTCCGACCATTTATTATAAACAAGTCCAGCCATCCAGACAATCTGTCAGTCATAAAGTGGATGACTGTCGCAGGCTAGAAATAAGTCTGTCGGCTAACATCACAACTGTAGATTTTCTTTTTTTTTTTAGCTGGGATGGCATATTGTGCTCTTAAGATCTACAGCTGTGCTTGATTCTTAATTCTTCCTGTCCTAATGATTTCCTGGAGCAGGTTTGTTCAGACTTGGAGTCTCCAAATCCAGGCAGTCAGCTTCAGAGGAAGCAGGAAAACCAGCAGATCTGGAAGACGACCAGTAATTCAGTGAAAGTATATTTTAGATCTTTTGATTTCTCAAACATGTTCCATTTCTTAAAAAAAACAAACATTGTAACCCCACAGATACCAGATTAACCAAAATTTAGAATATAAGCAAGGAGTGCAAATGCCTTCTTTAATCCTTATTTAAAATGGAAATAGTGGCCGATGTTCAGCAACGGACAAAATGCATTTAATGTCATTTTGATCCGATTTGAGGAATTATACTCAATCTTTTTCCATTATATTCCGTGTACACTGCAGGAGAAGCATCCCTCCCTGCCGTCTCCGTTTATCTGCGCCACCTCAGCCCCGGTCACAATTAACATTCCCCCCCCTAAGGGATGTGACAGGAGTGTCAAGGCTCACTCTGAAGCTGTGCTGAGTTTCTGTTTTCCTCACAAGCAACCCTGAGCTGTGAAGGTCAGCCAAGTATGGGCTTTTTTTTAAAGATATTTTCAGTTTAAAAGTTGCAAATCTAGCTTTTTAATTTGGGAAAAGCTAAACTATTTGTTTTCCTTCAATCTGGTTTATTTTTCATGTAAAGATCTCAGCCATTTTCTGTGTTCCTGCCCAATTTATTTATGTTTTTATTGTTTGTTCTTTACTGTTTTTTTTTAATGATTTTGTAAATTTCCTTAAAAATAATTCCTGTTAATGGAAACTGAAATGTAAAAACAGCAATAGAATTAAACATTGTTTGGAAAAAGTACCAAAAATCCATAAAAATCCATTTTCTTCATGGATTTGAGTGCGTTTGAACTGAGCAGCAGCATCCATCAGTGGAAGGTTTGATCACTGAGAGTTTTGCTTCTTCTTTGTTTGTTTATGGCTCCGTCCATCCCGTGAGTCTGAATGAGCACAAAGAGAGCGGACCTCTCACTCAACCTCAAAGCTGAGCACAAATATAAAAGCGAGGAGATGCTGATGATCCATCGGCCGCTGGAAACGAGTGACTCACACGACTAATTTCCCTGCCATCCACTCGCATGGGAACCCTTCCTGCTGCAGGAGCGTTTTTTTTTTTTGTTTTCCTCCCTGCAGCAGAAGAATAGATTCTCCCCCCTGGAGTAATTTGACGCAGCAGGGGGGCTGAGCATCTCCACGTTATTGCCTGGGCTCGGCTCCGGCGATGTCCACTCTGCTGCGTGGGCGTTCGGCTGTCAGGTTCCTCTTGATGAAGGAGCCGCATAAAAGCGGGCGGAGGGATCGCCATCAATTCTGCGCAGCCGAAAGACAACCACGTGTTCTCAGAAACACCAGCCTGCTCACAAAAGAGCAGGACCTGATTCCTGCAGGGAAACTAAACTTCTCTCAGCCTCGTTTTTGTGTGTAATCACTTTTGCTGACTGTTGAGCGTACAGCAGTGATTTATGATCAGGTGTGTATGAGTAAAATGGTGGGGCGTTTTCTCCCTGCAGCTTGTTGAGGCTGTTATCTGCTGGTGAGCAGAGAGGAAATCGCCTCCGCAGGCTTCCACTGCACACGTTTATTTCATCCTTCGTTATTCCTAAGAAAGTAACTTACTTTTCAATGATTTTCCTCTAGTTCTGAGTCTTTAACATTTTGGAATTGCATGTTTTCTTTATTTGGCCGCCACGTCAGAGACGATCCGGTATCCGGCAGCTTGTGCTGATAACAAGTGGCAAAAAACTGTCAGATAAAACTGAGAAGTCGGCTCTCTGATCATGCGAGCGTCCTCATCTGACACTCTCTGCGGTTTGGCAGACGCCGCAGCATAAAGCGGCGTGATGCAAACACGACGGCACTCAGGCAGATCAGGTGGCGCACAGCCTGTTGTCATTTTGTTTTCATTTGTGTGACGGTTTCATTGAGATCTGCCAGCAGGAGTGGTTTCCAAAAAGCTCAGTGTTCTCTATACATTCTAATTCTTTTTGAAATTTGACATTTGATTGTTTTAATGAGGATTCAGACAAGACAAAGGCTATAAAAGTTGTTTTTATTTTTTATTTTTTTTACCAAAGGTATTTTTATTTAGTCTTACAGGCATATGAAACAAAATACAATCCTTATGCATTCCATAGTCACACAAATCTAAAAGACAAATTGCTTAAAGTCCCCCTACAACAATTTTTAAAATTTTCTTTAAACATTCCCAATGGGGTTTTAATTAGGACTGTGAAGTTTTTAGCAATAATTCAACATCCTAAATGTCTTAAAAAGCAATTTTTCCTGTTGATCTGAAGTCTTCTTTTCCAAGAACTCCGCTGTGTGGGCGTGGCTTATGGTGCTGAGCTGTGTAACCCCACCCCTTATCCCCCCCAGACATGCTAGCGAGACACACACTTTGAGAACCCCATGAAAATTAAAATAATACATGATCATTCAGACTGCATTGCAGCAGCAGCAGCACTAGCTGGGGTTCATAACTGATTTCATGCTAGCACATGCTGATTGTTGGATTCACTTGAACAAGAAATCTAATGAAATGTCAGAATACAGAGAGGGTCTAATCGCGTGTTGTTTTTTAAATGCATGCAGCCAGTGGTGACGTTTTTAGATGCAGACGAAGGGTTCCGTTTAAGGGAACGGTTCCGGTGTCCGGTTAAACCACGCGCTGGTTCATGAGAGCTCGCTCCTCCGCGGGTTGGGTCAAACGCGGACAGCGTATTTGTGACAGCTAATGGGGTTTTAGTTTCAGTTTCTTTTTAAATACGTGAGGCCAACTTAAAAAAAATCCCGTCTTGGGAGCCATGAAAATACGAGCGAGCAATGCAATAACGCGCGCCTTCACTGCATGACGAGGAGCCGGCATGAATTTTAATCACTTTTTCTGCTCGTCACAGATAAATACGAACAAAAACATCAGCTTAAAATACAAGGGTGAAAGTGCAAGCTGTCCACTGTGTAATGTGTACTGCATCCCTCTTCAAAAATTATAACTCAGATTCTTTCTCCGTCCAGCTGAAAAATGACTAATTTTCCGCAAATGATTGAATTATTATTGACATTGCTGTGAACAATAAATCCAATCCATTCTTTCCTAAGATTCCTTGGAAAAATAATAAATGGTCACATCAGTATGGCCTTTCACTGAATTACAATCTTTTACCGCACAGAAGTGGGACGTTATATTCTCTTCTCCGGCCTCTATGCTGCAGCGGGCTAGCTATTGTGACGTAAGCAAGCTCAGGAATCCAGACAGAGTTTTTCAGCGAGTGTTTGATTGACAGCAATTTAAAAGGAGAACTACTCGGAAATGCAAACACGAAATGATTTCTTATATTTTTTCTCTTTCAGAAGAAAAATGCCACACATACATGTTAAAACATGATTTTCATTGGAGGGGGACTTTAAACAAGTGTTCATAACATTTTAAGGCAGAAGTAAACAAAGTTAGTAAGGAAGTTAGAAAAATAAGTAAGTTAAAAAAAATCCACATAAATGTTTTAAAATTGTTTTTGGATAACCTTTTTTGAGCGAATTCAAAGTTTTGATTATAAACCTTTAATGAGAATAAAGTTTGTATTATATAAATCAGTTATCCACAACCAGTGGACCAGTACCGGTTCCTGACAGTTGGGCCACAGTCACATTTCACATTTCCTTCAGAATCTTATTCTGAAGGAAATTATATTTAGAAAAACTACTGGATTCTCCCCACAACATCCGACTCACTCTCGACTCATGTCAAGTCGCTCGATCACGCGTTTAAAATCCATCTGCTACTGTCTTAAGCTGTACCGAACGCTATTTTGAAACCCCCAAGCTAGCAAAGTTAACAAAATTAAGTTTCTGTACACAGAGTCTGTGAAGAACCAGAAGAAGAGCCTTTGACTTCAAAATAAAAGCTATCTGTATTTAGCACACATGTACCTTAATGCCGTAGTGCGGTAACCTAAATGGAAGTTTTTCTGCAAATTTAGCCGGTGGCATTTGTAGTTGGGTTAGGGTTAGTCGCATATTTACAAAATCTGAGTTTCTGAGTGACCATTGGTTCTGAATGCCCTGAATGTTTATTGTGACAGTTGCTACCACAGACCATAATAATAACATTTAGCAACCAGCTGTCTAATGTTGCTGCTAACGAAGTTGCTTACTAGCTGGATATATTTGTTTATTCACCTTTTTTCTTTTCATATGTATCTGTCGCAATCCTAAAAGTCGGATGAGGCTGAAGTTGGCGTGCCCTTTTTTTTTTTTTTTGGTTAAGGGACATGTGTCAAAGTCAAGGCCCGGGGGCCAGATCCGGCCCCCTGGATAATTCTATCCGGCCCTCCAGATAATTTTATTTTATTGTTATTAATGACTCAATTTTATCTTGCGCTTATTTCTAACTTGATTTTAGAAATTTTGCAGAGATTTTTATGGACAATAAAATAATGAAAGTTATTTAAGGTTGAAGTTGATTTATTATGAAATAATGTTCCTGACTTTTTTTTATTCATAATTATGTTAAAAAGTTACTGTTTCAAAAGTAGGGAAACTGCTGGCTCTTTGGACTATTTTGGCATTTACTAAGATTTTTTAGACTAGTTTGGTGTTTAGCTAATATTTCAGCTACATGCTAGATGTTTTGGCTAACTTACGGTAATTTTTTTTTACGCTAATTTCGGATTTAGCTAACATTTTAGCTTGCTACCTGCTCCTGCATTTTCCGCAGCATTTTTAGCTATTAGCAGTAGCATCTTCAGCGGCTAAATTCAGCTTATAGCATTCATACTAGCATTATCGTAGGTTATGCTATATATCTAGCTCATACTTATGTTAGAAAGTTACATTTTTAAAGGTTGAAAAATGTCGTTTTAGAGTGTTCAATAAATGTTTATTCTGTTCAGCCCGCGACCTAAGGTGTGTTTTGGATTTTGGCCCGTTGTGCGATAGAGTTTGACACCTCTTAGTTAAGGGGAAATCTATATCACATTGTAATGGTTATAATACGAAATATAGAGTACAAATAAAGTTTAAACCGGCTGCAATATTTCTACACAGAATAAAAATAAATTTTAACCTTAAAAGTTAAGAGAAAAGTAAAAAAAATTGTAGTTTAAGTTTGCTCAAGTGTGATAATAAAGTGTTTTGATAAAGATTTTCAACAGAGATCGTGTGCATAAGCATTTATCAGAGGAAAACATTTGCTCTGGATTTTGTTCTGAAATGTGAAACATCCTCAGCAGAAACGAGGAGCTTGAACATACCCATAATGCACTGTAATGCCGCCTGCTTTCCTTTGTTTTCTTGTTGCATAAATGTCACGTTAAAGTGAACCAGTCTGCAGGATTGTGGAAATGTCTGCATTTTTGTGGCCCACACAGTGTATGAGCGAAAAGTGATCAGAGTGATAGTGACTTCCACCATGATTAAACTGGGTCAATGTAACCCCCACCCCCTCCACCACAGGCAAGGCTGGAAAAGGGAACAAAAAAAAGAGAGCTGAGGACACCATCACCAGAATCTGTGCGCGGATTTAAGCATGGGGACGCTGGAGCGTGCTTTGCTCTCTCCATGGGTTGGTAATCGTGTCGTTGTGGGACTGAAGACATCCCGAGATTGTTTTGACGTGTTCCTCCCTCCTCTGTATGTCTGTGCGTTACACTGCTATAATCTGGATCCCTGTATTCTGCCCACTGTTGTTTCCATGAGCCAGTGTTGTCATGAATATCCGATCCTTCCTGTGCTCCCCCTCACTGACTTTCAAAGTGTAGCTTTGAAAATGTTCCTGCTAAAGGAAAATCCACCCCAGCAGACTGTTAGACAAGATGCCAGCTTAAGAAATTTCCCTTAAAAGTATTGTTAAATGCTGCAAATATCATGTGGATAAAGTAAAGAGTTTACATTTCAGGGCTTTCTAGTCTCTTTACTCAAATTTGTCTTAATGACCGTAAGCTCATTTATCATCTTTTCATTTCCTAAAGTAGTTTCTAAATAACTATACTGGAAATTAAAATCATTTAGAACAACACCCACTAATTTATAAAGATTGTCAAGTCAAAGAGCAAAAATATTTCTGTATTTGTTGCCAAGTTTTCATTCATAGCAGTTTGCTCTGGAGCCCCTGGAGGCATGTTGGTTTTCTCCAATCACTGCTTGGCAACTTGTAATATAGCCAAGTCACCCATAAAAAACTAGAAGTTCTCCTTCAATCATCTTTTGATGTATTTTAAAAGAGTTCCCAGGCGTTTTTTAATTATGGTTTTATCAAATTTACCCTAAATAGCTATTTTAAAAAAACTGTTGTTTTCAAGGACATAGTTTCTGCAGAGCTGCAGGAGTTTATTATAAATTCACCTCTGAGTCATGTTCGCGCGGAGTGAGCCTGCTTTCATTTCCCATCATCCCTTTGTTTACATTCTGTCCCACTAGCTTACTTAACATTAACCGTGCAACAAAACTGCTATATCAGAGCTATCCAGCAGTACAGTTTTGATCCAGATTCCAGCTCAGATAAAGAAAATGAAGACGTACATGGATCTATTTGTCTGTAAGTAGATGCATCAGAATGGAGCGGTCAAGGAGCTTGTGTTCTGCATGGTGTCACTTTTTTAAGTAACGCATACAAGCTTTTTCGAACTACGTTTTTCCATTTGCTCTTGATTCACAATGATTAGAATAAAGAAATACTTTGAGATCTTTATGATTTATGTCCTTTCCTATTAGTTTTTAATGTTTCCATTAACAATTTCACTACTACAAGTTCCACCTTTTCCTGTGGAAATAACAAGCTAAAACTCTTCACATCATAATCAAGCTAAATGACCATTAGAATGGAAATTTAAAGATAGAATTATAACTGAACAGAATCAAATCATTGAATCCAGTCATGACCAGTAAAAGGATAGTGAGATCAATTACTTTGAGGAGTTATCAAGTTACCTTTTTTGTATAAAAAAAGGAAAAATATTGGAAAAATATTTTTTTTGTGTTGTAATAAAAAAAATCCTGGGTGTTCAATTGAAAGCAGATATCAGTAATGGTGCTGTTGTGGAAGCATCTTTAATATTTTTTTACATTTTTAACAAAGACAAGCTAAAAAAAAAACTAATATTATTGCATTGTGTTTGAATAAATATGTAACCTCAAACTTGCATCTCTGAATAGCTCTTTATTCAAATCATTATGAATCATAAGAAGATGAAGTTTTGTCTGGATACAATTGTATTTGTGATGTAAAAAACGTGCTGGGCAGGCCACAATCTCCCTGCTCCAAACTCTCAGCAATGGAGAGGGGAATGGGGGCGGGGTTGCTCCATGCCAGCAGTCCCACCCACCACTCAGAGGCAAATTTCTAATGAACTACTGCCACTCTACAGAAACTATGTCCTAGAAAACAACACAGGTTTTTTTTTTATTATTATTATGACTAAAAACAGCATAATCATAATTAAAAGACGACCAAGAAGGCCTTTACAACAGATCAAAAAATGATCAGAGTGAGACTTTAACAGCTCCTTTCAGATAAACTCAAAGCCTGATTGTAAATAAGGTATTTTTCTTTCAGCATTTGTGTCTGACCTCATCAATTATCAGAGGTTAAACAGACAAAAATATGACAGGAGTTATTTAAAATCAAACAAAAGAACAAGTTATTTCAAGAAATTTTGGAAGGTTATACAATTTCAAAAGTAAATCAGAAAAGCCCCTGTTGAGACCCAAGGTTTTCCTCAATATACTCTTTCTTAAACCCCAAAACTTAAAGTTAAGTCTCTTAAACAAAACCTCTATTTGCTGTAAACCTAAAATGCTTTTGAGCTGCAGTTCTAGACAAGGAAAAGGACATTTAACCCTTATGTTGTTTTCAGGTCAAAATGACCTGTTTTTAAGTGTGAAAACGGGTCATTTTGACCCAAACACAATATAAGAGTTAAACAGAAACTGTATATGCCAGCATGTGAGGGTGGATTCTTAGCAAAAGATCCCCTCTGTGTTTCAGAGTGAACCCTTCATGTAAAGTAATGTGGACTCTTCATGATCAAAAATAGTAACATGCTGTTTGTAACATTACCTGTGAATAAAATACATTTATGTTTTATTACAGGGCTTGAACTGTTTATATTTCAGTTAAACCTGTGTGATGTCTTTCTGCTGAGTCATGGTGTGAAGATTTCCTCTCCAGCTGAGTTGTGTTGCTGTGTATGTGGTGACCTTCTGTTCATACCATGGCCTGAACCAAGTGTTGGTCTCTAATTAGCCCCGAAGGACCTGGTTAATTTGGATTATATTTGTGGTTTTATTTCAGAGACTCGCATGGCTTCTCTGCACTGAAAAGTCTACAAAACAACAAATCGCCATGAGTCACTGTAGCTCTGCAAAGTCAGCAGAGCAAATAGACTTGTTTTTGTTAAAACAAATGCATTGCTGTGTACTTTATTTCCTATGGCAACATCGCTAAGAATAAGAGATTGGTCAGATTAAAGTTCCGAGAGCCCCTCCTGTCATCAGGGTGAGATGGGACGATGCCCTAACAGCCAACACTTTGGATTTATTTTTTTTTTTTGCCAAATTCCCGTGAATTCAGACAGTGATTTACCTGTCTGACCCAAGGCCGTGGTGTAAGCAGACACCCACTGTTGACTGCATGAGAAAATGGATACTAATCCATTCCAGTGGATCATTGTTTTTTAAGTGTTTACCTCCTTGTTGCAGCAAATAATCAGGAGAACTATGTGGTACCATTGGCTGTAAATGAGAACTGGACCGAGTGAGTGTGACCTCACCCATAGAAAATGATTTCCTTATGGCTCCAATGAAAAGAATTCGATTCAGTCTCCATTTTTTTTCCGTATTATGGACGTTCCCATAAGTGGAACCAGAAATTGTCAGTAAACAGTGATTGGTATGAGTCAACATTTCCATGGCAACCACTCTCACCAATCAGGAGTGAGCTTGTTGAAGGGAGACACCCCTACCACTTGAAATTGGGCTACACAAAATCTGTCAATGTAAAACCACATACTTTTATTGAGGCATCTGATTGGCCACTTTACTTGCAATAACAAAAAAATATTATGGAGAAAAAAATGTGAATTTGCAAGTTTGTGCTAAAACAGTAGAGCAAGAATACATATTCTGACAAATTTTGGCTTGTTGAAACCAGCGGGTACTTTCTATTTGTGACGCAAGGGGGGAGGGGCCACTGAGACTACTTCTCGCATACAGTCAATGTGTGACACATTAATAAAGTTCTAACTTTTCTCTTTTTATGCCAAAGACAATGACTTGTAGAAATATTAAAATAATAATAATAATAATGTCATGAAGAGTTATTTTAAACTGACAAAGTGAGCCTTAAACTTTCAGCATTTGATTGTAATATTTTTCTGACTTTTCTTTTCTGTGTTTTTGTCTCATTGGACAGCTTTGCATAAACCCAGATGCCTCCCCTCCCTCTTGACGAGCGCATAGTGGTCATTCAGCGCCCTAAAAACATAGCTTTCTGTGAAGCGTCCCCTCAAACCGTCTCCCAACACTCGTCCCACATTACCTCCTCTTCTAATGGGCAGAGTTCTCATCATCCTCATGTCCAGCCGTCTCAGTCCCAGTGTTACTTGCCGTCCTACAAGTCTCAGAGTGTGGAATGCAAGCGCAGGTCCTCCAGAGTGCAGAAGTTCAAGGGCGAACAGCCCGTCTTCCCACCAGATGTCAGACACATCCCAAGCCACTGCCACAGCAATGGCACAGTAACGCTGGGCCCACGGCTGCCCTCCCACACACATACCATTGATATCAAGGTGAAAGTGGACAAAGGTGGGCGAGGAGTACCCAGCAACTCGTTAGGGCGTAGTGGAAGTTTAAAGGGTGGCAAAGGAAAATGTGTCTCCAACCAGCTAGATCAAGGACAGTGTGAGAGGAAAACTGGAAGCACCGAGAGGCCGAGTGGAGCCGAGCACAAGTCGCAGCGAATACGTCAGCTGTCGTCCGGCCCTGGAGGGGTCCTTCAGTTTGTTCCCGCCCAGGCGCAGCAGCATAATTTCCGAGGTGAAAAAGAGAAGGAAAACGCTAGCTTTCAAAACAGAAGCGAGCAGAAATTTCCCTCTCTGAGTCACAAGAAGACATCCAAGCTGGGAACTGCCCATCAGAGCCATAACAGCCACAGTCTGCCCTTCCAGCACAACGCGGTCCCTGTGCCCCATGCTGCCATTGTAAACTTCAACCACCCTCCGTCCTTTTCTGCCCAGTCCTCACATGTCCCAGCCTCGACCCAGCAGTTCGGCCAGGCTCAGCAGCCTCGCTCCAGGGATCAGCGCCCTCATATTTTTCAAGGTCTTCCCCTCTCCCCTTGCTCCTCCAACGCCGGAGGGTTCCCCAGCCCTGACCACACTTGCACCATCGACTGTAGGCACCCCTTTATTTGTGGCTGCTTGCGGCTGGTGAGATGTGGGGCGTGTAAAGGGGATTCCTCTAGTTTCCGAGGGCGGGGAGGAAGCACCTCCACCTCCTTTTCCTGCGGTCCTCATGTTGGAGCAGTGAAGGGAGGCAGCAAGGAAATGAGCCTAAGAAATCTGGGTGGGTGTCTGTCCACCACATCCACATCCAACACGTCTTCATCCAACAGCACTGTGTCAGACTGTCGAGCGAACCTGTTCAAACCTCTCCGATGTGCCTCCTGCTCAGGTGAGGCCAGAAACTTTGAAAGTCCTGCAATCCTTCGCAAAAAACTAGTTGGAGGATGCTTACCTTGCACTCCTTTGTCCTCCTCAGCCCCGCTACGGGCAATACAGAGCTGCGTCATGGGCTGCAACCCCAAAGCCTCTCAGACGGGTAGTTCCACTTGCAGCTACTGCAGCAGTGACCCCATAGTGGTGACTTACAACCCTCGTCGTGGAAAACCTCCAGGAAGAAGCACAGGAGCGCCTCATCCAATGGCTATGTTCCACCCCAATGGCGATGACTACAGTGCACGCAGTAAATGGCCTGAAGATCTGGCCAACAAGATGACCCAATCTAAGGGCCCAAAGAGCAACTCAGGTTTAGGAGCAGGACTTGGAAAAAGCTGTGCAGTCCAGAGCCAGGGCGGCAACAACAGGACAGGTCCAGTCCTCCTGGACTGTCAGAACCTCCAGGATTATGCCCAGAAGCATTTCATAGACTTGGCTGGCAGAAGGCAGTTTCAACAAGGCAAAATGTCAACAATTGACTTTGTGGGTTCCAGATTTGGATTGAGATATGAGGAAGGGTGCAGTTCGCTCAAGAGACTCTTGACTAAGGCGGAAGAAGCAGGTTTCAGCGACGGCCCTGACCAAGACGAAACAACGCCATATCACAGATCCCCATCCCCCCGCTCAGTGTCCTTGCCATCCCCCGTTTCATTTTCTCCCCCACCATCCGCTCCGAGCACACTCATTAAGCCCAAGCCTTGGCAGAGAGACAGGGATGGAGGACACTCACTACCATCGGCTCAGTCCCTTCACCTGGCCCTGAACTCCCTGAATCGAGAGCAAGATGAAGAGAACAATCGGAGTAAGATGTATTTGTTAATCACTGATGTAAACATGTGTATAGCTTTTAGCATTTGTTTGATAGTTATCTCAAAAGCTAGCTTCTTTTTCACTAACTGCAAAGTAATATAATATTAGAAGTTCAAGTTAGGGATGTCCCGATCCGATCACGTGATCATCTTATTATTCCAGATAAATACTCCACTAGAGGTCTGCATGTCATGAACAGATCACAAAATGTTATTCCCGGAAAACGCAGCAGAAAATGGCAGCAGCGCAAGTAGGAGGCTAACATAAACACTTCAGTCAAGCTAGCTAGGTGCTCACAGATTCAGACTTCCAAAATAATAATAATAATAATGGATTAGATTTTTCTGCGCTTTTCCAGACGCTCAAAGCGCTTACAATGAATACCCATTATTCTTTCACACCTCATTCATACTTGGTGATGGTAAACTACTACTGTAGCCACAGCTGCCCTTGGGCAGGCTGACAGAGGCGTGGCTGCCAGTTCGCGCCTACGGCCCCTCTGACCATCACCGGAACATTCATACACATTCACACACCAGTGGAGCCACACTGAGGATCAATAACTCTTTTAAAAATGCTGTAAAGTGTCAGCAGGTGTCTCTGTTGGTTTGTCCTAACACAAACAACAACCTATAAAGGCATTAAAACGAAGACTGAGTTTTTTGTTTCTTTTTAATGTTAAGCTCTTCGTGCTACAGGTGCTAACTACTAAATGCTAGCTCTGGGATTTAACTCCTTAGGACCCAAGCTGTCCGTTGATATGCCTATTTTATTCACCTGACAGAGAAATAAAAGTTAAGAGAATTAACAACTGTGGTAATAAAACCGAAAATGTCTTAAGAACTTAAAAAAGAAGCACTTATTCAAAAAAAAAAAAAAAAAAAACGAATAAATGAAAACTAATAATGATATCAGCAAGTCATGAGCACTCATCATCAAATTCAAGCTAAAACAGTCATCAAATTTCTCACATGACTATCACTTATGTAACAAGAAAATTGTTTTTTTTTTTTTAGTTTATATTTGTTCTGATTTTACTTGTTTATGAAAGCTACTTCAACAGAAGTGTTCTGTTTAAGTTTGTAATGATAAAAGAAGGTTAATGGAATATAAATAAAGGACAACACAAATCTGTTTATTCAATTTGTTTATCCTCTAAATGTGTTTACCTAAAATCGAATGACTCGAAATCGGATCGGGCCTAAAAAAACCTGATCGGGACATCCCTAGTTCAAGTGTTTGGGATTTTTTTGACAGTCTAAAAAGAACACCTGGTAACACTTCCCCTGTTTCCTGCAGTGCGCCTCTCCCTTCCTCTTTCCTCGTCTTTGCCAGCGTCGTTGTCCGATGAGACGGTGATGACTCCCGACGCAGAGAACGCCGTCATCAGTCCGATACTGCCCTTCCTGTACCTGGGAAATGAGAGGGACGCTCAGGACCTGGACCTGCTGCTACGCCTCAACATCGGCTACGTGGTCAACGTGACCACTCACCTGCCGCTCTACCACATCAACTCGGGACTACGCTACAAAAGGCTCCCGGCCACAGACAACAGCAAGCAAAACCTACGGCAGTACTTTGAGGAGGTTTTTGAGTTCATCGGTAAGATGAATACATTCTCTTATGGATGGGTTATTTATTATTACCGGTACTGACTTTGCTCTTTCCTTTGATATTCCATTAAAAATTGTATTAATAATGTCCTACATGCTAATCATAACATACAATATGACCATGTCATCAGTTGTGAAATTTTTATTTTTGGATGAAGTTAATCTCCTTATTGTAGAAATATGTCTTATTGTCATGGTTGGTTTGAGTCCACCGGGACCTGTCTCTGTGAGCCAAGATTTGGTCCAGCTGTGGTTGACCATGACATTGACCTCTTGTCCTGTATGAGAGTTTATGTTTTGCCCAGAAAAGTCCACTTTAGGATTTTTCTTGACAGCTTGGTTTCTCGCATAAGGCTAAGACCAAAAATGACTGGTGATTTTGATTTTAATTCATTCTCAAATTTAACAGCTCGTACTCAGGTGTGGTTCATTTGGGTGTAATTGGTCCATCGTGTGGACTATTTACACTCAAGTGAACTACAAGGTGTAAATGGAACCAATGCCACACATCTCAAGAAGCAAGAAAAAATACATGCCACAAATCTGAATAAATGAAGAGCTAGTAGGACTTTTTTCCTCATGTTTTCCTTTATTTTTTGTTCAAAGCTTGTTTCCTGTATACAGTTGTGGGAACAACTGGCTCTTTAACCCTTCCGTTCTCCTTAGCTTGTTTACATTAAAAGTGGGGTCATCTGGACACCACAGGACAGTGCGCTGAACTTTTTTTTTTCACTGATTTCGGAGTTTCACTAATGTCCATGGCAGACATAAAATCCTGTCCCCCTTCGTCCACATTTGTCATGGAAGAAATCGCATAACAATATGTGGTTGGAGCCATCTGGACCCCAAGGAGAGCGGAAGGGTTAATACAATCTAGGTGTTGATATGTTGATGTTTGACTGTCATGAGGTTGCTCTTTCCAATGTTAAGACTTGACTTTGCTTGGACTTTTAAACTGCCCTCACTTTTTTTTTTTGTTTAGTCTTAGTACTGCAGTTAAAAACAATACCAGATTCAATATTAACAAAAACTTCTTATAATAACTCCAAAGCAATAATCACATGATGATAAAATTCACATTATAAACAAAAAGTGATAGATTTGTTGAATGGTGTTAGTTCCTATCTGGAAGTAACCTTAACCATCAAGCAAAGGAAAAATGTTTCAATTCTACCACAATTTTTAAATAACAGTTCAGTTTGAAAACAATTACTATGATTTTAAAACTTGAAACTGTGTTTTTGTCATTAAAGGTAAATATGGATGAAGATGAAAAGAAACAAAATGTCATTGAAAAAACCTAAGTCCGTCCTTAAGGTTAAATAAAACAAAACAGAGAGACTGAAATGTCCTTAGCAGCGTGCACCGTTCTCATTTATCATCTTTTGTTATTATTCATGGTTACTTTCAGCCAAACAAGTTTAGTAAAAAGAGCTAATCCATCAGCAGATGATGTATGACCTCCACTGGAAAACTAAAACAGTAGTAGGTGCCGTCTTTTGTGAAAGAACATTTTTTCATTTACTCAAACTACTTTCACAAAGTAGCTCGAAAATGTGAATATCTGGAGGCCCCTATTATACTTGCTCTGGGGCTTCAAACTGCTGAGGCTGCACTTTGTTTATGATTACATATTTATCGTTGTTTTCAGACTTTCAAGTCACTCCAGACGGAGTGTAAGTCGCAGCATCCAAAAAAAAAGAAAAATGATAATAATTTAGAAGTTGTACTGAAGTATAAGTCACATGTCTCCATGTCTGGGTTTATGACATCATTCAGAATCCTTTTTTTATCAGTGATTTTTAACTTCTACTGCAGGAGTAGTATCAGAGTGGCGACTTTTTCAGCAATACTTCCATCTCTCAGTAACCGAGTTTGATGACTTGCTGTCTCGCTTTAGTCCAAGGATCCAAAAATGTTTAAAAAAGAATAAAAATATCTTCATTCAATAGGAAAAAAAATAAAATTTCGGAGGAGAACAATCAGATACTCTTCCATGTTTCTTTTGGACGTCACTTCTTCTTCTACGTTGCTGTGAGAAGCAAATACTGATGAACACATCTATAGTGCCCTCTAGTGGTTGTTAACATAAAACAACTACTAAAAGAAAACCAATTTTTAGTGTGAAAATAACAAATATATGAGGTCATATATTCAAAAATCACATTTAACGCTTGTGCTATCCTAGCTATGCTTACATTAAAGGTGGGGTCATTTTTTCAAGGATTTTTTTATCTTTACTGATGTCTATGGCAGACATAAAATCCTGTCCACCTTTGTCATGTGAGGAATCACACATCAATGTAAGGGTGGGGTCATCTGGACCCCAAAAAAAAGTACGAGGGATAAGTTGCTTCCGAGTATAAGTCGCACCCCTGGCCAAACTATGCAAAAAAAAACTTACGGTACCTGTTGTTGTCTTTTGTTAACAGTTGTAAACAATTTTTGAAAAACATGAAGCAAAGTTGATATTTTTTCTCCTCAAAGCGAGAACTGGTCTGATCTGTTTCTTGTATCCACAGAGGAGGCGTATCAGAGTGGACAAGGAGTGCTGGTGCACTGCCAAGCGGGCGTGTCCCGTTCTGCAACCATCGTCATTGCCTACCTTATGAAGCATACCCTCATGACCATGACAGACGCCTACAAATACGTGAGGAGCCGGCGCCCCGTCGTGTCACCCAACCTTAATTTCATGGGTCAGCTTTTGGAGTTCGAGAGGGACCTCAACTCCGGCTTGACTCCTCGGATCTTGATGCCTAAACTAAATGGTGTAGAGACACAGGTTTGAAAGGGGCCGTCATAGCATAGCTGTAGCATGAAACAAGTGTTTAAAAAAATGACAGGATTAGAAACATTCAACCTGGTAAACAATGGTGTGTTGAATAAAAAGAGCACTTTGAATACTGTGAAACATGAAATCGGGGACTGGATGGCCCATTTGTTTAAGCTGTAAGTCTTAGACAGCCTGTTCCCCGTACAGTGTACCGTTTATATTAATATGGTATGTGCCAAAATTTTGTATAGCTCAAACATTGCTCAGATTATTCTTTTTGTATCTTTTCACAAATACCTCTTTCTTCTAATTCCTATGGTTTACATTCTCAGACACAGAAAATCTGCTTTTTTTTTTTTTTGCCATGAATCATAAGCGCATGCAGAACATGAACGATACAAACTGTCATTTTAACCATATGTAGCAGCACACAGATCCTCTCAAAGCACTTTACTCACCGCGCTTCCGCTTATTATCACCCGCTCAACTATCAGAAACGATAACAGACTTTAGGTACTGCTCTGTGTATAAATATATATACAAATAATACACTGTTTTCATTTTATGATTTAGGAAGTGTGCTGTGGAGCAACATAGACCTACCTATCACAGAAAAAACGGTTTTTAATTCACTCATTAATGTAACAGCACGTGTCATTAACGGTGTTCATATATTCATTCAAATATTTTCAGAAATTACTTCATTATTTATGAAGCACCACTGAGTTTAAATCTTAAATCATATTTGTATGGATTTCTGCTGATGTTTGGGCTTATATATATATATATATATATATATCTTTGGAAGAGGACACAGTCATTTGATTTAATATAAAATGGCTGCAATTAACAACTTGATGAAACTCTTTGGTTCAAAAATTATTTAGACTTGTTTACCTAAGAAAAAGACAGATTTTGTAATCTAATGTTAGATGTATGGTTCTGCGTTCCAGTATTTAAATCAAACCAGAAATTCCCTAATGCTGCAGTTCCTCAACTGACCACTGTTGGCAAAAAGGAGCCATTTCTCATTTTTAATAAAGAAATTAGCTAAATCAGACTTTCTCTCTCTATGCCCCCGCATGGAGAAATGGCATCAGCTGATTCCCGAAAAAAAATCCTGATATGCTGAAGAAGGTAATCGCAGAGGTCCAATATAATCCGCTGCAGGTGTTTATTGTTTGATGAAGGAGGAAAGGCCCAGAGTGACACTCCTCATCTGCATTATAAAGCTGCGTTACAGTCTTTTGTTCTAAATTTAAAAAAATAAAATAAAACTCTTAATATTGAGCAATAGTCCAATGCTCTTTAATACATGTTTTACAAAGCATGATCAGAAATATTTTTGATTAGAACGGACCGATAACACATTCTTCAACAGCAGGGGAGGTTCTCCATATTCGCAGATTCAGCATATTGGAGGATGCCTCTGCAAATAAGGGGGAATACTGTAAACTAAAATCTCTAATAAACACTCAGGCTACTTTTGGAAGACATGGTATGTACTCTATGATAAGAAAAATGCTACAAGAAAATATTAAAAAGCCGAAAAAGTCAAAAGGCCTGTCTGCGCCTAACATTTGGATCAACTAATTGGCTGAAAGGCGGCCCAACTCAGTGAGTTATAGGTGTGATGCATAAACAATGAACCCGCAAAAGCAGGAAAGTTACTGAAACTCGACTGAAAGTGTTTTATTGGTGAAAAAATAATATTTTATGTTAAATGGGGTGAATTTCTTGTATTTTTTGCCCCTAATTATTCATTGTTAAACTGTTCTTGGCTCCAGTTTTTGCCTCCAAAGAAATTGGAAGAATAAAGAATTAAAATAATAAAATAAGTAGCTGTGCCATCTAGTGTTCTATGAAATAAAGACGTGCATTTCTATGATGAAGGTTTGATCATCGCTGGACGCAGAGCCCGTACATCTAACTTTTTTTCTGATTCGTTCTTGCAGTTTAGAATCATCTTAATATTAAATGTGGTTACTCTTCCAGCACATGGCTAACTTGATACAACTGTGTTTTTAAATGTGCTTTACTGCACACTCTTTTGGGTATTAATGGTAAAACCATTCCCTCTAAACTCCACGATGAGGCCACATGGTTAACTGTGTCAATCATGCCTATGCATTATTGCTAAAACGGTTTATTGGAGTTTGATTCACTGTGAGCCCTTCTTTCTACATTACATCTGAGATGAGACTGTCCTACAGTCCTGCCTTTAAAAAAAAAGTAGCTTAATACATGATTACAAAACTACTTCCTCCACAAGTGGCTGATCAACCTGCTGCAACATTTGAAGTTCAGACATACTATCAAGACACCGTAGCTATTTCAAGCAAATATAAAGGGAAGAGCGCTTTATTTTGCACATTTTTCTAAAGCGATGCCACAAATGCATTTTAGATTATGCCATACTTCTTGTGTGTTAGTTATGAAGCTGTTTCATATTTTTTATGCCTGTAACTATTTGTTTGTCAATAAGATGGAAGTTTGTGTTTTTGTTGGACTTTAAAGACAGAAGAAACTAGTCCCACTGGAAGAATTACCTTAGAGATCTTGTGTCTCCACCTTTTAAACTCCATGTTTTGAGTGAAGAAACAGTAAACAAGATTATAATGGAAAATGCAGTCAAACGAAATACAAATTTTCTCCCAGTCCCAAGAAAATTACGAGGAAGTAAAAAGTATGTGGGCATTACTAAGCCCCTTCAACAGCACTTATTTGAAGTATTGCTTCCCTCCTATCAATCTTTCCCTTTGATTTGCATCACTTCCAGCAGATCTTATAGACAGATGAGATCTGCTTTGGATCAGTGTCTTCTTTTTGGATGCAATGTTGACCAGAGCTTGGCGTTAATATTCATGGCTTCACAATTACCTTTAAAACTGAAATGTTCATCTTAAGCTACGTACACACCAGGCATTTAAAACACTCAAGAACGCACTGAGAACAGGTTCTTGGACACAATTTCAACAGTTTTGTATGTAGAGCTTGAAAACATAAAAATGTACGTAGCTACCACAGACAGTAATAGAAAAAACTGGACTGATCGTCCCCTCCCCTCTTGTGTTTCTGGTCCTAGAAAGCCAAAATCTCATAGACTTCTATTGAAAAATTAACAGCTATTACTCAGTCATTCTGTTAGTCAGAATAACTATTCTTGCTCTTGAGTCTCTTTTTAACATTTAACATTTTTTTTGTCATGATATCTTTTCGTTATCGCTAGTTATTCAAGTTATAAACTGGCCAATCAGAAGCCTCGATAAGAGCTGGCCCCACGTTAAGCGTTCAAAGTGTGTGATTGACAGATTCTTGGACCAATCAATACTTGCTGAAGTCATCTGGTTCCAAAATGGTGAAATGGGGCGGGAAAATGGCGACTGAATTGACTTCAAAAGAAACAGCCTTGTTTTGTCCATCTCTATTCATGTCGATTGTAACTAGCTACACATGAACATGATAGTTTTTAACCCAGAAGCCCAAAATGCATGTTTACTAGTGTGAACGTAGTTTAAGACGGTACTCAGTGCTGGCCACATCCTCTTTATTTTTTCCTTCATTTTTATAGGATTACTATTTGGTATGGATAAATAATCTTCTAAAATTGTAGCTAAATTAGAAAACCCACTATAATACAAGTTCTTTTTTATTATGATTTTATATTTAAAAAATCAGGGATTAATAGAAGATGCCCTCAATATCCCCATGTCTCCATCTCTACAGAGTATAAGTGTTAGTTATCCTTTAGAGCTTTTCAAAATTTAAAATTGAAGAAAAAACTTTTCAGTGAACTCTTTTTCTCAGTCTGCAAATAAAAGCTTCAGCTCTTAACTGTGCTAATTGGTAACAGTGCCCGTGTCAGGTCATAGCGGGCTAAACAGAGAACCATCATTTGAGCTTAAAGACACATTTTGAATCCCTGATGAATGAGGTGCAACAAACCCCTGTAATCTGTTTTTGTTGCCTCTTTGTTCACACAAACACAACTTCCTACTATATTTCCTCTAAAACCAAAATGCCTTGAGCTTAGCCTTGTAAAGATGCTCCTCTGTTGCTGTCAAGATTTGGTGACCGGACTTTGCTCGTTGGATTTTTGGCTGAAAAAACTTTGATATGGGCTTTATATTTTTATAATTCTTCATTATGTTGGGTATAGAGGTGATTATTATTTAGTTTTTTTTTTTAATTATTACATGACTCTTTTTTTAAGGCTATCTAATAGAATGGCATGCTCTGCTGGGACATGGTGGATCTTCAGTTAACACCTCCACTTTTATCAGACTTCAGGAAACTGTGGTCCTCATGCCATGAACCCGTTTTTACCTCTCGCCGTTCTATCAGCTAAAGAAGAAACTCGGCCACACAAGCTCTACCCCGACCTTCCAGACTGCAGAAGGTGTAGCATTAAACACGTGAAGAAGGCCCGTTGCGTATGGATTTTTATACAGACTTTATATGCAAAAAGACTGCCGGAGCGATTTCTTCAAGGCCACGCTGTGCGGACTCTCATCGCAGTGCAGTCACTGCTGACCTCAGACATTTGTACTGAAAAGACTCCAAAGGGAATTCAGTATTTCCCTTGAAGAAGCGAACGGCCAGCGTGTTTCATCTGTGTGTGCGTGTCGGTCTTCTGTTTGTGTGTTGGACTTGAAAAGCAGAAGTCGGTGTTTGTATGATACATTTTTTGAAAAACTGTGTATATTTATGAACGAGAACTCATTTGAAAACACTGATTGAGTCCAAACTCCCTCATTACGCCCTCCTGTACAGGACGTTCAACAGCTTTTCAGAGTGTTCGAATCTACAGTTCTAAAATCCAGTGCTCTAAGTATTTGGTTAGTAAAAAAATAAACCAAATGTGTTCATTTTCTATAGATCATCCAAGTTTTCATCAATAGAACACAGTTGATTCATAAAATCTTAAATTAATGATGCCAAATTCGGTGCCAAAAAAAAAAAAAGTACTAAGTAGTAATGATGTTAAAATCCCTGATATAATCTTTTAGAGGTTAGGGAGTAGTGAGGGAATTTGGACTCATCTATTGTGTCATTTCCTGTACCAAATGTTGAATTTAGGGATGTTGATTCTTAGAGAATGAGCTAGCTCAAATGAAAAAGACCACCTCCTCTCTTCCTTTACAAAAGAGAACTCTTCAGGTATGAGGAATTATAGTAACGCTGTGCTGTTTTCCTGTCCCCCTCTCCCAGAGACCTAGAAACTAATGTTATTGGACCTGTGATGCCTCGCTGTCGCCCACTTCCCTTTTCATAACTGACTCTTTCTCAGTTGTAATCTTTTCATATTGTAATATCTATGTATTTAGATGTTTTTACCTTCATGTACTGACTGTACTCTTCAGAAATCTTTGAGGTACACTGTGACAAACACAATGCTGCTATATCACAAAGACTTCTGTCCATCATTTTTGAGCTGAATTAAAGCCTGAGCAAAAGTAAACTGAAGTGAAACAGAGTGGGCTTGAATTTATCGTGCAACCTTCATGTCAGAGTCTGCGAGCGGGACGAAGGGAAGAGCTTTAGTCACTCCCCTACATGTTACCTCTGTTATTTATAAAACCAGAAAGCTAAATTAGAACCAAAAAGACTAAACTGAAAGGTGGAGGTCAGGTAGATGATAGTAATAGTTTAGTTAGAAGGAAAAAGTGCAATTTCAAACATGATTACACATGGTTAAAAAAATACAGAATTAGAAAAAAGTCTAGTTTTCATTCCCACATTTTTAACAAATCTCCACCAATATGTTGTAATTTTGACATTTGTGCAATACCAATTACTGTACTGCAATGACGCCCCAACTGCAAGCTAAAATCCACCTTTAGATCAATATTTTGTTTACAATTGTTAGTGGAAACATTCATTTTTTTGTATTTAGTTACATGTAAATAACTGTATAAACATTTTTCATTTAATTTTCTTGTCCTATTTTGACTAAGTTGACATCTATTTTGTTCAATTACTATGAACAAACCTTGAAAAGACCATTTCAAAAACTAAAGAGGCTTAAAACCCATCAACATTTTAAATGTGTTCATATTTTTGTCATCAATATTTAATTACAAAAAATGAACAGTTAGGTAAACACTGAAATCCCTGACATTTGTGTCGTCAATTAAAATTTTTTAGCCCAAATTATTCATGTAAAGCAGAATTTTTTTTGCTAGCTACAACACTGTGAGGACGTTAGCATGTAGCTCTTAGCATCTGTAAGTTTTCACTGCCAGCTTGTGAATATCATGTTAGTGTAACAAACAAAAAAGTCTTAAAACCCTGCACTTTCAATTCATTTCATATTTATTTTATGTTTTGTTGTTAATATAAACTCAATTGTTTTAAGTGGAAAAGCCATTACCATGTTTGCTTTTTTAGCTAATTCAAGGGCACAACAAGTAAGTTCAAGCATTTTCACTCCACAAATATGCGTAAATAAATGTGATGAAGCTAGAAGCTGAAAGTTTATGCGTAAAACTTGAAATAATAAAATTTAGAGGTTAAAAATTTAAAATACCAAGACTTATCTCACAGAAAAATTTGACTTTGAGTGAAAACTCTGACATTTCTTTAGATATTTCTACATAGGTATCAAATAAATTGTGTTATTAGAATAACGTACTAATTTGACTTCATTAGCTTATGTAGGTATTCTTACAGTGGGATCTCCACATAAAAGAAACATATTTTGCAATGTACTGGAAAATTATTTTCCAATATATCAGCAATTTACTCGTAACTTTTAATATATACTGCAAAATATGGATGGATTTTGTTTGTTTGTTGAATTTGTTTTTATTGATTCATTTGGTGTGCAAAAAACTTTTATATCCTAATTTCTTGTGTCTTTGTTGAAACAGTCTATTTTGTTTCCATTGGACAGGACCTTCATTTTTCTACATTTCTTATTATAAATAGATAGATGAACCACATATGGCTATGTAATAATTTATATAGCTGAGATGTTGCTAATTGTAATTATTTCTAATTGTTTACATCACAAAAAAGTAAAACAATTCTTTGATTCATGGTTATATTTGTAACTTAACCTCATAAATGTAGGTTATATGTTTTACGTTACGGTGTTTTACATAAATATATTTATAAAGCCTCTTTAAACATATGACATGCGATATATTGTTATGGGGTATAGTTTATCAGTTTATACATTGAAGGACATTTGAGTGTAAATCTTATAATATATTGCATATTATTTATGAAATTTATTGCAGTGTTTTAAAATACAGAAAAATATATTACTTCCATAAATGAAATATATTGTCAATACATTGTTGCTCAATATATTATAGGTTATAATATATATTATTATGATATAGTCTTAAGGCCTCTAATCATTAAGCGTGAATTATTCAAACTGAAAACTTATTTAGAAACATCCAAACACTAATTTAGCATCCCATTTCCAAAAGTTTAGGATAAATTATTGGTATGTATTTATATATTTATATATTTTTTTCTGTTAAAGCTTGTAATTTTTTGCACTTAACTATTCATCCATTGCAGCTTGCATCCTCAAGCAAAATATCTAAAGGACTATGAGCTCCAAACATATGTAACACAAAATCTGTTGCCAAAAAATTTATTTTTATACATAAAAATGTAATTTCAATAAAAATAATTAAAATGAAGACTTAAATCAAGCTGGAAACAATTATTTTACAATTCTTTTTCAAGTTTATAACATGTAAATGTGGATGTGAAAGGACGAAAAAGGAACAAAGACATTGATATTTCTAGTTGTTCCTGGAATTTTTTTTTCCAATCACCCATACTCTTAATGAAGTGTATGTTTGGAAAGTTTCGAGCTGTTGGACTATACTGTTGATAAAAAAGAACAATTCCAATCAATGGTTCAGATACCTCTGCTTTGCTCATCCTCACTATTACATAATCGGGGATTCACAGCAAAGTGATGCCGTGCTCGGGGGGCCGATTGATCCGAGGGAGAGAAAGGTTAAGCAATCTCAGCATCTTCCTGGAGTTAGCACTAAAATTCAGTCAATCTGCTGAACAGTATTTTTATTTAATTAGTTTTTAGATAAATTTAGATCATAAATCCCTCCATGACATGACCGACATGATTTCCTGCACAAATTCTCTGCAATGGTTTTACCAAAAATAGCAACATGTATTTAAACTCCTCTTGTCAATATGCTGGATGCATTTTGCTTTTCAATATTAACACTTATTTGTGAGTTGAGCCTGAAACCCAGCTGGTCTGTCAGCCATTGAGTCCCATCATGGAATCAATGACCCAAATGGCTTGAAACGAAACTCTTTCATCCAACGACATTTCAATATTTATTGACATCAACAACAAGGCTCAGCACCGCTCTGGTTTCTGAACATTTTATTTGAAACAGTTTACCATCGTTCAAGCAATAAATCTAATTTCATTTTGAATTATATTAAATGTAGGATTTCTCCACCTTGGTGTTCCAGGACTAGTCTGTCCCGATGGGCCTAGATTTGTAATTAACTTCAGTTTAATTAAAATCTAATTAGGTATGGAGGGGGGGAATGCAAGAAAATGTAATTAATTATACATTTATGGGTACAAGTCTCAGTGGAAACTTACATCTATTTTTCTAATAAAACAAAATACTGTTTGTATGACTCATCTGTGCATTTTTATTGATCTATTATACAACTTCCAGCAAAAATTAAAAAAAAATTGTGGAGGAGCTTAGAGTGTTTTGTATGCAACTTGCATCTATGGACATACAAAAACTTCTCCCTTTAAAATCAAATAGGAGGTTAACTTTACACCAGTTTGAGCTTCTCATGCAGTATCAAATAGTTTAATTTAAGAGGAGAAAAACACCTCAAAATATATATAAACATATTAATGGACACAAATTTACTTCTATCAATGAAAATACAGTACAAGTGTTAAAATGTACTTTGGTTGTTGTCTTTAAAAATTGCCAAACTTAACTTGTAATGAAATAAATATTGTAGGATCTAATTTTTTTTTTTTATTTATGGAAACCCTTATTATTCAACTCTGAATTGGTGTAGAAATTAAGCAGGAAGTCTGGATAATTTATTATTTAGTTTCTATAGATCAGCAGTAAAGCGAATCAGTCAGAAACATCCAGCAGAGGGAGTCCTAAAGCTGCATCTTCTGAGGGGAATTCATAGACAAAAACTCTGCAAGGTTTGCTTCCACCTAATCCTTTACACGTAATTTAATAAACTCTTTTCGATAAACTGACACGTAGTATATTAATAATTAAATGTGCCATGTATTGTAGGTAAAAGTACAAAATTGTATATTTATGCTTAAAAGTAATTAAATATGACATCTTTTATACGTATATGTGGGTCTATAAATGAATATGACTTGTCTTTTGCTTTTAATTTTATTAATTTCTAAAACATCAATATTAATCTTAAGTAATTTAAGAAATTTTGAAAGATTTCTTGTGTCTGTTGTTAATAATGTTGCCTTTTGCTTAAGTAAAAGGAACACATCATAGAAGTTTTATTTTCATTCTGTTCTACTTGTTTAAGCCTTAAAAAAAAAAAGAGCTAATTTATGTTTCCTTATAGAAAATGGCATAAACCATTCATTTATTCAAATCAGGAATCTGCAACCTGGGACTCACATTTGACCGCTCCATGGAGGCTCTCTGGTTAAAGAAAAATAAAAAGATTTTTTTCATTTTAAAAAGTGCCTTTAAAGTTAAAAGTATGTCAGTTTTTAACAGTTGAAGGACAGGACGGTGAAACAAAACCATTTTGTTGGGTTGCCACACTGTTTCCATCAATTTGCGGTCAGGAAGCACAACCAAAATTAAAGCATATTAGGCTATAAGGCAAATTTTAGATTTTCAATAAAATGTAAAGATTTTAAGTGCACGTTAGGGTTCAAAAATACGGTAAGGGTCAATTGATGACATCTGATTTACATCTTTGCTCACATGGCAATACCTACTACTACTTTTTCTGCATTGATAGGACAATTTGAGTGTTTTTTTGTATTGTTATTATTATTTTAAGAATATTTCAAATTAACTTCTGTCAAAATGTATAACATATTTCATATTTTGAAGGTGATTTTTTTCATATCTTCATGTTTATATTTTTTAATGCCAAAAAAACAGCAGTTCATTCATATTCATCATAAAAGCAACCATAGCATAAACAAAAATCAGTGTCTTACTTTTTTAAAGGGTGAGGTTTGTGCTTTCGACTGAGTTTTTTCTGTGAGAAATCTTCCTGAATGACTCTTTAGGTGTTGAACATTGCAGACCCCTGATAAAATATGTATTTATCTTTATGTATTTTCTTTTTAGCTCAAAATTAAAACAATTCCAAATCCAAATATGTGCTCTTCAATCTCCCAGAAATTTTAACTAAGTCATTTATTATGTATTATGCTTTTTGTTGTTGTTTTTTCTTTTTTTTCTCTCTCTCGTTTGTTTGTTATGTTTGTTTTAGATAACATTTTTAAAACAATTTCTGTGTGCATAAGTTTAAAAAAACTATCGTTCCTCTGAAATTACCAGGCCAAAATAGACTTAATATTTAAAGGATTTTTTGGGTAATTAAATAATACGGAAAGCAGGGTGGACAAACTGCTAAAACGCGAAGTCTCCCTGAACGGGAGCAGGATAACGCCATTATAGCCGAGAAGTGCTAGCTTAGCATGTATGGCGTCGCGCGCGATATCGTTTTCTACCTTTTTTTTTTTTTCGAAGACGTCATACTGTCTTTTGCCTTTATAACTACTCCAATAAGTGATCATATTTAAAATAATCATTCATTAAATAGTCACAAAAAATACGTCAAGGTGAGAAGCAGCTAATAAAAGAGCTGCCTGTTTCCTCCACAGGATGTTTGGTCTGACAGCATCACCGATGCAGCTCGATAAATATGAATCGATTTTTTGGTGTTTTTGCCACCTTAATATCTTCAGACTTGCATTTAATTTATATACGGTGAACATTTAAAAGTGAGGGCTAAATCTCAACATGATGAGGGTGATGTAAAGCACTAAACCAGGCTGCAGCAGTCCCCATAGCAACAGAGGAGAGGATCTTCATCTCAGCCATCCCGTTATTCAGACCCATGGAACTCATTTCCTCGGATCTAAATAACATTTGAAGCTTGAACAATAAACCTGCTCCAAGTATTCTCGTTTATGTCAGATTATGAAACCAGAAACTCTCTAGATGGCCCTAATTTCCCAAATCCAGTAATGGTTTAACCCACCCACATAGGAAAACCTTCTCTCCCTCCCTTCAACTGGCACATACCATTTGCTGTCAGAGGGGGGATCCCATCCATCCACCACAAATCTAGTGCTCATTGTGGTAGAATTTCAGTACACTGGACTGTACAGAACAGGGTACCATCCAGGCTGTCAGTGAGGGGTGGGGTCCGGCTGCTGATACCACCAAACATAAGCTCAAAGAGGGACACGGAGAGGTGGAAAAAGACGGGGAAAGAGCGAAGAGGGGGGAAGACAGCACCTGAAGAGGAATATAAAACGGGTAAGGAGAAAAGGGGGTGGATGGATGGAGAGAGACGGAGGAAGACAATGGGGAAAGGTCCAGAATGGTAGAAACAGATTTGCTTTGCTGCTCCGTTTTTCCTTCCTCCTCGTCTTGATAGTTGATGTGAACTATTTCAGTTTGTGACAGATTTGTTTTTGATTACATCATGTGAATATTGAGTCATGGCTCCATGAATGTCTGGATGGCTGCAGTGGTTCAGTCTAAATGAGAGATTTCTGTTGCTTTTCTAGCTCATCGTGGGCCTCGCTGAATAGAACCGACCCTGTTTCTTTAGCTTTTTCCAGAAATGCACAGCGTGTTTCCCCACATTATATAATATTATTAGGTCTGTGCTGATCCGCTGACACATATTCATTTTTTATTACCAGATAATAAAACTCAAGCTTGCTTTGCAGCTGCAGTACAGATAAGCAGCTAAATTAAATTGTCTTTAACATTAGCTTTTGACAGATGAGTTGTTTTATTTTGCTAAAAAAAATTAAGAGAAACTTATTTTATTAGCCAGCTTTAAAAAAAAAAAAGTGATAAATTCCTGCTATAGATCTAGGAACGTTGGATCATGTATTTGGTAGACATGTTTATTTTTAAAGGGATGGATTTCAAAAGTATCATCTTCATGATGGTGATTGCTGATGTCTTTGTGGCCAGGATGAAAGGAGACACCCCAGTGAACAGCACCATGAGTGTGGGCCAAGCCAGGAAGCTGGTGGAGCAGCTGAAGATCGAGGCCAGTTTCTGCAGGATAAAAGTAAGACTAGCTGAACGCCTCAAACAAATGTCGGTTTTTATTTTTTAAAATTAGCCTTTTCATTCAGTTCTATCTTCAATGGAACAATTTCCACTGGTCACTGGTTAAAAATATAAAAATGTTCTAATTACACTCTGATTTATTACATTTTTATTTTAATTATTATTACTTGGAGAGGATGAAAACTCAAAATTGAGTTTGAATAATTTTAAAATGTTTGGAGACGTCTGGTGTCCCTCCAGTTGGATAATTAACCTAGAACTCTTTAATTATTCCGTTGCTCAGCGTCAGTGGGTCACACAGCCATGAGGAAGACTGCAGACACGAGCCTTATTATCCAGAGAATGATCTCAGACATTCTGACGGGGTAAAGGGTTACTGTTGAGAAAGCTGGTCGTGCTGTCACCGAGCACATGCATGGAAAGTGGAAGAAAAATGTGCTGAAGCAGCAGAAATTCCAGGAAATTTGAGAGGAAATAGAGATGAAGCCTAAACAAGAACTTGGGAGATTTGCAAGAATGTGGACCTGCAGCTGCATTCTGTGTGTCAGAGACCTTTTTAAGTGAGCTAAAGTCATGCTTTTATAATTCCACAGTTTGGAGGAAGAGAGAGGAGACACTGCATGCAAATTTCTAAAGGTCAAAGGTGAAAAGCTTCTATCTGAGGCACAGAACTATCACTGCAATGATTTGATTTTAATGTTGTAGTTTGGGGATTTATTTAACCCTGGAGAACTCATGAGGGTCAAATTTGGCCACTGTATATTTTTTGCCAACCATTAATTGCTTCTCTACAAAATGAAAAAAAAAAAACAAATTCACAAACTTAACTTTATAATTCCAGAAGAAAATGTCCCTGGCTTCTTCAGGGTTTTTGCAACATTTGACCAAAAAACAAAAAATCTTGAAATATGGATGTAATATATTGTTATCTTCAGCAGATGAATAATCAAAGTATGGTTTGATCTTTCGGACTGAAAGACAGATTTTTTTCAAGTTTGGATGATTGTTTGTTCTGAGTGGATACTCAGTGAAACCACGACTTCCAACATGACTTTAAAGAAGACTCCTGATGTGTGGACACAGCAAACTTGGAGATTTACACACAGATGATAGATAGAACCCTCTATGGAGCTATTTTGAGGCCATAAATATTTGAAACCCCCCAAAAATATTTTGAAGAAATATTGGTATTTGGCCAAAAAAAAAGTAAAATGTCCAAAACTTTTTGCTATTGTAAAACAACGTAATTATTTTTCGCTTTAAATGCCTTCTTTTTTAGATTTCAAAAATCAAAATTTCAATTTCACAACAGTTTTTTCAGTTTCAAATCTTTTTTTCACTTTCAACTCTAAACGGGCTAAAACAGAGTTTTGAACGTGTGGTTTGTACGCAGTAAAACTCTGCTTTTTACTCCCGTATTGGAACAACTTCAGACTATAATAGTACATACTAAACAGCCAACAAATATCACATTTCTATGAGTCAATGAATGCACCGAGACTAAAGTACCCACCCTAATCAACTTTGATTGGTCCTCCGTGTTAGCCACTCACCAATGCGCCACAATGGTGCCAAAAGTTTTAAATTTGAATTTTTCAGATTCGAAAACGAAAAAAAAAAAAAAGTTTAAAGAGAAAAAAAATATTTAAAGCGAAAGAAAAAGTTTTGAAATTGAATTTTTTTATTTTTGAAACCTAAAAAACAGAACATTTGAAGCTGAAAATAATTAAGTTTTGGACATTTTACATTCTTTTGGCCAAACACCAACATTTTTTTCAAAATATTTTACTTTGGCTTCAAATATTTATGGCCTCAAAATAGCTCCATACCCTTCAGGTGATTCAAAAATGTTTGCATGACTTTGATTTCAAATCTATAAAAACATTTTCTACAATGGTTTTCCCTTGAAGGTGATGCTAAATTAAGTGGAGTCCTGGATTTAACGGAACGTCGCGCATTAGCGATATATGGCATAAAGGGGCTAACTTGAAATCAACAATAGTGATAAATGTTTTTTTTTTTTAAATATCTTAATTGATTTAATGATAGCTGATCAGTTGGTTTATTTAAAGGATGACAGCTTATATACTGGGTCCCTCTCTGAACATGGACCACAGAAACAGGAGTTTTATACGTGGACCACAGACGCTCCCAGCAGCTTGAAGTTTCCGTGACGACAGCTGCACATTTTTTATGGAAGGCAAATTCTGTGGAAGAGGCTGCAAAGAGAAGATCGAAAAGATGATGAGTGACGCTAATGGTTATCGAAGAACCCAGAACAAACTCCAAAGAAATCACTAACAATACCAGATTGAGCCAAAGATAACCACTGCTGAAAACAGATCATGAAAAAATCATGACAATATTGAAAAGCCTCATGGAAAAGCTTCTTTACACAGATTAGTTATTAGCTTTCTGTGGATATCAGGATTGAATCATTATAGTTATGAAAACATTTCCTCTTCAGTTTGGAATTTGGACAGCAGGAAGAAACTAAGATAAAAAGAACAATTGAATGCAACTAATTGAAGCTGAAATTCAAATTTAAACAATTTTAGAACTATTTATGCCAGCTTATGTTCCAGCAGAGGTAGAGAAGGTGAAGGACTTAGGGTCAGCAGTCCAGAGCAACAGAGAAAGAGGTGAAGAAAACTGGTTGGAGGAAGGTTTTAGGTGTGATGTGTGACCAAAGACTGTAAACAAGAATGAAAAGCAAAGGTGTGGCAAGAGCAGCCATGTTGATGGTCTCTCTCTCTCTTTGGGAGTGATGAGGATGGATGGAATCAGGAATGAATCCATCAGAGGAGCAGATCACGGTGGATGGAGTTAATTGGAGGGAAGCAGATCGAGAGGGTTTGGATGATGTTGGTAAAACGATGCTGAGGTTGGAGCTTCCAGGAAAAGGGAATGATGAGGTGAAGGAGGGCATTAGAGCTGTTGGTGGCTGTGTTGATAAAAGTATTAATCGATCTGTATTGATCTAAGTTTGGTAGATCAATAATCAATCCGTAAAAGTAGAGATCAATCTAACAGTTATAACTAAAGTCCACTAGCTTGGTGGTATTATGGGAATTCCCATAGGACGGCTAATGCTAACGCTTGGTTGACCTAAACATACGTTGCTGACTAAATGAACTTCTTTATAAACTCACAGGCATGAATTTTCCAAACTATTTTAGGGAAAAAAAAATAAAAGTAACCATTTATGGTCTAAAATATAATTTTTGCTCACATTTTCATCTTCTTCTGGAATAAAGTGTAATGCTATAGCACAATCGCCACCTAGTGGTCAAACTGAAACGCCCTCCAGGAGAAGCAGAACAATTGTTGGAGCTTCTTTGTTTGAGTCCATGGAATCTAATTATTATTCCACTAATACATTTTACAGTATGTGAACTGATTAATATAAATATCTTAAAAACATATATATATATATATATATATAGATAGATAGATAGATAGATAGATAGATAGATAGATAGATAGATAGATAGATAGATAGATAGATAGATAGATAGATAGATAGATAGATAGATAGATAGATAGATAGATAGATAGATAGATAGATAGATAGATAGATTATTAATATATTTCTAAACATGTGTCTAAATGTTTAAACCATGTAAATTTGTATCATGGCTCCTGTGTGATTTTTAACACTTCAAAACAGTTTTTTCTCCCATTTAGTTTTTAACGACAAACAAAAAACATCCATCCATCCACTTTCTTAACTTGCTGTTTCCATTTTGGGGTCACAGGGTTTGAATTAAAGTTTTTAAAAACTACAATTAACCTACATTTTAATCAGATTGATACTTTAATTTTTTATATATTTACGTTTTTTGTTTTTTAACATGTTCTTTTCTCTGCCTCCCTTTGCTCTCTCAGCTATAAGATCATTTTTTAGAAACTGTTTGAATCTATTAGAACTGGTGTATGAAGTTCATTGAACTCGTGAACGAACATCCCTGACTCTGACCGTCTCCTCCTCAGGTGTCAAAGGCCGCGGCCGACCTGATGGCGTACTGCGACGCCCACGCCTGCGACGACCCCTTGATCACGCCCGTGCCCACCTCAGAGAACCCCTTCAGGGAGAAGAAGTTCTTCTGCGCTCTGCTTTGAGACACATCAGGGATTGTTGGGATTAAGAGTACAGCTGTACAGTATGTACAATGTATGTACAGTATGTACATGTACTTCCAATCGAGATAAGACATCAATGTACTATAGTAACCTTGCATAAAAGCTGCCGATGTACAGTACACGACATACATCGTCTTGAGCTGTGAACATTTAGGTGAAAGAAAACAAAATCTTTATTATTAATCTATAAATTTGACTAAATTGAAAACGCATTTGGGGGATTAATTAAGTTTTCTGTGGCTAAAATACATCTCAGTTTCCAGGATCATAGTTATTATTCTAGCAGTATTAAGATGCTTCATGTTTCCATGTGAGGTCAGTGAGTAACGGAGGTGCTACACGGCTCAGCTGCTGACGAGTCAGGAAGTCCGGCTCTCATCAAGCACTCGAACATGTGAGATCTGATCAATGAGAGGAACAAATAAGGTCATTTAATGTGAAATTCAAGGGTTTTTTGTACTTTTTCTTTTAAAATCCCATCGACTGTCACTGCATTTCATATTTTCAGTTCCTGTACGTAGAGGAATGGCTGATTTCTTTCAAGGCTTAAGGCGCTTTTTGCTCATTTTCTTTTCTTGTGTGGATGTAACGTGTGTGCGTTCAGGTGCTACAGGTTAAGCAAAAAGCACCCAACCACTGTTAAAAATAAGAAAAATTAAGATTTTATAGTTCAAGCACACGGTAACTCATACATTATTAGCAGTCTCTTAAGTGGCTAATTTCCCTTCAGAGTTTGAGGTATTTTACAGACTGTATTAGCGTTTTAACTGTTCAGATGTGAGATTTCTCCACAGGCTAACTCTATTACCTTCCATTCAGATGAATAAGGACGTGTATGTGGACTTATGACTTTGTGAACCCTCGTTCTGGACTGTTTAAGAAATAAAACCATGTACCCTGCAGACACCATAGAAGAGTAAAAACCTGACATCCAAGGGTGCCCCGCATCATGTCCTTTCATTTCATTCAAAAACAAACCAGGCAAATCACGCAGGAGGACACAAACTCGCTTTTTATTGTTTCATAATAAAAGCAATATAAAAGCATTTCCTGTTAAATGACAGAACAGTCATTTGAACACAGCTGGTTGCTGGCAGGTCGGCAGACGTGAATGGAAGATTGTATAACAGCTATTTAAAAATTCATCGACCTAAAGCGATCACACCAGCACACATTAAGGCCACTCCTGTTTAAAAGATAACATCAACTTCAGCGATGAAGACATAAATAAAGACAGTCTGTGATCTTTTATCTTCATTTGAAGCGTCTGCACTCGAGTGTTGAGGTTTGATGCATCGGCACTCCCCGTTTGCTTCAGGGTTAAACGAACTCAGAGTCGATCAGAGTGACGTCTCCTCACCAGCTGCTTACGAATCACTCCGGTTTTAGCTTGTACGACTACTTAGCTGCTACATTTCCAAACACCTTCACACAGGAACACAAAAACGTGGAATTTACAGTACAGAGAACAGGTTTGAACTCAAATCGATTGATGGCCTTAAGGTAGATCCAGCATCTCCACACAAACGTGCTTTTTTCTAAAAACATTCAAAGAAATCTTGAAAGCAAATTTCAGTGATTTAGTATCAGGCGAGCCAACGCAATAAAAACTCAACCCTGACCAGAACAAGATAAAATATCAAAAGTGAAACGGTTAGCAAGTGTAAGTACATGAATGAAGCAACACATTTAAATCTACTGTCACAGTCGTGCTCGTGCGCATGATTGCAACTGAACTTTGGTTGCAAAATTCACAGAGGTTACATGGGAAACTCCTGGAGGAGCAAAAGAATAGGCAGCAGTGAAACCGAATGACTATTTAGAGTAAATGACGCTCGAAGAGTGTATTCAGTGTAAGATCATACGGATGAATTACGTCCAAATCACCAATATGCTGTACATGTTTCAACTCAGGAGTAGAAAACAGCGACTGGAGGCTTATAGGAAGGCGTCACACCATTCTTTGAGGCAGCCGTAGCAGTCACCTTGCTGCTTGGCATTTGCACCGCAGGTGTCTTTCAGCCAGTCCCGGAAAAGCTCCTCTTCTTTCTTTAGGACCAGAAACTGACCGAGGACGACATACGCCTGCAAGCAGAGAACACGGAAAATGACTTCCAGTCACATCAGACTTGAAAAAATGAAAATGTCACCTACAGATCATTGTGCAACAGCGACAGGACTCGTGCTGGTAAACTTCAGCAGTGCAGAGAAAAGGATTAAACAATTGAACGCTTCAGGTGTGAATAAGGAAAAATACCTTATCAAAGCCTTTTTCCTCCAGTCTTTTGCCAAGAACTTCTCCGATTCCTGCGAGAGCCATCACCGGTTTCTCCCCCATGGGCTCAGCCACGAAGTCTTTGTGTTTTTGGGATGTTGATGACATGGCTGAGATAGAAAACAACAGCAAATGACAATGTTTAGGTCCTTTTGGAGGGGGATGATTTAATTATGAATAATCCAGATTTATTCCAAAACTATGTACATAAAATCTGAGCGAAGACAAAGTTTCATATTCAATAAGAGTTTCCTAGTATTTTAAGCTTTCCCTTATTTAAACCAAGAAGTTCAATCGAGATTTAAATTGTAGATGACCGGAAGTTGTGTGCTTTATCAATGTAATCCAAGTATTAACAGTTAGCACCTTTACTTTAAAAAGGTTTAGATGCTAAAGAAATTATTAAAGCAAATAAACTGAAAGACCAGAAGGTGTCTCAGGTTAGACAAAAACTTTCCTCTTTGATTAACCGAACAGTCATTTAACGGAACCCCCAGCCCCCCTCCTTTTCCGAAATGAATTGCGCGCGAGACACAACTCCAGGCTAATCGTTTTAGCTTAAAAGAGCTGACATGCTAATGCTAAAAAATTACATAATTTCTGCTTCACGTATTTATCGGCCAATAAGTTCGTGATATTTTAAAATTATCGCTTTTCTTTACTAAACATTAAAGATAACACGTTTAAAATGAGCTCTAAGAGACCAGCGGTAGGGAATTCATGCGCATCTGCTAATGTAGCACGACGTCGACATAGCTCATATTTCCGCTCTTTGCTGCGTATCGTCGTCTAAAACTTAAAGATAAATGACGCTTTAGAACAAAAGGAGGGTTTAGCGTGATCTTACCGTTCGCTGTTCCGTTAAAACCACACGAGAAAAGTTGATGAAGCCCGTAGCTCTTGGACTTTCTGTTTCAAGCTAAACACCGGCGACCACAATGCAACGCGGCTGCGTCACGACGTAAAAGTGGGCGTTGCAGTGTTGACGTTCAGGAGCAGAGGTCGAAAGGAAAATATCTTGGAATCCTACACTGATTAAATTAAATCAAGTTCCTTGGCTCTGTTTTTAGAGATAACATAACATTTAGAGTATACTATATGTTACCAGAATTTCAAATAGATGTGACTCAAAATTTAAGCGGGAAAATAAACATTTGTACATTCAGAGTTGACATGTGTTTGGCCCTTAAGTAATGCATTACATATTTTTTTTCTTTGCTTTGTAATAGTTTTATAAGGCCCAAAATGGCCTTATTAAAGCCTTGCATCACTAGATCTGTGATTTTATTCTATTGTTTCCATTGTCTTTTGTTCTGTATTTGTTCCTTCTGGCTGCAGTTGTCTTTTACTAGACCATTGCATGTGAAGCCATTATCTGTCACATTCAAATAAAAATATAAATACACTTAAAAAAAAAATAGATGTTTTAGAAAAGAAGATGTCAAATTGGAGGATGGTGTGATTTTCTTGTAAACCATGGAGTAACTTTATTGGAGAAGAAAGATAAAAATACATAAAAAGATAAAAAAAATCAATCCAAATATTTATTTAATTAAAAGTAATTAAATGTAAAAAAAAAAAAAATACTTAAGGTTAAATAGGTTGAATGATTCTATGATAGAAAATGTGTTGTTTTCTATTAATTCTAACTTTACTTTCAAATTCTGGCAGTAATCTCAGAATTATTCAGAATAAAAATCTTGATGTTAAAATAAGAGAATTATGAAACACTTGGTCAAGACATGTAATTAAAGACTTGTTACAACTCAGTTATGGAACAGAAGATACTTTAACTTTCATATTTGAGTAAAAAATTAAAATTTCCTCAAAAGTATCACTCATATTGGGTTAATTGTGTCTTTTATTTAATTAAAAAATGTAGTTGTGCATTTCTTCTCCTTACGTGACGTTTGTCTTTAGATTTTAGTCACACTTTGGAAAACGTGTAAATGTCAAATAAAATAAAATCAGAAAATGATTTTCATTTTTTGAGGCAGAACTGTTTAAAAATGACCTGAAATAGAACATTTCTAAAGAAAGGGTTTTTTTTTTTGGCATGTTTGACCCTGGAGTGAACAGTGCATAAAGTTTAATATTGTCCCCAATTCTTTTTTCTGTGTACACAAACAGCATCTCCTGTGACACAGAGGGCCTGACCCTCCTGAAGTATGCAGATGATATGGCCCTTGTAGCACACGTGACAGACTCCCATGCCCTGGAAAAATACCAACAGCAGGTCAAAACTCTGGTCTGCATGTTCACGCAGAACTCCCTGGAGCTGAACATCTCCAAAACAAAGGAGCTGTGCTGCAGAGGCAGAAGGCATAACAGCCCAGAGGATCTTTTCCAACCTCTCGTGATCCAGGGCCAGCAGGTGGAGCAGGTAGACTCTTTTAAATACCTGGGGACAATAATGGACTGTAGCTTGTCTTTCGGACACCATGTGGATGCTATTTACAAGAAAGCACAGCAACGCCTCCACCTTCTGAGGAAATTAAGATTTTTTAACATCAATAAGGACATTTTATCCATGGTGTACATTTCATTGGTGGAGTCCATCCTCACATTCAACATCGCTTCCTGGTTCAACTTTCTCACCCTTAAACAAAAAAACACTTCTCTCAAAAATAATCAATCAGGCCTCAAAATCTCTCAAACAGCTCAATCTCCTCTCAGTGACCTGTACAGGCGAGCAGTGATGAGGAAAGCCACCTCCATCACTGTGGACACTACCCCCCTCTCCATCACTTTTCCTTTGTTGCCATGAGGCAGGAGATACAGAACACCGTTGGCCAGGACAAACATCTACAAAAAATCATTTATCCCCAATGCAGTCACTCTGCTTAATTCTTAATAGCACTTAAATTGTATGTATGTGGATGGTGAATTATGTGTTTTTTTAGGATCTCTATTACTTTTTGATTTTCTATATATTTATTAACTTTTTAGCTTTTTTAACTTTTATCAATTGAATCAATTTATTGGTTTCCTTATATGTCCGTGTTGAAAGATGAATTTCTGTTCATTGAACAGACAATAAAGTCTATCTATCTATCTATCTATCTATCTATCTATCTATCTATCTATATTTTGATCTAAACAGTAAACTGACTGATTATTTTCCACTTGCTGTGAAATAGGCCTAACATTTGCTTCCTTATATGTGTTATTTAAGTTTCTCTTTTGTTACATCATAAGTTGTCATCAGTTGGCTCGCTTGGTGGAGATCAGCTGAAATAAGTATTTCTTTACCAGAGATGGATAGTAACAAGTTACATTTACTCAAGTAATTTTTTTGTATAAGTTTACTGTAGATTCATGACAATAAAGCAGTACTCGAGTAACATTGGGCTTTAACAGATTAGTTACTTTGTTTAAAGCTTTTGGATCATCACGGCCCCTTGAAAAAAGTTTAAAAAAAAAATCTTAAATTGTTTAAATTCTTCTATAAAGAAGCAAAATATATACATATGCAAATGGGGTGAGAAAAAAATTGACTTTACAAACATTTATGTTAAAAAAAATCCAGTCACTAACACGTTTTATTTTTCTTGCAAGACAGAGAATAAGATTTATTGTTGAAACAAGGGTCTTTTTACTTCTGTATTTGCAGTGTTCTCCATAGAGATACACACCTGATAGCTGCACGGAACTGTAAACATGTGCAGGTACAGTATAAATAATTCAGCGGTGATTGTAAAGCCACACCGAACGCATCAGTGCAGCAAACTTTAACACCGTTGGGATATGCAAGGAAATCCCAGAGAACAATCTGTTGTTTGTCATATAGCAGCTGTGGTCTGATGCAGGTTTTTCCTCCAGTAAAGAAAAAATAATAACTTCCAAAATTCATCCTCATGTTTTTAGCATTTCAAATATTGTAACCAAGAGTACATTTATTTATAAAAAAATATTTAAATAAGTTTTAGACCCCAAAAACACAGGGACCAATTTAACTCACTTATTTGAAAGATTACTTTTTACTTGTATCTGAGTAAAAGTAACTCTACTTTCACTTCAATCATTTTGCATACTCTGCTAGATTTTGTTCTTAACAAACAAACAATAAAAAAATAAATTTACAATAAAAACAAAAACAGTGTTTTATTGCTTTTAGAGAGAATTTTATTTGCTACAAATGAACAAAAGAACAGTCTAGAAAAAGCTCCCCGTGCCATAATTGTGCGTATAACTTGCCTTCCAGCTCTGACACAAGCGTTCACATTGCAATTGCATTAAACTTTGGGAAAAGAGGAAACTCTGAGCAAGTTGTTCGTTGTGCAACTTTTACAGTAGCTGTTGGTTAACAGTTTGGGTTCAGTACACTCTTGTGGAGGCTACAGCTCTGACATGATGTTGGAGGCCAGACTGCAGGTCAGCCCGGTGCCGTCCGGCTCCACGTTGATCTTCTTCACCACTCCGTCCTCCACCAGCATCACATACCTGAGGATCAGGTCGGAGCTGGAGTTAGCTTCAGCTTAAAAATCACAAGTGGACAGCAGAAATGTAAAGGTAAAACGAGCGCTACCTCTTGGAACGTTTGTTTCCCAGCACCTGGACAATCTGGTCACTGTCTAGCAACAGGTCAACAGCCTGAAAACCAGAACAAAAGGCAGATAAGAACACAAAAGTTCAACATTAAACTGTATTTGCTTTCTGTAGGCAAACGTTTTTACCTTCGTGAACGCTCCAGTCGGATCAGCCAACATTCGGACCTGCAAATCAAGAAGAGAAAGCTCAAGCCTTTATCATTAAAGTCTACATAACGCAGACAGGAGTGCATACTTTGCCTTCTGCTCCGTGCTCCTTCCCCCATGCAGCCATGACGAACGCATCATTGACAGAGATGCACGCAACTTCCTGTATGCCTTTACCTTTCAGGCTCTGAGCTTCCTGCACGAAACCTGGGAGGTGAGTCTGGAACGACGACAGCAGATGAAATTATGAAATTATCGCTGAATGCAAATCAATAACGAGCAGAGTCAAGCGACGCTTTACCTTAGAGCAGCCCGGGGTGAAAGCTCCAGGAACAGCAAAGAGGACCCCCTTTTTCCCCTTAAAGAGCTGATCCATGGACACCTTCTTTCCTGGCTCCCCCTCATCAACTTCCACAGCTGGAAGAGGCTCACCAACCTGTTAATGAATCAACAGTAATGATTATAGCAATAAGAGAAAAACAGCAGCATTTGAATTTTTGATTTTACATTTTCATCTTATTTATTTACATCAATAATGTTACTTTCATAAATGGAATGGATTTAATCTAACTTATGCTAAAGTAGATTTTGCTGTTATCATAATTTAGAAAAAATTAGGCAACACACTAGAAAGGAAATCTATATATTAAGTCAAATGTTTAAATAAATGTAAACACTATTTTCATTTTTTGAATACTTTGTTCCCGATTTGATCTTTGCGGAACAAAAAACGGCAATTATACTAATGACCACTTGAGGGCGACAAACTCACAGAAAAATACATCAATAAAAGCCAGTTTTGACATATGTGATTTTTAATAAATATTGATGCATATTTCCTCTTTCAAATCACAATTTGAGTGATATCATATGGTCCACCACAATCAAACTAGTGGGCCATTATTTTTAAGATTATACGCAATAACACAGACATGACGTTTGGATTACGCAAAACAACTATGACAAAATGCAACAGAAAGCTTTCGTAAGATTTCAAATAAACAGAAAAGTTTAATAAAGAGCTACTATGGATGAACAGCACAAAACTGAAGATAGCTATTTATCAAATAAATAAATAATTGAAAACTACGCGGAAACACAAATGCTATTCATAGAGTCCAAGAAATAGAAAAAAAAATATTTTAGGTAATGGCTGGCCACTATACCTTTGATAAATATAAAATATAAATCTCTACACATTTTTCGTTGATAAATTTACATTGAATTCTGCTCAAATGTTTATTAAAAGCTGATGCTTTGACGCTGCAAATAAAAAGTCCGTCTTTGCTCCGCCTGGTAGCGGCTGGTGTTAGCCGCGTTAGCATGTTGTGCTACGAGCGGAGCGAAACCCCATCCTACGGCTTCATTCCAAACATATGACCCGCACATGACCGTCTCTACAGCTGAGGGGAGTACAACAGGAGCCGCAGCGGCACGTTTGGTTACCTGAATCGGCATTCTGGAAGTGGAAGAACCGTGCAGAAGTCTGTGAAACAGCGGCCCGCAGTGCCTGATGGGACTGGATCTGGCGAGGAGCATAGTGTCGCGCGGAGACGCTGGTTAGCTAGCGCACGCGGGAGCAGCCCTCAGGGACGGACGGGCGTGCTGAAGGGAGGATTCACCTTCAAACCGACCCGGAACGGGCTCCTCCAGTAGAACGGGTTTACAGGGTCACCCCACTTTACTGTAAAGACTTAAAAATAGCTTCACGGTAATTGGCTGCCAAGCTCGTTAATCCGAACGCTGGTCTGAACCGCTCAAAAGTGGTTTAAACAGATCGGAGGGGATACCAAAAACATTTGAAAACGGAAAGTATTCATGAAGGTTGACTGGACCATAGCGCTGATTATAGAACCGTTCTTGCTTCAGGAGAGCATGTTGACCTAACAATCTGATGACAGAATATCTCCAATAATCCGATTGGAAACCTTTCGTTTTATTTTATTATCCTTGTAATCGGAATAACCCTGATTTACATACGTCAGGTAAATAATCAGATTTATTTCATAGTTTGTGTGGAGATTTCTACAATCATCTGCTCCTGTTATCATTCCTAAAATGAGATAACAAACAAATATAGGAAATCAGATTATTCTGTTTATATGATCACTTGATAATCAGGATTTGTATTTTGCATGTAAAATGACACACATCACATTAGCCTGAATTGTTTGAATTTTTTTTTTTACAAAATCTGAACATTAAGCAAAAACCTATTAAAATCCCACTTCGATTTTCTACTGATCGATTGTAAAATTGTTCCCAGTGAAATTGTTTATTATGATCGTGCCACTTTAAAAAAAAAAAAGATGCCAATTTCTAGGAAAGTTTTTGCAGAGCTGAATTATTTGATTAGAAATTCACTTGTGCTGTGGGCAGGACTGTTGGTGCAGAACAATACATCTACTTGTTTGCAAATATATGTGTAACAATTCAAAGAAATATAAAATATGTAACATTTATACATGAAATTACAAGTATTTATGAGCAAAACAAAAAAAACTCAAAGTTTTAGAAGAAAATGTATAAAATGGAGAACAGATTATGACTTGAAGTTTATAAAATATGTTAGCGATAACAGATTTAAGGATTAAATAAGTAATTAAATCATTGTTTGCCTTTTTGTGACTTAATTTTGATCCAAATAAAGTAAATTGCAGCTCATTTTTGAAAGAACAGGAACAAATAGACAGAAATAACTCAACTGTGCTACACAATAATTTAATGTATTCACTTATCTATTAGTTTTTTGTGAATTGACAACAAAAAATATTAGAAATTGACTTGAGACAGGTTGATTATACCGCCCCCTAGTGATTGATGCCTCTTACTGCAAGAACTTACATTTTTCTTTATAAACTATTTATATAAAAAAAAAAAAAAAGTGATTTCCTGCAACTTTATTAACTTTTAATAATATATAAGGGGCTAAATTGAAAACACCCAAATCTTTGATGTGTTTGTTTTATACTAAACTATCAAAAGGAGTAAAAAAGTATAGAGAAATTATACAAAATGATGGCTTGAAACCATTTCCTTGAGAAACATCGAAGGTGGAGCGTTATTGGTTAAACATCTCGCACTAATGCAGGATGGGAGCTGAGAGCATGGCAGGAGTTCAGACAGCCGGATCAGGAGGGACACATTGTGTTTTCCTCAACAGCAAACACACAATTTGATGTCTGCACAAAACACCCAACAATCTTATATTTTCCCTTTTAGGTTTTTTTTACATAGTGTTTAACATGAACTGAATTAAGTTTTTCTCCATTTAAAAATCTGTTTGCATCCGTTTGTCGATGCATTCAGTGTTTAACGCGCACGTGTGTGAACAGCCACAGAGATGACAGGCGTAAATATGTGGTGGTGGTGTGTCTGTTTATTCCACATCACAAATCACCCACAATGATCCACTTCTGTTTGCATCAGAGACGTGTGAAGAGCTCACGTTACCTTTTCTGTTTGTTTTTTTTTTCACAGTGAATTTAATGTGGACATATTTAGACAAAGACATCAAACCATTTCATCTAAACAAAAAAAAAAAAAAAAAAACACAGAAATCCACAGCTGATATCACACACAAAAAAGCAGTGTCAACAAACAGTAAATTGAGTAAAAAATAGAATTTAATCATTTAAATATTCTTTCAAAATACAAACATTGATTTGAAGTTCTAAATAACATTTAGTACCTATTTATAATTATAACTGGCAATGTTGAATGTACACTGTGGCTATACAAGGAAATGTGTGAGGTTTGGTAAATTTATTGTATTGCTCATTTATAATTATGTGCACATTAGTAATAGGACCTACACAGGATAATTTGAGCTTTGATGCTGCAGTGACCCTCCACCATAACACACTGTACCAAAAACAGGAAACAAAATAATCAGTTTTAGATTGAAATGTCAAAATAAAAGCACCCTGGTCTTTTTTTAACCAAGAGTTTTAGAAATGTAGTGACTAAAACCATCTGTGGTCCTTCTGGACCGTCCTCAGGTTGAACCAACAGAAATGAGGTTTTTTTTTTTTTTTTTTTTTGAGGGCGACATCTTCACGGACGCCCGTCGGGCTCACTCATCCTCCTGAGGTAGCCGTTTGTAGCCTCACTGTGCTGCCACACCTATAAAGTCATGCAAAGTTGATCCCTAAAACAGCAGTCGGCCTCCGAAAGCGAAAGGAAAAGTGTCACGATGTCGACTAAAATGCCCTTATTTCCTAGAAATGCGCAGAGAAGCCAGTTTCATGTCTTTACACACACGAGCACACTGTAAGCTGCACGAATAGCACAGTAATGGGGAAGTAGTACCACATCTGCTGGCTTCATCGGCTTCCACTATAAATTGCATGTTTATTTAAATGGAACTGTACATGGCTGAAGGAGAAACGCCCCATCGGCCGCTGGGATCCGCCGTCGCGCTCCACGTGAAGCTCACGACCTTTGAAAACAGTTACAAACGGGAGGACTTTCGGGATTTTAATCACAGAGTTTCAACATCCAAAAACAGCAGTTGCATAAGTGGCGTTTTCTGTAGCCCTGAGCCCGTCCGGGGGCTTTTACGAGTTCAAGTTCCACGGATGTGCGTCCTCGGGAGGAGGAGGGAGCTCAGCTGGTCCGCTCCTGCGGAGAACGCGGCAGAATCGCTCCATGCATCACTCGCAGGCGTGTTTCAGGACAGGCGTGAAACGGGAGCCGCCGTCCTTCAGCGGACACTTGGAGGTCGGTCCGTGGCTCCGGTGGAGGAGGGGAGTAGAAAAGAGCTGATGAGGCACGTTGCTTTGTGACCGCCGCTGTGGCTGCATGAGTCTTTACAGTGAAAGAGCCGATCCTGGAACTCACAAAGACGGACGCTGGAAAGCCTGACGGTTTATGTAGACGCACATCACGTCATCCTATAACACGCTCTTATTTTATACTTAATCAGTCTTGGGGCGGCTGTGGTACAGTGGTAGGGCAGTCGTTTCATGATCGGAAGATAGTGGGTTTGATTCCTTGCCCGCCCACGTGTCGAAGTGTCCTTGGGCAAGACACTGAACCCCAAATTGCCTCTGGTTGAGGGTTGGCGTGTTCGGCAGCGGAGCCACCACCAGCGTGTGAATGGGTCTGTGACTGTCGAGCGCTTTGGGCCCTCGAAGGAGGGTTGAAGGCGCTAAACAAGTATTAACCATTTTGATCATTCTCTCTATTGCAGACTTTCATCTCAAAAGGTTTCATAAACCAGATTTGACAAATAATCAGCAAAAACAGCTGAGACAAACATACCCATCGACCGTTTTATCCACATTTTAAATGTGACTGAGTCATCACGTCGTATTGCTTCGAACATATTGCAAGTCGTTCACATGGTTTGCCAACAGCGGCATGCTAAACAGTAAATAAATGTCAGCCGGAGGTGTGGTTATGGCTTTCACTGACAGGTGATCTTACAGTTCCAAAGCTTCGTGGCTGCAGTCTATTCTTAAAGTTCTCTAAAAGGTGATCCTCGTGGTTCTGCTGCGATGACGTTAATAAAGCTGATAAGAATTCTGGCCTTTATGTTACACATGTTCACCTTGGATTCTTGGAGCGTTTCTCTGACGTTTGGCAGATCGTCGTTTCTACTTAAAAAAAACCAAAAAAGGTTCCAGCGCGTTCCTCCATACCATGTAGAAAGGAATATGGTGATTTCCCTAGATGATTCTCTAAAGTAAAAAGCAGCTTTTGTTTTAGAAACGGCTCCTGAAGACTAAATCTCTGCTGCGTTTCCGTCTGCGTCCTTTCCTTCAGCCCCTTCCTTGCTCTAAGGAGAGTCCATCATGGCTTCCAGCATCTCCAGGAAGAGTTTGTGCATGGGGACGCCGCCGCGGGTCTTGATGCTGTAGAAGGTGGTGAGCGCGCGCCCAGCAGTCTGTCGGAGGAGGGGCAGCGTTAAGAGGAGGCGTCCGGCCCGCTGGGGGTCGTCCGGGCGCCGCTGGCACTCCAGCTCCAGCAGCGCCTGGTGGAGGAGGTCCCGCAGCTTCTGCACCGCCTCCATGTCCTCGATGTAAACAGAGTCTGACAACAGCAGGAGAGCGAGGTCAGGAAAAGATCTAAATACTGTCTGTCTGGAAAAAAACTTTTAAAAAAGTGTTTTAAAAATGAATATCTAAAGAAGAATAAATGCTCATCCACTGAAGAACAATTAAGAGATCATCACCATTGACTGTATATGAGAACTGGACTGAGCGAGTGTGACATCACCCATAGAAAATGATTTGCTTTGAATTCCAACAAAACCAAGTCAATACAAACACCATTTTATAACGGACGCCGCCATGTTGACATCAGTAAGCAGCAATTTGTCCGAATCTGAGTCATCGTTTCTATGGCAACATGTGACCGGAAACTCATATTGAGGCATCTGATAGGTCAGTTTTTAACTTGAATAACTTGCAATAAAGACAAAATATAATTTAAAAAATTTGGATTATCAAGAAAGTGTAAAAACGATATCAAAAAATTCTATTATATTCTATGTAATAGAATGGTTTTTCTGACAAATAAATAGCTGTTTATTTCTCCATAGAAGTCTATGGGGTTTTTGGCTTCTTGGAGCCAGCAGGTACTTCCTTGTTTGGAATACCAGGGGGAGGAGTCACCCAATCCAGTTCTCTATATACAGTCATTACACAGTGCATAAACATTCTTTCTTTCAGTTTTTCTTTTTCAGGGAAAACATTGTGAGTTTAGTGTAGCTTAGGTAGTGGAACTGGTTACCAAAATAAAAGTGTATTTGTGGTACAATCACAAAGTTTGCCATGGATGTACCTCAGTCAGAAGAGCATGTTTACCATGAGAACATCAAAGATGTTAAAATACCAAAACCGTAAAATTTGTTTGGTAAATCAACCTAACTGGTTCCACTAAGGGTGTCTAAAAAAGTATGTGAAGCTTGAGCTTTGTTTTGCTTCAGAGAAGCTTTTCATGAGGCTGCCGGTGCAGCAGGATAGTGAAGCTGTTTTACACAACAAAAAAGGGAAATTAATTCATTTTTTGTGACAAAATTCTGATTTTCATTAAAATCTCAGCTTTACCCTGTTAAACGTAACTGATTAATTATTTCTAACCAACAAACCCATACCCCGAACTTCCTACTGCCGTGCTTTTTAGTTAATTAATGATTTTGGAGTCATTTTCTCTTTTCCAAATAATGAAGTAGAAGCCTTTAAATCAACCACTATCTCCTGAGAAGATCAACAGCTGTCCTGAATAATCACAAACCACTGAAATCTATGCTGAAATGTGTACAAAATACACACATCTGAGACAGAAAGGCTCTGTTTGTGACTAAAAATAGTAAAGAGATTTATTAGGGGAGAATGAAGTTTAAAAACACATTAACTGAGTGGAACATCATGAGTGTAAGTACATGAAAAACACACAGTTTTCTTTTATTTTAGCCCAGTCTTTGAAATTTTTAAAAAGAAAAAAAATCCTAATCTGCACCTTTAGGCTTTTACAGGTAATCATTAACATTGTAGAATTGGTGTCAGTCGGCTGCTGCGCTGGTGTATTCAGTACCTGAGTTTGTGAGTGCAATGGCCTTCAGCATGACGAACTCCTCCCGGTCTAGGTTTAGCGTGCGGAAACGGCGAGCCAGCTGACTAATCGCTGCGTTCAACTCCGTGAGTCCGGCCGCTCGAGACATATCCTCATCCAGGACGAAATCCTCGGCGAACACCACCTCGTCCTCGCAGCCCAGCGAGCGGTAAGCCACGCCCAGAACCAACACCTCCAACCAAACCGACTGCAGCACCGACATCTGATCTGCTAGAGACAGGGACAGGAAGCCTGCAGGAGGAGAGACAAACCGTGTAAATATCAGAACTTATCAGTGGAATGAAAATATATTACTATTTTTTTGTTCTCTAAATAAAAAAAAAAAAAAAAATTAACACATTTCTATCCTGAATAATTGCAATATCATTTTTTAAGACAGAAAATATTGTCAGCTTCATTTCTCAACATTTTGTAACAGTTTCATCACACACAGCTTTAACTTCTTTCTTTTTTTTTGGCCAGTTCTCCACGAGTTGCTCCAGAGATTTTCCATTTTTCATTAAGGTCAGGAGGCTGCGAGTGCAACTTCTCTGACACAACTTATCAGCCGTTCAAGGAATCAGATGCAGCGTAACACGCAACAAGCTTGCTGAAATGCGCTCAGGCACCTCGCTAAAAATAAACAGACAGAAAAAAGCAAAAAAGCTTTTCAGGCTCTACAGAGAATAGTTCAAGTCAAAATCCACCAGCAAATGGAACCAACATTAGCTAAATGTCAGTCAGACTGTCAGAGAGCTTTCACAGCTGCTCAATTTAGAAGGCAGATTTTCCTATAAAAATTAGACAGTAAATTAGTCTTTTATCGAATCGCGACAACCCAGTGGGATTTATTCTTCTGACTGACCTTCATCATCACACCTTCAAAGCTGTGAAATCAAAGCAGGAACTCTCAGTTCCTCGCACTCACCTGGAATGTGTTTGGCCCAGCCAATGATCACAACCAGCTCGCGATCGGCGAGGTCACACAGGGTGGTGAGCGTGCGCTGGGCCGTGTCGGGCTGCAGCGGGTCCGGCATGGCGAAGAGCTTCTCGGGCTCTGCCACCAGAAGGTGGGACACAATGATACTGGAGGCACCTGTGTCGCGAAAACACAGAGAAATGGATTCATTTGCAGCTGCTGTCACAGAAACATCAACAGTTCTGATCACATCAACTTGTGACTCGTGGAATAAAGGTTACATTCGATCAAAAGGGTTCCTTTCTTGTTTTAGATCAGCGGTCTGCAACCTACGACTCCGGAGCCACTTGCCTCTCTATAAGAAAAATCCAACAATAGTACTTCTTTCATATAGGGTAACTAAATTAGCATTTATTTAATTAAGATTAGTTAAATTTATAAATTTATGGGTGAGTTGCACCTCAAAGATAAACCATGTAAAGGTTTTTATATTCCTGGAGACTTGAACAGATCTTGTTTGCTCTATGCTTCTTACAGAATACATCGATTTCAAATTCTAAGCAAAACTTTATTAAAAAAAGTCTGATCCTTTATGAGTTTAAAGCACATCTTATCTTGTGCTGTCCACTGGGATTGTCCCGTTTGGTACAAGGCATCTTTTATTTAGAAAGGAATTCATAAGAGCTTCTGTCAAATGTAAAAAACAATTTCAAATTAAAAAAAAGCCAGTATCTTCTTATATTTCTGTATTTATTAATGCCATAGACGAAGCATGATTCATATTTATTGTTAAAAATACATTGTAATGAATGCACGGCAGTATCACAATAAGACTTTGCTCCTCCTACTAAATTTTGATCAGTAGAAAACAAGTACAAATAGCTATTTTATAGTTAAAGGTTGCAGACATCTGTTTTAAACCAACAATAAAAGCAAGTTGTATCTTTGAACAACTCTATGCTGATATTTGGTTTAGTTTTAACACTTTAAAGGCCCACTCCAATCAAATTTGATCTATTGTAAAAGCATTTCAAGTGGTTTTTCAATAAGGATTTTGCAGTTTTTAGCCAAAATGACATCTTTTTCATCTGCTCCTGATTCACAACAATTTGAATAAAGAAATACTCAAAAATGCTATTTTGATCTTTATTTTCTTTATATATACTCTCCATCATCAGAAAAAATGTCACAAGAAGATGTTTTTAACAAAAACAGAAACAAGTTTTGTTGCAGAGGATCTTTAAAGCTGCAGATTGACTCATTATCACTACAATACTATAAACTCTAAAAAAAATGATCAAAAAGATCTCAAACTTCACACAATTTCATGTACATTAGTCAAATTTTAAAAAAGATCTCATTGCAATCTTTCTTTTCTGCGACAGAGAGAATCATTTTGAACAGACAGACACATTTCTGGGTTACGTTGGTGACTGCTATGTTATGGGGTCCAGATGACCCGACCCTTGTATTAATGTATGATCCCTCCCATGACAAAGGTGGCCAACATTTTATGTCTGCCACAGACACCAGTGAAGATTTAAAAAAAAAAAAAAAACCTAAAAAATAAAAGTTCAGAGCACTGTCTTGTGGGGTCCAGATGACCCCACTTTAAATGTAAACATTCCCAGGATAGCACAAGTTTTACCACTCCCAACAAGGAAAGAGAAATCTGCAAATTAGCCTTTTTTAATCATTTGAACACAAATATCTTGTCAAAACCATTAACAAATGAACGTCGACTTTTGTCTTTTGACTTAAAGAAGTTTCTTTCAGGCTTTATTTACCAAAGTGGTGAACCTCTCTCCTGGAAAACCACAGCAGTGAAACGTCTTCAAGACTGTACATTTCCCTCAAAGACAGGTTTTTATTTAAGTTGTTACCTTTTTCACTCTCCTTTGTCAGCGGTAGAGGGGCACTCTGATACGTGGCGTTCTCCACTTCCGGGCGCCGCTTGTACTTCTGCCGTCCTCCTCGGACCCTATCTAGACGCACTCCTGCAGACAGGACAGATAAATTCAACCTGAACTTAACTCGGGAATAATGCTGTCTTTTTTTCTTCTCAAAAACGCAGCAGCATAGACCTTACCCTCTTTGAGCATGCCTACTTTGAGGCACTTGGTAAAGCGGCATGCTTGGCACGCCTTCCTGCGTCTTTTGGTGATTTCACACTCGTTTGATGCTGGACAGCTGTACTCGATGTTACCTTCAGGAACAACCAGAAGTGAATGAATCCACAAAGTAAACATGAACACCAAGCAACTGAAGTGACGAATAAAAACAAACGTTTATGTATAAAGTTTATACACCACATGATTATAAGGCTCAGAAATAATCAATTCATGGTTTTTGATAAAGTTACTTTTCACAGACAAGTTGTTCTTTTACTGTAAACAATCTTTCTCTTTACATAATCTTAAGAACATAATCTGTAAACATGGTTGAAAACAAGCTCACAGAACTGTTTGTTGATACCTTGAATGGTTCTCTTAAAGAAAGCTTTGCAGGCTTCACATGACGCCACGCCGTAGTGGTATCCCGACGCCACATCCCCACACACGAGGCACAGCCTTTTGGGCAGCGTGCTCAGGGCGTACTTGCAGCGCCCCGCTCCGTTTCCAGTGGAGCTCTCCTCGGCTCCTTCGCCGGCCTCGTCTTTGAAATGACAGCGCAGAGCTGGCGTGTAGAGCGGCGGCGAGTAACGCTTGGCACCGTCCCCTCTGGTTCCGCCGCCTCCGCTCTGAGAGGAATCCGAGGAAGCCCCGCCGGGGCTGGTCCGACCCCCCCCACCGCCCTCCGGACTGCTAGGTTCGGCCTTTATGTAAACGTCTGAGCGACGCTCCCGGGAAGACATGTCGTCTGAGAGGAGAACATTCAAAACAGAGGGAAAGGTCAGGATGAATGCTGCTATAGTGGAAAAATATGATGACCTTATGACCTTCACAAGACCTGCCACCAACACAGCTGGCATTAATGAAGCAGCCAAAAACCCAACCTGACTTTTAAGATTGTTTTTAAGACAAGCGTCCAAACCAGTGAGGAAAAATGCCAGCTAATACCTGAGTATTGCCTGCAGGCGTCGATTACAGAGCATACATAAGGCTTTGTTTTCAAGTGTTTACACCAGCTTTGCTTTAATGAGCCGGACTCCAGTTAATATGAGCATAAACAGAGTTGTTCAGAACAAACAGGCCAACAGAAAGCAATTCCGATACAGTCTGAGGAGCTGTGGAGTAAATCCTGTCTTAATCCAACGGCTAACGTGTTATGACTCAACTTTTATTCCACAAATGCTAAGAAAATGATGAATCATTGGAGATTGCCAGAAGCAGACTGTGAAAACCGAACGGATTTCAACATCAGCGGGCCAACATCCATAAAGAAAACGAAAAAATAAAAATACCAGCTTTACTCCATTTTTGGGCTTATCTCCCCCACAGCTTCATTTCCACCATATCAGGAAGTACCTCACTGTCTCCAAACAGAAACCTTTCAAGACTAAAATAAAAGCATACGCTCCTCAGATCATTCACATTGTCTGAGGTCTGCGCGTCATATTTCTGGGAGTTAAAACAGTCAAGGTGGCGGGATGAAGGTCGAGATGCTCGTAAACAGCAGGCACTCCCATCGATCAAGAGGCAGGAATGATATTGTAGGGAGATGGTAAAGGTTCTGCAGTCACCTGCAGGGATGACAAAGACTGGAGGGTTCTCAGTTGAATTCCAGAGACTGATTAAAAATAAAGATTCAATGGCATGCATCTTTATGTAATGCAATTCAGTAAAGAAGCTCAAAAGCAGAGATTGTAGTCAATGCCTTTGTGCATCTACTTTGCAGACAGGGATTGAAGTGCATCTAAATGCACAAAAGAACCACTTTGGTGTTTTATACTAAACAAAACAGATTAAAACAAAAAAAGTGACTTGTCTAATTAAATTCAGACTCTCTTGTGTCTCTCTGTATTTTTTGATTTATGCTTTTAAGAAGCCATTCAACTTCCAGGAACAGCTTTATTTCCTGGCATCGCTCGCGATACATCCACTTCAAATAAGACAATTCTCCTAAAAGTGCTCTGTGACAAACAGTTTATTGACATCTGAGTGGTACGGTGTGTACCTCGGTTTCTATCGGGACGGGGATTGGCAGACAGGTGGGTGGATGTTAAAAACCTCGCTAAGTTAGGGTAAATAACCATAACGCATTTCTGTAATTAGAAACCACGGAAGAGGCATCATCTGCAATGTCTAATGGTGATTTACTAACATCCCATGTGTTTAAATACCTCAAGAAAATGTCTTATTTACGAGCACCGCTTCGGCTTCTAGGTTTCAAATCAACAAGAACATAAATGCTGTCTTACTTGAAAGACTGAGCTCCTGTCACTTCATAGATCACCTGTGCAGCCTAAATACCTTCAATCCAGTTAAGACTCAGAGTGACTTGAGCGCTTCACTTGCAAACACACAGCAAAGTCACAGCCAGCGCTGTTAAATAATCACCAAACAGCACAGTCACAAGCTTGAAAGAACAGATAAGTAAACTCATTTCTCATGATTTTCCTCTAGAAACAAACGAAAATATACCAGCTCAGCACCAACTTGTACTAAATGTTGTCTTCCCAAGTCAGATTATCACACTTTGAATGACCAAACAGCTCAAAAGGGCACATTCTGCTGAAGCTCAAGGTACATCTAGAACCAAATATCGAAAGAACGAAGCAGTTTCATGGCATACAGAATGCAAACATCTCAACCAAACTGTTCCGTTCATACTCAGTCATAGCAGATTCAATTATGAGAAATGTCATGTTCAGCTGGCGTGTTTAGAGTCACATCAAATGGGTCAAGAGGCACAAACACTGGTTTTATACAAAGCGTGTAAATCTTCCTAGAAGACTCTGATTCAGCCGCAGATAGGAGAGCGGATTCTACAGTGTTTATGGTTTTTATTGAGGGGGGGTTGATACACCCGCGGTTGCTGGCATCCACCCCGCGTGGAGTTTGCCCTCAGTGGAAACGAGCTGTGTGTTTGAGCAGAAACCGGGTCAAAGCAAAAGCAGCCGGTTTAAAGTTTAGCCGGCTCGGACTGACTTGAACAGCTCTCATCCACCACCATGTGCACCGCTGGACGCCTCGACATCTGCTTTAACGCCACAAGACTTAAGAAATGTTGGACTCCAGAGATAATTCAGTGTTACAGGCACTTCTTGGTTTGTCACCTGTCGCATTAAAATGTCATAAATGCGAGATAAAGTCAGGTGAGTTTGGCAGAAACGTGTGTTGTAAAAGAACATTAGCGTTAGCCGCCTTCTACACTTAAAACTATATGTTAGCTAGATTAGGCTAACTGGGCTAGCTAGCTAGCTAACGTTCCTCCCGTCTGACCAACACAGTTTCCTCCTACAAAGACATTTATTTTCGTCGCTCTAGCCCGCACGAGTCTGTGTCTTACCGTGCAGCTGTGACCATTAGAGTACTTTAATCCCCCCAACGACCCGGGTTTGATAAGGAACCCGTTCCCAGGCTAGCTCTGAATGGCTACTGCTGCTTGTTTGGACGGGCCGCCCCTCAGCCTGCCCCCTAACAACTGCCGCGAGCTCCTTCCATTCAGTGGTTTGCTCCAGACGGAACCATTAAGCTTCGAGAGATTTGAAAAGTAGTAAGAAAAGTACATAAAACTATATCCCAAAAATAAGTGTCATTATAATAGCTTAATTACAATTAGTATTATTGTGTATTTTAGTGTTATTTATCTATTTGCTGTAATAATGGAGCCAATAGAACTATAGTAACAAGGTAATTTTGTATTATCCTTAAAATTAGTCAATAAAAATATAATAAAGTATTTTTCCCCTTTATGGGATCAATATGGTTTTATTCTACTCAAAACTTTTAGAACCATTATGATTTGAGTTGAAACAGAAAAGGAAATTCAAAGTATGAATTTCAATTTTTGTTTCGTATTTACAAATTGCCCTTTTTGTGTAGTTCTAAATAATATTAGTGAAAATTATAATTCGTTTGCATTGATATTCCTTTTTGAAAATATTGTCAAATATTCAATACCATTGATCAGATCTGCTTTAAATCGATTTTTTAAACATGTCAGTTTGTACTAAAAATGAAAATCTCTTTTTTTCAGTTTATATATATATATATATAAAAAATCCTTTTTTATATATTAAAAGTTCAAATTAATTTTGAATTGGAAAAAATAAAAAATAGATGTTTAATAAAATTAGGAAATCCTGAGCCAAAAGAGGTGAATTATATATTTATAAATCCTTTCTTTTCATTATCCTCAAACACAAAAATAATTTTTTGCTAAATATCCAGACTTTTTTCTTCAACTTTTATGACACAGACAAACAGCTATGGACTAATATGACTAATAATTTAGATTTGATGTGAAAAATGTTGGGGAAAAAAAGATCCCATTGCTCTCTTTTGTTGCATTTCTCTTTTCGTATTAATCTTTTCGGCAAAATTATACACGAAAAGCCTCCCATGTTGAAGCATATGGACATCCATTATGCCTGTAGAATTACAATGGAACATTTCATCGGCATAAAAAGGTCAAGTGAAAACAGCCTACCTCTTAGGTGTAATGGAGCTTTAAATGTAGATGTCTCACACTCCTAATGGCAGCTCAATGACTCGCTGTGGGTTGAATTCTGTCGGCAGGATACCTGCAAAGCCAGCAAAGGTTTTTGGTCAAATGGAGGTAATAAATCATCTTTCAAAACATTTGCCACGAATCCCGATGGAAGGAAAAAACAATGGTTGCCAGCCCATGTTTTTTTTTTTTCTTTTTTCCTTTCTTTTCAGGATCGTGATACAAATGTGCAAAAGTGGCATTCTGTCCGCAGATCTGCAGCTCAGGGTATCTGTGGAGGATCTTCACGCTGCTTGACTACCCTCCCCCTTGAACGCTGCGTGACACGCTCCAAAGGTCACAGTCACAGGAATGCTTGAAGGACGGACAGAGAAAGCTTAGTCCTCACTACTACAAACTCCCAAAAGAGAAGTTTGGTGATAAAAGACTACAACTTTTCATATTGGAAGTTCAAATACAACAGGATTTAGACGATTAAAAAGTTAATATGCAGTTTTTAAAGCAACTCCAACCATGACGAATCCCACATTTTACATGGGCAAAACCCTGCAAATGCAAGCATTTCCATACAGTGTTCGTGACATCACTGGCAGAAAAGTAACATTTCATCTAACCAAAAGAAGACTTCAAGTGGCTCCTAAAGAGTTTTTATTAAGGGTCGTAGCGGTTCCTGTCGTTGGTAATGCATCACAGCCTGTATTGTTGAGGCTTTTTCAACGCGGCGCTCTGTGGAGACAGCCTGAACAGCACCCTGGGGTGACCTTGCCTACTGATCTCGGACTGGTGAAAGGTTAATTGCCAAAGTGGATTATGCCTTTAGATCAGTGATCCCAATCCAGGTCCAGCAGGCACGCTGACTTCCACAGTTCACTGTGTTAAAATGGAGAGTAATAACTGGGGAGATTAAAACACCTATGAAGAAAAAACACAAGAGATAACTGAAGTTCTGGTAGTTGTAGAAGTGTGTATGATATTTGCACATGTGCTTGTCGCCTTCAGATGGAAACATGATTTCTATAAAAGGACAACTTCAGCTGCATCCTAATTCACTCTAAATCTAATTTAGTTATGAAATAAAGATGCATCTCATTTATAGATACAACGTTAAAGAAAAAAAACCTAATAAACGACAGTTGCACAGAGATGGCACGTGCGAGACCTTTTGGAGAGGAATAAGCACGCGATTTCTTTCAAAATACAGGCAGCTCGCGTCCCGCAGCTTCATTAATTTCCAGGCGAACTTCCAGCTCTGCCAGGCGGAGTCGTGCGTGCACATCAGGCGGCCGGTCAGACCCTGGCACGTCCCCAACCCAGATTAACAACAGCATAAACCCATTGTGGGTGCAGCATCCGAAATGCAGGCGAGGAAAAGAGACTTACTGGCAAACCGTTGCATTTGGTTGTGAGCTTTTAGCGGCAGTTAAAGTCCGGGCTCGGTGGATGAATTGGATCGATGGCACCGGCTATGTCCCGCAGGGTTCCTCACATGATTCTCCCGACGCCGCTGCTCTAACAGATGAGACCGACTGACCGTCCACAAAGCGTCTTGTCCGGCTGTTCGGTTCCGTTCCCGTTTTGGCTTCTACAACTACGGCTGTAGTTAAATGCTAGCGTCTTTGCTACCGGATTACGAAAACAACTTCCGCTATCTTGCACTTACAAAATAAAAGTTTACTCGATTACAGCTATTAAATTTTGACAATTTAAAAAAATTTAAACCTATTTCTAAATCGAAATGCATATATAATACTGATTTAATGTTTTGCATAGTTTCTGGTTTCACAAAGCGGCATAACCCAATCGATATTTTAGTCACTTGTAGATTTATTATCTAAACAGAAAACCAGCATTTCCGATTCGTCGTCGCTGCATCACTGTTGTTTGACGAATGTAATGACGTAGCTTGAACTCGTGCCTTTGCTCCTCCCTCTGCTTCAATTTGCGTCCACTGTTTCTCCGTTACGTCCGTCAACACTTCCACCACCGTCATCAGCGTTAAATTAAGGCTCTGCAAACTCTTTCAAATAAAAGTTTATTCGATTTATGTTCACTTAAATCCACAGAGGGTTTATTTTTAGAGTGTGTCAGAAGTGAAAGCTTAAAACTCCCAGCTAAAATGAAAACGTCAAATTCCACGTGTTTGAATAAAGACTCTTGATTTATTATTATTTTTTAGCCAAAGAACGGACAGCCCTTGGACTAATGGACATTTGTGTTTCTTTTTCATTGAAACTATGTCAGTTGAGTCTCTCGGGGATAACCGGCTGCCAGTCTTTCAGCACACCTCCATGGAAAATGCAGTCACGCTGCCGGTCTTATGACACTGACCCGGCGGCTCACTCCAGCACTCCACCGCCTGGATGAAGGCCAAGGAAGGAAGGAAGGCTTAAGAGCTCACTACAATGGGACGTACGGGGGTGGGAGATATCAAGAAACACGATGTGTTTCAGAAATATCTAAAAAAGAAATTTCAGATGAAAAAATATCAAAGAAGTCGTATTATTATTTTTTGTTTTACTTAAACGTTTTTTTAAAACGCGGTTATTTTGTGTAAAGTTTGTAACCTTCCGCATCTCAAAATAGTCTGCCCCCGCGTGCCTAGTAACAGCTGGCAGCGTGGAAAGAAGTTCTTACAAAAAAAAAAAAAAAAAAAAAAAAAAAGACTGTCAGGTGATTTATGTCCAAAACTCAAAGCAGGGGGACAGAGTTGTCGTGTTGGCGTCGGTTTGAGCGCGTCGCTTGCCCCGCTCTGGAGCTCCGGCGGTCCCCGCTCGGTGACGGCGGTGTCACTGCGACCTTGAAGCAAGGGCACCGAGTCTCTGCTGCAGACACTGCAACTCTGCGGGGCTGCATCACAGCCTTCTGCTGCAGACTGCGTTCATTCGACGGAGGCGGGAAGGCTCACGAGAGATTTGACGCGTTTGAGGCCGTTTTATTGGGTTATATAACGGGGGGAGGTTTTGGTCGGCGTTTTCAGGGGCGCGCGAGCGCCAGCTGGGGTCTCTGTGGGTGCTCCTGACGCAGGTCGTGACCTCAGACAGGTGTGGGCTGGTGGAGCCTTCATAAATAACAGGAGCTCATTGTGCCTGTAGTGCACAAAAGTGGTGCTGCAGAAGTGAGTCACAGATTACACAACAAACACACTAAAAGTATGGAATCATTATAGATGGGGGGTGTTGGAAATGCAAATTTTAGAAGTTGAAAAGCTAAATTAATCAAAACATGGGGTGGAAAAAAATTCTATAAATTCTGCTTTAAAAATGCCACATTGTCTACATTTATTGCACGAAAATAAAGTTGTAGTAATATGTGTGTTTGTATAATAACTACTAAAAAGTCAAGTGAATAGTGGGAAAAAAAAAAGATCTGATAAAAGACAATATTTATATGTCAATATTAATCTGTCAACACACTGTGACATATTTGTTCATTTTTTCTCTTGGATCCAGGTCAGGAGTGTGCATACAGCCGGAGCTGCCCACCATTGATCCTCTAGTGGCAGCACAAGGAGGCTGCAGTAGCAGTGCAGATGACGTTATAGCAGCTGAGCGTGTGTCCTCCAGGAAAAGGTCACCCGCTGCCGTTGCACATCGCCTCCTTCCTGACTTCCTGATCTGGGAGCGAGGCTTTATCTCTGGACATTTCCTGCAGGAAAGTGTCAGATTTCTAAAGTGCTCTACAAAAAAGTGCTCCAAAAAAAACAACAACATAATGCCACCTCACAGCAAAATCCAGATGAAATACAAGCCAAAACACCGACTTGATTCTATCTGATTTTCAAAAATGCAAATGGTTCAAACTAATCAACAAGAAAATCCAATTTTAGATTGAATGTTTAATGTAAAATTGGACAGTGAATTTGTCTGCCATCTGCTGGTTGAGTTCAAAGCACAAAAAAAATTGTATGTCATCTTTGAATCGAGTTAACCTTAAACCCTTTCCTTTATTCTGAGGGGGGATAAAGGACGGAAAGAGAACTCCAGCTTCACTGTGGTGCTGCGGTGTTTGTCTCCGGTGCCGGTTTCAGAGGGAAAAAGCTAAAGTTTCCAGCTGAGTATCACTTACATGGATCATCTGCAGACCTCCTACGTAAGTTAAAAGGGCCAAGCTGTAACTTTTAGGAGTTTTTATGTGAGATAAGGAAGATTTATGTTTTAAAATCATCCTTATTTCTAAATTCTGGAAAAAAAACACAATAATAGACTGCAGAATATGTCATGTCAATATGGATTAAATGGAATAAAATGCAAAATTGACGAATAAATATTAAAAATTAAGGAGGTTAGGTATTATAGAGATGCTACAGATCAAACTATTGGTGAAATATCAGCAAGTTAAGGACTTTAAGCAGAATTTTTGTCTTTTTTTTGTTTTGTTTTGATCCACTCATGGAGAAAAGTACAATTTCTGAGTTTAAAACTGCTGGGTTGAGGCTTCAAATCCTAGGCCTGACAGTCAATATGTCTTTTGGCAAAACACCATATTCCATAATCAAAGTACATTTCCAAAAAAGAGATACCAAAAGCTAACATGTTTTTGTAGAATTCATTCACTTATGAAGTCAAGATTCAGACCTAAATAGGTGAAAAGAAAATGCATCAAATTTGGACAAACACATTCCTAGCAGATATATGTGAAGAGAAGACCTTCACTCATCCAAGATGGTTCTATGACAAAAATGTTTAAGAAAGACAATCTGGATTCATTTTTTTAGGAGACAAAATTTTCCTCAGACTGCTATCCGAGGCTCCATTATTCCTTCATTGTGGCTCTTTGGGTTTGAAGAAAAACATTTTGAATAAATAATGTTGTTTTTTTCTTTTTTTTCATACTCTCATTTTAGTTAATTAAGTTTTATCAATTATGTTTAGATTTTTAACATGTCAGGTAACTGAGTAAAAATTAGGTAAGTTTACTTGTTAGAAAAAGGTTAAAGAGTAACCCAACAGGGCAGTTGAGGCTGACTCCATTCTCAGCCCAAATTTGAAAAATTCCAAAAAGGGGGCGGGGCTAGTGGAGCTAGTGTAGGGCTAATGTTCGTTTCCCCTGCCACAATGTTTATCCAGGGACACAGGCATTGTGAATTTGTTTTGTAACACTCAGACTATGTCGGGGATACACATTCTGGCAGAGGGAGCGTACTTTGGCATCACACCGGCGCAGCTGAGGGTTTGCAGCTAGCATCATAGCTAATAAAGCCTACCGGTAACGTATTAAACAAACAATCCCGAGTGAAATGTTTATTGCAAATCCATCACCAGGAAATGTTTTCTGGATTCAGTGCCAATTACACTCAATCTCTGTTTACTAAATTCCAAGTCCACCAGAAAGTTGTGTACCCCCCAGTAGATTTTTAGCAACTGAAGGCAACACACCTACGAGCAACGCCAAAGCTAACACAATAACAACCGACCGTTACAAAACCGGGGCTTTTATACTGGTGCTGTAGCGCATGATGAGAAGAAACCTCTGGGACTTATGCCAGTTGACCAATCACAAAATTCTACTGTAATACCTCATTTCAACTTGTGGGGGGCAGCACACAGGTGATTTTTGACTATATTTTCATGAATTAAACACTTTCATTTTAATTTATCCAAAAATTAACAATGATCAACAGACAGCACTTTGAAAACCCCATTATAAAAGTCAACAGCCAAAAGTAGTTTATTTACTGTTTGGTTACCCTTTAATGGGCTTATTACATTTTTTTAATCGGACTCTACACCCAGTGTTGTCCTGTTTATATAAGATTTTAAAATGAGAAAAGGAACGAAGGCTCATCAAAGTCAAAATGATAGAAAACATCATGTTTGACTCAGCTTTCTACACTTTTTTTTAACTAAATCTGCTTCAGAAGGAGGCTCTTATTTGACATAGAATGTACTTTATTTTGAAAGAAACGCATATGTGCTTCTGTCAAAAGTAAGAGTTTTAAATTGTTATTGCAAGAAAATGATAAAATTGTTATATTTAAGTTAAATTAAATGTATTTTTCTAAATGGTGACTTTGTGGCTCTTGGTGGGTTTTGGTCAATAAAAAATTGTTATTAGACCCCTATCCGAGAGGCTTTTATTCTATCGGAAAAATTAAAGCATTTTCAGATTAATAAAGTTTTATTCAAATGCAATGAAAAGACAGGACCATATATAATCCTAAAGCAGGAGATCCACAACTGAACCACTTTAAAAATCTGTTTCAATCTGTTAAGACTGTACCTAAATGTTTTGGTGGAGCATAAAGAAGTAATACACACGGCTGCGAAGTTTCAAACAACAAAAATTTCTCAATTTTAGGGCCCAAGTTTGGAGGAAAAAAAATATTACACGAATTCCGAAACAATTCAGTCAAAGTTTTTCTTAGATTTTGTTTACATTATATAAAAACTTATTTTAGCTTCATTATGTTCTTGTGTGTCAAACTATAGATGACAATGAGTGTTATTTTTGATTGAGCAAGACTAAAAAATCAACATTGGAAATTTGTTTGTAAAAAAAAAAGACTAAGAAAAACTGTATCAAACACCTTAAATCATTTGTTAAAAACTTTTTATTTATTTCACATTTGCTTGACAGCAACATTAATGCACTTGGAAGTCAAAATGCAAATGATATGCTTTAACACAATGCACTGTTTTTATTAAAAATGATTTTCATACCATAAAAATGTTCTAGTTAGAGAATATTTAGTACCTATTCGTGTGTTGGCAGGATTCTGGAGTCGCTCTGGTTTCTGACCTTGAGAGTTTATCAGGTTGGTAAAATGTGGGAACAGTTGACAGAGTGAAAGTGCAATACAGCCTTGGGCCAGTGGGGGGCAGCACCTCCCCACAGAATAATGAATAGAATGGCGTCATGTCTGACTCAGGCAAACACACTGACATGCTGCAGGAAAAATTCAATGCAAACTGCAAATGACTGTAAGGCATCAGCAGTAAGTTTTCATCAAAAGTGTCAGAGGGTGACTGTTTACCCACAATGCACCTCCCTTTGACCTCTTCAGTTGTGTCACACATTGTTGTTTGTTTCCTCACTAGGCTTCAGATCTGGAGCTGGTTTGACGTTTCCGTTTGGTTGCTTCCTGTTGTAGTCGTTGGTCTTTGAGCCCCTCCGTTGAGCGTGTCGTCTGTGGCGTCTCCTCTTTGCCTGGCGTGCGTTGGGTTGATTCGGATCATGGCGAGAGTCCGTGTTCAGTTTGCCACTCTGAGCGTCTGAGGACTCATCAATAAAGGCAAGGTTCTCCCCAAAGTAGTGAGACAGTTGAGGATCTGATGGAGGCTCCTCCTTTTTAGTCTCGGCTGTTTTATCCTCAGGAACTCTGTCTGTCTGGGTCGCCTGAGAGTCTGTTTCTGATGCGGATCCAGACTCATAAGAGGAGGTTGATGTGTAAGATCCAGTCTCTGTCTGACTCCCATCTTGTTCATCCTGGCCCTCAGGGGCCCCTGTGGCCGAAGCACTGTGACCATGGCTGCGAGGGCCATGGCGGCGCCTTCGTCGGCGTCGCTTGAAGGGGTCATCGATTTTTCCTGGAATGCGGAAGTCCACAGACATGTTCTGGATGTTCTGAGTCCAGTCGGTGGCGTGAGCGCGCAGCTCCTCCATCTGGAAGGAGAAGTTTGAGACATTTACCCTGTTTTTCGTTTAGCAGCTGTGAGGGTGGAGCATAAGGAGGAAAGAAGCACCTCAGCTCTGGTTTTCTTTGACAGAACACGGAGCCAGTTGCCGATCATTGTCAGGATTGATGCAAAATATGCCAGACCCACCAGGATCCAGAACCACACCAAAGGCTTGTACCAGTGCTGGCTTCCTGCTTCTCCAGAGTCCCCTTGAACACAGTTAAAACAGGCAATTATCCAATACTGTACGTCCATCCATCCATCCATCCATCCATCCATCCATCCGTCCGTCCGTCCGTCCATCCATCTGTCCATCCATCCAACTATCTGTCTGTTCATCTGTCCATCTGTCCATTTATCCATCCATCCGTCCATCCATCCATCCGTCCGTCCGTCCATCCGTCTGTCCGTTCATCTGTCCATCTGTCCATTTATCCATCCATCCGTCCATCCATCCATCTGTCCGTCCGTCCATCCATCCATCCATCCGTCCATCCATCCATAGATCCATCCATACATCCGTCCGTCCATCCATCCATCTGTCCGTCCGTCCATCCATCCATCCATACATCCATCCATTATCTCATTGACCCATCCATCCATCCAACTATCTGTCTGTTCATCTGTCCATCTGTCCATTTATCCATCCATCCGTCCATCCATCCATCTGTCCGTCCGTCCATCCATCCATCCATCCGTCCGTCCGTCCATCCATCCATAGATCCATCCATACATCCGTCCGTCCATCCATCCATCTGTCCGTCCGTCCATCCATCCATCCATACATCCATCCATTATCTCATTGACCCATCCATCCATCCAACTATCTGTCCGTTCATCTGTCCATCTGTCCATTTATCCATCCATCCGTCCATCCATCCATCTGTCCGTCCGTCCATCCATCCATCCATCCATCCGTCCGTCCGTCCATCCATCCATAGATCCATCCATACATCCGTCCGTCCATCCATCCATCTGTCCGTCCGTCGTCCATCCATCCATCCATCCATACATCCATCCATTATCTCATTGACCCATCCATCCATCCAATCTGTCCATCCATGCATCTGTACATCCATCCGTCCATCCATCCATCCATCCATCCATCCGTCCATACATCCATCCATTATCTCATTGACCCATCCATCCATCCAACTATCTGTCCGTTCATCTGTCCATCTGTCCATTTATCCATCCATCCGTCCATCCATCCATCTGTCCGTCCGTCCATCCATCCATCCATCCATCCGTCCGTCCGTCCATCCATCCATAGATCCATCCATACATCCGTCCGTCCATCCATCCATCTGTCCGTCCGTCCATCCATCCATCCATACATCCATCCATTATCTCATTGACCCATCCATCCATCCAATCTGTCCATCCATGCATCTGTACATCCATCCGTCCATCCATCCATCCATCCATCCATCCGTCCATCCATCCATCCATCCGTCCATCCGTCTGTCCATCCATCCAATTATCTGTCCGTTCATCTGTCCATCCGTCCATTCATCCAACCATCCGTCTGTCCCTCCATCCATCCATTCATCCATCCATCCATCCTTCCATTCATCCATCCATTCATCCATCCATCCATTGTCTCATTGACCCATCCATCCATCCATCTGTCCATCCATCCATCTGTATATCCATCCGTCCATCCATACATCCATACATCCATCCATACATCCTGTTCATTCATCCATCCTTCCATCAACAGTTCTTTACACAAGAGTTTCTAGAAGAGATAATATGGTCAATAATTAATTTCTCACATTAAAGTCCTTGAATAATGAATGACAGTCTGCTCTTCCTAAGCTTAATGCATTTACAACAGACAGCTATATTTATGTAATGTCTAATTAAGTCATGCCAGCTACATATATGAGGATCAATATGTTTTTTTTATACTATATGTTGTTAAAAAAAAATGAACCAAAAAAATGTAGTTTTGAAAGCAAACTCCATGGTTGTGCTGGTTGCCAGTGGGCACAGCTGAACAAAACCTGTAATGTTTTATTGGCAGCCACATTAAGGCTTTCTGCATCCCTCCTCCGTGTCAGCTGTGATGGTCCGATACATAAATTTATTCCCGTGCATGCCGTTCAGAGCCATCCAGTCAGCAGTTTTTGTTGCAGTAACCGCTTCTCCTCCTCCCCACACACAGCTATGACTGAGACTCAACCGGCATTCTGCTCCAAAGTGACACTTTTACAGGTCATTGTGCTGGTGCAGATTTATGAATCTATGCTGAAATGTAATTAAAAAGGAAATTTATTTTTCCTAATGAATCCAACTCATCACCAAGAAACAAAAAACATGATTTCCTGCATATGGGTACTAATATAGAGTATTTGGATGACTGTGCTTTTTAGACTCAAACAAAAAAATTTACAAGGTCTTGTGTGTTTTTCAATATATAGTTTGAAACATACAGTGACGTCTGAGTCAACGTCTGTCTTTTTCACATTACAGGTGCACAGAGAACAATAAGACATGAGGGAGTTGTTTTCAACCTGCAACATAGTCGCCAAAGCCGACTGTGGTCAAAGTTATAACCACAAAGTAGGCCGAATCCAGAAGTGTCCAGCCCTCCACCTCTTGGAAAACAAGGATAGGCACCGCAACAAAGACCAGGCAACCCAGCAGTATGGACAGAATGGCCGAGATCACTCTCACAATGGTGGGACTAACCTTCCATTTCTGTTAGTAAAAGAAGACACGATCAGCTGCCACAAGAAAACCTGGTTTCTGGTGAAGTGAAAGACATTTCATCTCTGTCTAAGGGTCTGACCAAGAAGAGAAGCTCAATTTTGGCAATGGCTTTCCTCAGCACAGTACCAAGATGGTCCCCGACCCCAGCGAGAAGGAAACCAAACAAGGGGATTCCCACCAGAGCATAGAAAATGCAGAACAGCTTCCCTCCATCGGTCTGTGGCGAGATGTTCCCAAAACCTAGACATGCAAAGAGAGGCAGAAAAGCTGATCAGAAGAAACTTAACAAGCACGAGTAAACTTTAATTGTGTGTTGCCTACCGATGGTTGTAATGATCGTCCCTGAGAAGAAGAACGCACTAGCAATATCCCATTTGGTGAATGAGGTATCGTTGGAAGGGGAACCCAATCCTTCGATGACTTCCTTCACTTTCTGAGATGAGACAGAGGAGATGAATGCTGCTTAAAGATTCTCCAGAAATATTGTTACAGGCTACATCATATAAATCTTAAAAGTATACATTTTAAAACCCTAAAGATACTGAATGACGCATGAATTTCAAGAAGTGTTTCTGCTTTTCTTTGGCATTTCCAATTTTTTACTTTATTTATGCATCAGGGAAAAAACACACTTTCACTGTGTTAAATGAATATGGTGACACCAGACAATGTCAAACTGTCCAGAATATGCAAAAAAAAAAAAAAAAAACTAAAAAGCTACAACCATGTTTCAGAAGACCCACGTCTTGATCTGCACTAACGATAAGTCCTGCCCCCAAGCCCCACCCCTTCAAATTTCTGCTGTGGGTGGAGTCAGCCTCCAACTTCCCTGTTTGGTTACACTTTAAAGATGTCAGAATAACCATTGTTACTTCTTTTAACACATTCTTGCAAATACTAACATATTTTCATATTTTTTCTTTATTGAATATTATACAATTCATAAACTGACCAATCAGATGCCTAGATAAAAGCATTCTCAAGAGCCTGCTTTCAAGTGATGGGGGTGTGAACTTACAACCAGCTCACTCCTGATTGGTTGGAGTGGTTGCCATTGAAAGATTGACTCAGATCAGTCACTGCTCACAGACAATGGCTGGCTTCTGTATTTTTTAAAAAAAATGACAGAACTGACTTAATTTTATTGTCCAGTTCTCATATACAGTCAATTGTGTTAGCAAAGGGAATAAGAGGATGGAACTACCAACCGAGCAGAGGCTGAAGCGCTCAGAAATTGGATCCAAGTTTGAGTAGCTGTACCTATAAAATTTCATAAATAAAATGTATAAGTAAATTTCAAAACAATTACATGAGTGAGAGTTAAAAAAAATAGTGGAAAATAATCTCTGGTACTAAATAGCAGGTAGAACATAAAAATGTAAAATTTGAAAATATTGAATTCAAAATTAGAATTATGAAACACAAACATAATTTTTTTTTTACAGTTTATTTCCAATGATCTGAAATAATGGAATAAATATTGACTGAATAAGGCAGACGGGATACTAGATTTCCAACAGAATGGTAAATGGTGTATATTTGTATGGCACATGTATAGCGCCACTGTGCAGCCCTGATAATTTTTCCGTTAAGTAAATGTTGTTTAAGCCCTCATCCCATAACTTCTGTTCTAGAAAGCAGACTGTATGTTTGGAGCACCGACGAGTTGTAAAGTCAAAGCTGAACTATGTTGGCGAGATTTGCTGTCATAAATCTTCAAATGCTGACAGTTTGCTTTTTTTTATCACAATTATCTGCTGATGCCAGCAGTCAATTGCAGTTGAGTAAAAGTTCTGCTATTCATGTATCTACGCAAGTTAAAGAAAATAGTGCAATGCAGTAAAACAGCTTTTTGTAGTTACTTTTGTAAAAGTTACTCGTTCCTACCCAGCTCTGCAGCAGAATGCTATTAGATGTGAGATTTAATGACAGGATACTATAAAGAATGAAACCCATTATATCACCTTTATGGGACAATGAGAATGAGGAAGAAACGTATTGACAGAGACTTTTAACCTATAGAGTGCAGATTTTTTGCTGACAATTAGAATTTCTTTTTTTTTCCTACTTCATTTAAAGGAATTGATCCAGGGTTAAATCTTAAGTGATCAACTGGAAATGGAGGAAGGTGGAAAAATAGAGTTGAGGGTCTGCAAAATAGCATAAAGAAATTCAGTTTTTCAGATGATGATGTCATCAAGCGGTGGAATAAAGATAATAAAGAGGGATCCCCAGGACAGAGCCTTGGGGTACACCTGGATTGATAGAGGAGGGCTAGGATTTACATTTTTTTAGCTAGATAATCGGTGATGGGGTGTGAGTAAAACCGATGGAGGAAAGGCAATGAAGAAGGATAGCTCTCAGGTAGACATAAAAAGGGGAAAGTAAACCAGAACTTCATTAGGAACGGTCTTAAGATGTTTGAATCAGGGCAGCTTCTAGACCACAAAAAACCGGACTGGAACTGATCATAATATGGAGTCAAAAGATCTGGGTCATAAAAATTTGAAACCCAAATAAAACCATTGAAAATTCAGGCTGAAACAATTGATGTAGATTAAAAGCTACAATTAAAGTGTCAGAAACTTTCTGCGATTCTAATATAAGCTTAATTATTTTCAGCATCAAATTTTCTGTTTTTAAGTTTCAAAATTTCAGTTTCAGATTTCAGTTTGAAATCTTTTTTTCTTTTTTTTACTTTTTTTGTTGTTGTTTCAAATCGGAAAGTTTTAAGTTTTAAACTTTTGGTCTCTTTCTGGTGCGTGGGGGCGGAGCTAACATGAAGGATAACTTGGATAGTTACGGTCAGAAAATGTCTCGTTTAAAAAATAACAGATATTATCTCGCCGTAATAATCCAAGTTCTCAGAGTCAGCGAATGCACCAGGACTGAGGTTATCAACCTCATCGATTTTGATTGGTCTTTTGTGTTAGCCCCGCCCCCAAGTGCCAGAAAGGGACCAAAAGTTTAAAACCAGAAACTTTCAGATTTGAAACCGAAAAAGGAAAGAGTTGAAAGTGGAAAAAAAGTTTTGAAGCAGAAATTTTGAGTTTTGAAACTTAAAAACAGAAAATTTGAATATATGGAAAATATTTAAGTTTAGACTAGAATTGCAGAATACGATGGAGTACTGGGACCACCCAAAAAAAGTAATACCACAAGTTTTTTTTCATAAGTTTACAACTTTAAGTTTTGTAAAATTATGACTTTAAATCTCACAATTTTAGGAGATTAAAAAAAAGTCATAAATTTAGCCTATGACTTTTAAAGTCATAAATACACGACTTTTTCTCAAAATTTAACTTACAACTTTTTTCTTGTAAATTTACGAGATTTAAAGTGATTTAAAAAAAAGGACATTTTGTTTGTAAACTGGTCCTAATACTTTGTCATAGCAGAAAGTTTCACACTTCAGTTTTTTAAAGCTTGAAACCAAGAATTCAGATGGATGTTTTCAAGTTTTCTTTATTTGGATTTTAAATCTTTATGACCCCAATTTGTCTCCATACTCATAAAGGTTATTTTTGGTCAGCTGAGAGCCAAGTTGAGATGCAGCAAGTCTATGAAGTATTTTGGAAAGGAATGGCAGGTTGGAAATTGTACAACAGGAATTGAAGTCGTGGGATTTGAAGCAGCCGTGTATTGTTAGGTGGTGGAGAGACAGCTGCTGTTTGAAGAGAGTGGGAACAAGAGCTGGAATCTACTGTAGAAAGCTTTGATTTACACACGAGGTGTAAGATTTCTGCAGAATTTGGAAACGGGAGGAAGGCTCCAACAGCAGAAGAGAGGTGCAGAAGCACAGTAAAAAGCAAAATTATCAATGGAACATCATATATTTGACATAAAATTGCATTTCTTTGCTACATAAAAAGATGTATGTCAATCAAAAAGTTCAGAATATTTTTCCTGACGGCACTTTGCTTCATAGGAAAGGAAGAACCACTGTGTCCCCGAGTCACTTTTCCCTCTTTGTGAATGTCAGCATCTGAGGATCACTTTGCAAAATAAAACAGTAATTTACAAGGCTCATTTTGGAGTGAGGACAGGCATGTCCTCACATATCCATCAGTTTATGGATGGATCTGCTTTCATGGCTGCTCGGATCACACCTGTTGCACGCTTGCGTTTAGGTGCGCCAAAAAGGTTGCAAGGCTTTCTGACCCGCCGCAAATCTGATGGCAAGTTAGATTCAGGCGGCCAGAACCTGAGCAGGACCCAGTTATGTATCAGACAGCCAACCAAACAAATATTTATAGCAAGCAGAGTTGCCATAGGAGCTTCAGGAGTCACCCCCGAAGAATCAGCACCTGTTTGGAGTTTGTTCAGTTAAAAATAACATGTGACCACATGCTGCTAAGTGCTTCATGTGTAAAGTGAGAAAAGTAAATGCAGCACTAAAGAAAATGATTAAAAATAAACAGATTTTTGACTTCCCTGTTTAAACGTGAGAAGATACAACGGATGGTTGAAGGTCTGATTGGAAAACATGAAAAAATGTCTTATCAAAAATAGAAAACAGTTTAAAATCAGGTTAAAAAAGATAAGCTAACTAAACACATTCAGAAACAGGTATTTGGGATGTTTCCTTTAGTTTTGCAACAAAATAAAGGTCAATAGAATGCAATAGAGTATTCTTCTTAACACTTTTAATTGATGGTAAGATGATGCTGGCAGGCTGTACCTGTAAAAAATCCATCAGGCTCTCTGGTTCCACACAGGAGAAATTCCCCAGGAAGTGCTCCTGCACTCTGGACAGTTCCCTCTCAGCTTCCTCCTGGATTCTTCTTTCATTAGGAATCTCCAGGGCGCGGAACACCACGGCTCCCAGCACCAAGTACAGGAGCACCCCCACAAAGATGGCGAGCAGGGTAGAGCAGCGCATGGCTGCACCTCCACCCAGTCCAGGCGTTGGCCGCTGCTTCCCTGTGTCAGCCCCGGCGCTGCTGCGGCCTGGATCCCAGCTACTGCAGCTGAAACATCAGCAACCGCAGCAGCAGGCGCGTTTTATACTGACAACAGCAAACGTGCACGGCACACATGCCAGATGCAAGGCCTCTGTTTATGAACTGGGCTTTAAATCAACTTAGGCATCACTGTCCTGACACGGAAAATGCAACATCCAATGAAAAGGCATCAATGAGACCAACCTCAAACAGATGCCACTTTGAATCATAAATATCCCGCGCCGTGAATACTCTGACAGACCTCACCTGTCAGTCGGCCTGAGATGCCCTCGCCTTTGTCTTTTGCGCTCCCAGATGATCCTGTCTCTGGATCCGTAACCGCTGGGGAGTCCGTCCCCTTCACTCTCTGCAGGAGGGGACACTGAATACAAGCACATTCACAGCTTTTACTGTTTTAGATCAAAACTTGAATCATTACCAAACCAAGGCAGTTTGAAAAGGTCAGCAAACAAACAACCAGATCCCACTTTTACCATAACAAAGTTTTTTTTTCTCTTTTTCAGACAATTGTAGAAATGCTGCATTCACCATTACCTTCTGTGCACCAAACAAAAATACACATATGCATATTTCACTCTCTATGCTACTATAACTAACACTCACTATATCTCTAACTTTGTTTTTTTTTTAAATTTTGGAGTTCTTTGGCAATTTTGACATATTTTATTTTATATTTTTATGTTTTTACATTTTGACTTATTTGACTTAACCTTTTTCTTAACATTTTTCAAACTTTTTGACATTTTGACTTGACATGTTTTGTAGATTATTTTTAACATTTTGACTGGTTGAAATTTTTATGGCATTTTTTGTAAACCTTTTTTGAACTTTTGGCATTTTTTTTTTACACTTTTCATACATTGTTTTGACATTTAGACTTGTTGACATTTTTTGTACACTTTTTGTACATCGTTTTGAAACTGAGACTTGTTGATATTTTTTTGTATTGTTTCCACTTTTTGACATTTTCACACATTGTTTTCACATTTTGATTTGTTGACATTTTTTATACATTGTTTTAACTTTTTAACATTTTGACTTGGTGACATCTTTTGTAAATTACTTTGACTTTTTGACATTTAAACCTTGATGGACATTTTTTAACATTTCTTTTCTTTTTTTTTCTACATCTTGACCTAAACTGATTGAACTCAGTATGACATTTTGCCTTTTTTTTTAACCTTTTTTTAACATCGTTTCAGCATTATCAATTTTGTTGACTTTTTGAAAAAGGTTTTTTTTCTAACTTTTATTGAAACTTGGACATTATTTTTACATTTATCAGTTTTTTTTTATTTTTTCAACTTTTTTTGTTTTTTTTATCTTTTTCTATTTTTTTTCCATTATCTTTCTTTATACTTTTATTTTTTTACATTTTAATGTAAACTGATCGAACTTAGTATGCCTGCCAATAGCTTCTTGAAGAAAAAACCTCCAATTCTCTAAAGTTTAGACATTTCAGCTTTTAAGTCAGCAGATTTGTTGGTCCTGATCCAAAAGTAGTGCAATAAACTGTCACACACTGACAGCGAAGTAGACTCCTGCACTCCACTGTTTTACAGCGGCTGGGATGCACAAAGATCCTGTGCACTTACAAAATTAAAACACCCAAAACCCTCAACAAGGAAGACACAATAACCTTAAGCATCAGAATTAATATTCAACTCCTCAATCCTTTGCGTGAAAGCAGCTCAAAATTATAAACATTTCATGTCTGAATATTTAGTCAAAAAACTGTCAGTTTTCTAAACTGAGACGGAAAAAAGCAACATGCCATAAACTTTGCACTTTAGCAGCTAACTCTGCATTTTTCCCACTTGATACACACCTCAGATTGCAGTGCAGATGCTCAGACACAGAAGAAAAACTGAACAAAGAAGAAGGGCTGCTGCACCAGAACGATCCTCTTTTATTACCACTCAAGAGTCCCTCCAGATCCATCAGCCCCACGGTACTGACCCATGCTGCAGACAGCCCGGCCCATGTGTGCTTACCTCAAAGGCAGAGCCCCCCAAGAATCCAGAGCAGCAAGCATCCAGTGAGAGTTTAGTGCTGAGCGCAACAGAGGCAAATGTATTCAATCAAACTGGCTTCATGCAGAGTGAGGGAGGGAATTAAAGAGAGAGCCCCAGTGAGGGAAGGTGGAGGGCGTGATGGAGCTGGACTCCAGTCTGATCTGCTGCTGGTGGTTAACCACAAATAAAGAAAACATTGCAGAGGATTCACAGCAGGGGAGTGTCTTTGCTGCTCCTCTCTATTGACGTGTTAATCTGCATGTGCTAAAGAGCGGAAGGGACTGCACACATAACACATTTGCGCAGCAATCAGTGAAGCTGTGAGATCAATTCTTCAGAGTCATTGGGCTTTAATTGCAGCTTGTTTGCAGACTCGGCACGCTTCTCCCAGACCCGTCCCATCTTCCTCGCAGGCAGACGGAGCTGCTGCTCTGACTTCGGAATTAAAGAGCACATATCAATGTTAAGGAAAGGCCTTTTTTTGGTGGCCTGAGATCTTTCTGACACTAGGACTTTGAATGTGGAGAAAATGTCAGGCGCTATAGTTGTACCAAACAAGTATTGTTAAGAGAAAAGCCCAGAGAAATTGGCTAAGGGTTAGGATTGTTCACTGGCCTTAAATTACAAAAATATCACTTTAATGACAATTCTGTGATATTTTTATGATTTATAGCATCATCCATCAACATATTTAACCTTTAATGGGAAACAAGACAAGCCTGTCCTTCAACAAATTGCATTTTTCCACCAAATTTATGAATAAAACTTTAAAGAGGGACGATAAATTTTAGCTTAAAATATATTTTTCAATAGAGGCTCAATATACCTACATTAAAACTACAGGAAATAAAGTTATACCTAAAACAAATGTTTTTTTTAAAAATAAAATTGATCTAGACTCCCAAATTCAGCCACCCAGGATATAAACGTTTTCGCAGTTCTCCTAATGACTACTGGAGGCTGGTGGCAAAAATGGATCCTAATTTAAACACTCATTTCACTTGTACTAGAACTTACATTTGTTCAAAGATAGAGGCGTGTCTTTTTGATTGACAGCTTGGTAGAAGAAAAATCAAACGTATTTTTTGTCCTGCCTGTTATGATTTGCCTCTTGTGCTTTTGGTTCCTGGGATTTTCTCTGTCCCCCAGCTGTGACTTTACCTGGAAGCCCCGCCTCCTTGGTTCTCCATTTATTCTCATTATTTGATGACCTGTCTGTCTGTTTTCTATATATCAGCGTCTTAAGTATTTGGTCTGAGGTTTTGTCAAACAATTTCGTTCATGAAAGGATTTGGAACTACTTTTGGACATTTTTTGAGGCTTCCTGCACCTGGGTTTGGACCTGTTCTTCTAACTGTAACACTGTCAAACTAACTGTTTCCTGTTTGCTGTTGAGTTGGGCGGAGTAAAATATTTATCCTGAAGATTCTCCAGTCTTAGTTAAAATAAATGTAATCTCGCATGTGGTAGAAGTTTGAAAAGTTAAATCAATAGGATGATTGATCAATGTGATTGCTTGTTTCTCACCTGAAACTTAATCTAAAATAAACAGTTTTGAAGAATGAATGAAAGAACAGATGAAATCAGCTGGTTTTCTCAGTCATTGGGGTGTTGGTGATGCAAGGTCAGTGGATTTAATCTAAAAGAAAAGAGACCATAGCAGGAATCTAAAGAGAAGCCAAGAAAATATTGAAAAAATGTCAAAAATGTAGTGAGAAAGTACAAATGAATTAATAAAATGAATGATCTTTTTTATGACTTACAAATCATGCAGTTTTTCAACCACTTTTACTTTGGTTTCATTGCTCAACACTTGTTTTTGGCCAAACTTCTAATGAACAAGCAGCTGTTGTGAATGTCAGCACTTTGCTTTAAGGAGTTCAGGATACAAGGTGACCAAGCCAAACTAAAGTGTAAAATATTCAGGACCAGTCAAACAGATCCTGATGGAAATTTGACTTCAGAAAGCAACAAACTCGTCCTGAAGGCTTAAGAGAGGGAAGAAAAGAGAACACTAAAGAAAAGAGGAACAAATAAACAACAAAGCTAACAAATATATCACCTTAAACCACACGTGTCAAAGTCAAGGCCCGGGGGCCGAATCTCTATCCGGCCCCCCAGATCATTTTATTTTTTGTTATTTATGGCTCAAACAGTTATCTTGCACTTATTTTTAGGACGTATAATTTTGACAACATATATTTTTATGGAAAGTAAAACAATTAAAGTTATGATTTACTTTGGAATAACATTCCTGCCTTTTTATTCATAATTGCGTTAAAAAGTTTTTAAAGGTTGGCATTCTGCTAGCTATTTGGACTATTTTGCCATTAACTAAGATTTGTTTTAGGCTCTTTGGAGTTTAGCTAATATTTCAGCTACATGCTAGCTGTTTTGGCTAATTTAGGCTTTTAAAAAAGTTTTTTAGGCTGTTCTAGAGTTAGGCTAATACCTACATGCTAGCTGTTTGGCTAACTTTTTGGTTTTCTCATTTTTTTTTAGGCTGTGTTGAAGTTTTGCCATTTTTTCAGCAACATGCTAGCTGTTTTGGCAAACCTACGTTTTTTATTTTTTGTTAGGATATTTTAGCATTTAGCTAATATTTTTAGCCACTCTCAGATTTAGCGTTTTTAGCTGTTATATTCAGTGATTTCAGCTATCATCTTTAGCGTTTAGCTATCAATTTTAGTATCTTCAGCTATCAGCACTGGCATCTTCAGTGGCCAAATTCATCTTACAGCATTCCAACTAGCATTATCACAGGTAATGACATATCTAGTTCATATTAATGTGAAAAAGTTACGGTTTTAAAGTTTTAAAAATGTAGTTTTAGAGTGTTCAATAAATGTTTCTGTTCGGCCTGCGACCAAAGGTGTGTTATGGATTTTGGCCCTTGTGCGATTGAGTTTGACACCCCTGCCTTAAACCAATAACAAAGTCAGGATTGTAGGAAAATAAAGAAAAACACATAAGAAGATGTAATCTATTTAGAAAAGCTATTAAAGAACTTATCAGAAAATGCTGAAAAACATCAAATCTTGTTTGTCACTTGTCAGTGTGTTTGATCTTCCTCTCCTCTATTCGTCTTTATTTCTTAATTTCTTTCAACAATCTATTATTATATAATTCATCCACTTTGGCAAGGCTTGATGGTGATGTTCTGTTGCGAATTCTTTTCTCTACAGTGGATTTTGAATAATCTACTTTTGTTATACACAGCTCTACACAATACTATTAATAAATTCTTCTCTCAAGTATTTGTGGCCCCAAATTTGTATTTTTATGCAAACAAATTAACATTTTGTGGTGACAATTTAGTGTTTTGTGAGTACAAATTAGCATTAACAAAAGACGTGCTGACTAATTAATGTTGGCAGGACAAAGTAGCATTAGCACCAAATACTTTTGTGTACACACGAAATAGGCTAATATAATGTTAATTTGTGCACCCAAAGTGCTAATTTGTGCCAACAAAATACATATAAAAGGCTTATTTGAGGTCACAAAATGCAAATTACTAACTTTTTGTTCAAATTTTACATCTTTAACTGTATCTTAAAAAAATTATCAAAGAAAATACAGATCAGGAAGCACAAAATTATAGAATGTAACACGAAAAGCTGCATTTAGAAGCTTGAGTTGAAACTGATTAAAAGCTTTTTTTTTGCTTTCCTTTCAAAATATAATTGTGATATTACTGTTTTACTTCAAACAAAGAAATGTAAAGCGATACAAAGGGAATTTAGAATTTTTTTATTTATGCTTTTTGACAACAAACTGGTAAAAAAGATAAGTCAAAAACCCAGCTAACCCCATCTGATCAACATTTTAGATCGGTTTCTGTTCATTTTTAATGCATTTATTTACGACACAAAAATATGCTGATGCATCCTAATCGAAAAGAATAAAGGTTAATGCAGGTTAAACTGCAGCAATGTTTCAAACAAATCCAATTAGATGCCAAAAAAAAAACCCAACCCAAAAAAGGTCTCAATTTCCTTCCTCCTTGGCCGCAGATGAACTCACTTTTACTGGTCTGCAGCTGCTGAGAAGCAGAAATGCATTTATTTGATGCACTCACCAAATAAACTAAGACTAAATACAGTTAGAGGCTTCAATTCAATCTGTGTGAGAGCTTCTGTCCGTCTGTTCTCAGCTGGACTGAACACCGTCCAAGCGCAGAGCATAAAGGTGTCTTCTCCTCAGACTGCATCGTGAAACAGAGATGAAGTTAAAGCCTGCAGAGCAGAATCTTTACTCACCTTTTCTCTGTCATGATCAGACATTTCTTGCTGACTCATCCTAACTTTAACAATAAGGTTAAAAGCAAAAAAGCAGCTTTTCTTACTTTTGTGACGTTTCGGTTCTTCAACTGTTGTTGCTGTTTCGAGAAACGTTAACGTCTGTCCATCAGGAAAGATCTAACCAGGGACAAACATCTGGGAAGACGACAGGATGATCTGACTGATTAACCTGCTGATGAAGGACGAGTAAAGGAACGCAGTGGAAGCTGAAGGATGCGGCTGTTATGAGCACTTTAGCTTCAATTAGGCTTTCTTGCGTTCACTAGAAGCTCACTTTCTGCCGTTTTTGATGACACAGGAGCTTCTTAGACTGGAAATTGAGCGGTTAGCAAACGTCTGCAACTTCCTTTATGAGAGGAGACGCACCTTTAATGAGAAGCACAAACAGCATTTTTCAGACAAAAGCGTTTTCAGAGAAAAGATCTCAAAAATTTTGTCTTCAACTTTCCTGATCCACCAATATATTGTTCTTCTTTATTTTTCCACATTAAAACAACAAACCAAGCATTTTTTTGTTGAGGGTTAGGTGACCACCAGGTGTAAGATAATTCTAACAGATTTCTTTAACATTTTTCTTTTAAAATCAAAAAAGTGTGTTGCGCATTTGTATTTGCTGCAGTGTGGCAGCTGTATATCTTACACTATGTGACTCAATTTTGCTTATTCTATTTTGAAAAATACTTAGTCAGGCAATAAAGTTCAGGTTTTGGGTCCTGCTTTTGATTCTTAGTGAGTTTAGGAGGATCTCAATTCCTGAATCTGAATTGGTTATGTGTCTTCATTTTTTTTGTGCAAATTTCAACTTATTTCCAAACAAAATTGTTCTGTTTTTAACATCATCCATATTCTTGAAAAGTATACATCTTCCCCACCTAACCATAAGAAACAGCATCCACACATCATGATACTGCCACCACCATGTTTCACAATGTGTGAGGTTTAGAGAGATGCTTGGAACTTGCTTTTGTAGCTTTTTGGTCCTTATTTTGCACCGTCTTCCACACTACAGCCTTCAAACATAACACCTGATAATATTTATCAATAACCAGATTTATGGGGTGCAGAATGGAGCAGATGCCCCGCCCACTGGGATGCATTTCTTGGCTGCTTCTCTGATGAATGCTCCTCGGGCCTGTCCGTCCGGGTGGATATAAACTGTCGGCATTCGTTTACTGTTGTGCCAAACTCTTCACTCTCAGACTGTTTCACATTTGCGATATTTTTAGCACAAATAAACATATTTATCTTCAAGTTTATACCTGAAATGTCTGTTGCTTTTTTGTGGTGTTTTGTTCAAAAGTGTTCCACTTTTTCGCAAATATGAATCACACATTTTGGGAATAATTTTATTAAAGTAAAAGTTTTTTGTGTTTAAAAAAAGTATTCAAACTAATTGAATTTTTACGGAGCCCTAAAGGAACATAAAAAAAAATTCTAAGAATAAAAAAAAAAGTTTCTCGTTTTCAGAAACTTATTTTTTCTACTTCAATTTTTTTTCTCCGATGTCGCTTGTTGTCAATAACTTCTACCTTTCTAAATGCCTTTTCTACAGCTTTAGAAATATAAACAAATCACTTTTTCCCTCATTTTATTGACTTTTTATCAACAAAAAATATATTTATTTTTCCATATTTTAGGTTAATAATAAACTATCTCTACATTTTAATCTTTGTCCTCTAAAAGAAAATCTGAGACAGTTTAAGCAGCTTTTACGGTTCAGTAACATTAAGTTTTCCCTTAACTTTCATCTTAACTGCTAAACTGGAGACTGTGAATCAAAAGCTAAGTCAAGCTTTGACTGCATAAATATGCACGATTGTGCTAACTCTTTGAGAGTTTGTAAAAGAAAAAAAATCTATTTTTAAAGCTTATGTAAACCTCTCCATGTGCTCATCCTGTCAGTGCCAGTGTTTCCTCTAATCCAGGGGTCTGCAACCTGCGGCTCCAGATCCACATGTGCCTCTTTGACTCCTTCATTGTGGCTCTCTGGTTAATGAAGAATAAAAACAAACCAGAATAAAGGCGCACCACATTCTACATCAAATTTTCTATTTTTGAATAAATTCAAGGGTTTTAAATATGACTAATAGTTAAAAAATACAATAAAAGTCACTTTTAGCTCTGATTTAATGTTGGTCATATATTTGTAACCGAGATGCACCACTAGTAGTAAAATAAACTTTTTTTTTTTTAATCCCTGCTGCTTACTACTACATTTGCTGCATCGAGTTGTCCATTATTTTATAAGGAACAGGGTCATTTTGAATTCATAGGATTTTTATCTGTGTAATTTTTTTATTTATGCCAAAAAACATCAGTTTATTTATATGAAAATAGTAACATTAACATGGATGCAAATTGGTGTCTTTATTTTCTTAAAGGGTGAATTGAAGCCCAATGAGGCACATTCTCTGTGATTTTGGGATATATAAATAAAATCGAATTGCATGTGGCTCCTTTTGAGCTGTGTTCAGAAAGAAATCCACTCAAATGGCTCTTTACGTGTCAAAGGTTGCAGACTTTGGATTTTGGGGCACATTTTTATGATTGTTGCTGCATAAAATGCCTGATGTTGTTGCAGCTTTTATGAATACTTTTTGAAAAAAACAACTAAACAAATGTTAATATGTTATATATAAATAAATTATCAATAAAAGTGAAATATTTCTTGATTTTGCTTCTTTTCCAGAGTCTCTCTCATCCCACACCCCACCCAGCATGAAATGACTGTTCACTCACAGAATGCAGAGAAAAAAGTCAGAGAGGACTTGAGAGTGTTAATAAAACAGAGCACAGCTCGTGGGAAGCTACTACATTGCCAGCATGACTGTTGTCACATTAGATTGGTCAAAGTTGCATGTAAACTTGCAGAGTGCAACAAGTCTCAGCGTTTGCTTGAATTTCGTTTATAGTTGCGATCGAAACATTGCAAAATCCTAGAAGGACTGTCCAATAACAGTCTTCTGCTGCTTTTCACCGGTGTCCTTCTTTCTGTCAGAAATGCTAAAGCCAAAACTGTCAGGTAGAACTGTTGATATTCCGTCTACATGGTGTAGTGGTTAGTACTTTCCTCTCACAGCAAGAAGGAACAGGTTCAAACCCCAGTTGGGATCCTTCTGTTGGAGTTTGCGTATTCTCGTGTGTGGGGGTTTTCTCCAGCTCCCTCCTAGTCTAAAAACATGGTTAATTGGTTACTCCCGGTTGCCCTTTGGGGTGTTAAGTCTTTCAAAGTTTACCCTGTCTGTAGCTGGGATAAGCTCCAGCAACCACGTGGCTCTGAAAAGAGATCAAGCTGTTCTGAAGAGGGATGAAGACAGTTTCAGCTGGTCAAATCATGAACCTTCCACCACCATGCTTCACTGTGGCTGATTGACAGTATTGCTCTTACACCAAATATAGGTTATAGCTTCCCAGAATGCTTTTGGAAGATTTAAAATGTGTTCCTACACAACGTATTGATCCCACTTCTGATAGTCCTCACGCATGAACAGTGGAGACAGGATATGACATCACAGAATCTGGAAACTTTTGCACCGGTCATCTTCCTCTTGTTTACAGAAATGGAGAAAACACAAATGTTCTGAAAATAAACACCAAAACAAGGAAACCCTTCAGATGGTCTTGTTTTATTCATAGAAGCAAGATGAGGAAGTGTGTGACCGGCGTTAAGGTTGGAGAAATGAAGATGGACTCTGTACATCATCTTGTCCTTAAATTTACACAAACCTTCAGCCCACTCTGCTGTTTTCAGAAAACTACTTTTTCATTCACTCCCGTAATTTTATTTTTTTTTTTACAATCTAAACAAGAGATGTTTCTGGTTTAATTCAACAATAAAACAGTTTTTCTTCACAAAGTTACAAAAGCTGGAAATGTTGTGGGTCAGCGTAAAGTCCTTTCACAAAAAGGCTTCAGGTCTGTTCATCAGCGGCTCTAGAGTATAAAACAGAACAATGCCAGACTAAAACCAACTGTGCTTTACAATAATGGGAATTATTGGCCCTTTTCTACCTGGTTTAAAATCAACACCCTCTTAAAAATGGAATCGACGTGAAGAAGTTTCGGCTAAATCTGCAGAACACCAGCAAACGGGACAGAACCAGCAGCTATGGGTCCACAGGTGGTGCTGGTGAAGCTCCTAGGCTCCATCCAGGCGTTTTCAACTTGATTGGAGAGGAGTCGCCGCCCCTTAAAACAGTTTGATCATGCTTTCTCTGGACTTGCCGACTCCGACCCACTTCACTGAAATGAGAAAGAGCGGGGCGTGACTGACAGCTCTGGCGGAGCCGGCAGCAGCTTGGCTCCAGTTTCTCCTCTAATGTGGAGGATCTCATTACTGACCTGGCACTTGCAGGAAGTCCTCGATGAACCGAATGTAATTTTGTGCCTGTGGAGGAAGATCCTCGAAGCTCCTGGCCGTCTCCGTGTTGCAGCACCAGCCGGGCAGCGTCTCGTAGTCCACCAGCACCCGCGTCAACACGTCCATGTTTGCTGCACAGAACAACCGACCCTCGGTTTTTACCTCACTATTCACTTCCTTTCAAGGCTGATTAAGGATCTCAGCAGACCTGGAAAACTTGGCAGAGGCTGCCCGTCAACCTTATAGGCCACGCCCACTTTGATCTCAGGTAAGGTGTCCAAAATGTCCAGCTTGGTCAGAGCAATCCTGCAAAAGGAAAGCGTCCCTGAAGTCACCGTGAGCAGAACCGTCTGAAACTGCTGCAGGGATTACTTACGCAGAGAAGCCGTTGACCATGTGGGCGTACCGGACCGAAACCAGGTCCAACCAGCCGCAGCGCCTCCTCCGACCCGTCGTCACGCCAAACTCTCTCCCCCGGGACTGGAGCAGCTCCCCGATGTCCTGCAAAGCAAAGGGGGGGGATCAAGTTCACCTAAAACTGTTTCTATACACTAAGTAAACTAAAACTTTGTCTCACGTTGATTCTGAAAACGCAAAACCTCTCCAGTATTGTCTGTGTTTCACAGTGACAAAACAGGCCCCTACCATCACCTCTCCACTCTCGTACTTTATAGTCTAACCCTTCAAGACCAGAGCGGCCGCCGGCAAACCTAACACACCGTTTACACCAGGGGTCACCAACCTTTTAGAATCAGAGCTACTTCATGGGTACTGAGTCATTCGAAGGACAACCAGTTTGAAATAACAAATCTGCTTAGTTTGCCTTTAGTTACACATTATTAATAATGAATAATGATACTCCTCTATGTGAAGACACTGATTTTTTATATCAATATGCATTACTTTATTAATCTCAATAATTGTCAAAATTTTCAGATGATCACTTACATTTCATGGGAAAAATGTCCCAATTTCACTATGTTGTTCCATGTTAATCAGTTATGTAATGTCAAAGAAAAATCAACTTAAACAAAACATTCTGAACTAATGACCACATCTGAAGCATGTTAAACAAAATAATGATATCTGAATTGGAGTAGATCAGAGGTCACCTAAACTTATTTAAAGTTCATGTATCATGAACATGTTTTTAAGATGTTTTAATTTTTAAATCTATGTAATGTGTAACTGTAAAAAAAAAAACAAAAAAAAAAACAATAACATTTAATTTTAGAATTAGCTCACAAGTGAGTTGTGCTGTTTTTAGAGGCGACCTGCGGGCAAATAATGAGGTCCTTGGGAGCAACCTGGTACCCGTGACCCCTGGTTTACACAATGAATGTAATTCCAACAGGTTTTGATGCCGAGAAAATCAGCTTTGCTCTTATAGGCAACACTAGAAGCATGTGAAGTTAAGCAAAGTGCAACTAACTTTACGTTAGTAAAGAGGACTAACTTAATGTATACCGTATATCTTCTAATTGGAGAATTTAACATGTCACAAACAGACAGGTGATATTGGAAAGACGGCTGGAGAAAGGGAGCAGATCATTTCCTGGTGGAAAAAGCGAGTGGTGATTTAGAAGAACTGGTTTGAACATGGATTATTGAGCAAAGACAGAAAACTCTGCGCGTCTCCAGGAAAATGATTCACAAGAAAACAGAGGATTTTTGATACAGAGATTGATGATGCTTCAAAGAGAATAGCAACATTGACAGCCAGTGCTAATCAGAACATAATATATTGTTCTCATCATTTCAATAAATCCTAAAATGTTAATCTGGTGTTATTGTCTACATTTTGTGATCTAATTTCACCTCAAAATGAATCCATTAGCCATCCCATTCTGTCTGAGAAGGAATAAACACCAGGCCGGCTGAAGATATGCAGTAAATAAATTGTGATGAACCATGTAAAAAAACTGCTAATAAAGTCTTACTAACTTCACATTAGTGAAGTGTAAATAAAAGTAAAAGTGTTATGTTAGTAAAATGTCAAAAGTGTTGACAGGTTTGTGTTACTAACTGTATCTTATTAAACTTTAAGCAAAGTGTTACTAACTTTACTTTAGTAAAATGTTAGCCGTGCTAACAGTTTTGTGTTAGTAAAATGTTACTAAACATTAGTAAAGCGTTAGTAAAAGGGTTATTACTGTTACATTAGTTTTACAACTTTGTGTTAGCAAACTGATCATAAAGTGTCACTAACTTCACATTAATGAAGTGTAAATAATATATTATGTCTGTAAATGGCTGGTACTGTTACCAACTTTGTGTTACTAAAGTGTTGTTAACTCAACATGAGTAAAATGTTAGCAGTGTCACCAGGTTTGGGTTAGTTAAGAGTTACTAACTTTATGTTTGTAAAGTGTTGCATATCAAAGCAAAGCTATTTTTTGCCACTCTGGAACTCATTGGAATGATGTTAATTCCTCAACTGGTTGGAGTATTTCGAAGAGTGTTGACACTGGAGCCAAAGCTCCACCGTTAAAGGGTTAAGTAACTGATGAAAAACGCTGATGTTTGAACCGAATGAGCTGAGAGAGGCAAAAATCTCCACTTTGGTCTCATTTGTCTGCAGAAATCCTTGCAGAAGGTTCTCTGTTCAGATGCAGTTATGGAGCTTCAAATGAATAGATAGTTTAATGACCGTCACAGCTGATGTTAGGGTCAATACTTGAGTGTTCATCAGTCAGAGTTTAAGTTTTACGACAGATTTTAGAAAAAGTACAAGAAAAATCAGATAGCGTGTGTGTTTTTTTTTAATAAAATCTTCAAATTTATGTTGACAAAAGTGTATTATTCTTCTCTTCAGATTTTTCTGCATTCGAGTTCAGGATGTTCTATATACAATTAGATATGGAATTACAGAGAGGGTCACATGTCCTGTTCTGTTAATCCAAGTCAGATCTTTGGAGATAAATCCAAGTTAAAGTTCAAGTCTTTATATTTCTAATTTTTAATGACTAAAAAGTGAAAATCTCTTTTTTTTATCTGCCTGAGAACAATGTCCGGCAGATAAAAAATAACGAAGGAAAAAAGTGCACAGATCGCACACCTCTAGTCTCAAGTCAAGTGAGACAAAAGTGCAACTAAACTCCTCCTCCTGGCTTCATTATGATTCTCTATTGTTTTACGTTGACATCTGAAACAAGCGAATGCTTGTGAGCGCAATCACATTATGAGCACAGCAGAGGAACTGCTGTAAAATATTTGTATATGGGCTTCAACGCACCTCCATTATTGCTTCTAAGACACCTTTAAGGAAAAAAAAAAACAATTGAAATGAAGCCAAAAATATTTTCCCACATGCATTTTGGTGTTCAGAGAGGCTGTAAGCCTCCGTTTTACTTTAGTCCCTATTTACATGTGGATGAAGAGTACATCTGCATACACCATTTTACACAAAAACACCCGTCTCTGTTTAACCCAAATTCTCCAGAACTTCTGGCTTTTTCCTTTTTCCGGTGTGAACAGAACGTCAGTCGAGGTTTTTGTCTCCTGCAGTAAAGACCTTCTAGCCACACATTTTGGCCCGATCCAAATACTCCCCTTCTCCCTTCCCCTTAGCTAATCCCTTCGTGCTTGCTCCAAATGGAGGATGATGAAAAAATAGTGTCTAATATTTCTGACGCAAGTTTCGTTCAATGACGTCATCAATATCACCGGTCTGCAAGAATTAGTGCTTAGATTTTCCAGCACTTGAATATACATGACAACAGCTGTTTAATAACTTCAAAAAGGTCACGCTACGACATAAAGTTATTACTTACATTTAAATGAAAACTTCTGCGGTTCAAAGCAGCTCTACTTAGCATTAAGCAGTTTATTCTCACTTTGGACTCCTCTGTTTGGAGTGTGAGACTTCAAAAATGATAATTCTGGACACGACTTCAAATCAAGGGAGAGGGCTAAAGGAAAGGGAGAAGGGGAGTATCCGGATCGGGCCTTTCACTCACATTATCCTGCTCTGTGGGGAAAGCTCCAACGCCCACGCGCGTCGTGTACACTTTGACCACGCCGTAGACTCGACCGACGTGTGAGGGAGGCACGCCCAGGCCGGTGCAGACCCCGCCCACGGTGCAGTTTGAGGACGTCACAAACGGATACGTCCCTGAGAGGAGAAGCAGTTCAATCAATACAAGAACGGACTTGATTCCGACCAGCAAAACCTCGGCTTACTTACCGAAGTCGATATCCAGGAGAGCAGCGTTGGCCCCCTCCACCAGGATCTTCTTACTGGGACCGGTCAGAGCTTTGTGCATGAAGTACACGCCATCAGTGACCAGAGGACGCAGTCTCTCTGCAAATCCCTGCAAGAGAAGAAAAGTTTCCTGACCTTCTGTAAACCCAAAAAACCCAAACAGCTTTGATTCAGATCCCCGAGTCCAGGGATGCAGACACGGCTGCTTCCTCACCTTCAGCTGCTCCAGTTCTTCTTTAATGTTGATGTTCAGGTTGGGATACATCACCAGGTAATGTTCTGCCAGCTTCCGGAACCTGCAGAACACAACATGAACTTTTAACCTTTGCATGGAAAGTTTTAAATACCTTGGTGTCTACATAGACAACCTCCTTAAATGGAATGTGCACGTGGACCACCTATGCTCTAAACTGTCTCAAAGACTCCACTTTCTAAGAAGACTCAGAACGTTCGGTGTAAGCACTAAAATCATGACATGCTTTTACAACGCAGTGCTTGACTCAGTTTTAAGATATGGCATGGCCACCTGGTTCGGGCCCCTAACAGTAAAAATACAAAACAAAATAGAAAGTGTCATGAAAAACGCCATGAAAATCATTGGTAAAAAAAGAGTTCTCATCTCTACAAGAGGTTTATGAGATCTGTGTTAGAGGACAGGCAAAAAGAATAATAAACTCACCCTCCCATCCGCTACACAGTGAATACGAACTCTTACCATCAGGGCGGCGTTACCGAGCAATAAGATACAAAAATAATAGATACAAGTTATCTTTTCTTCCCACATCCATCTCACTACTGAACAAGTCTGACTAGCACATGAGCTCTTTTATCTAACTTATGAACTGTTGTACCTATTAGTTATACTGATATTCTTATCTTATCTTTCACTGTTTCATAACTTTGGCAAATGTTTTTGTTTTTTGTACATTGTGCTTTTACCTGCGATTTTTATAGACCATTTTACTTGACATTTCTGGGTTTTAGTATTTAATTGAATATGAAGTCACTGTGTTTCCAGAGGCGCTAACTCTACTACTGCTCTTTCAATACTTGTCTTATGTTCTTACTGTGTATGATGCTGTTGTTCTCACTGAAATGTTTGGAGTTTGTGTGCATGTGTGAATGTAGCCACGCAGCCACTGGCACGGTGTAATCCGAGACAAATTTCCTTCGGGACAATAAAGTATATTTGATTTGATTTGATAACACATGAACACACAAGAAGAGGCTTGAAGTACAACTTCTATTTTGAATGACTGTTTTCCTCTCTCAAAAATAGGGGAATGTCGCCACCTGCTGGCGTAAAAAATGCTAACATCTAAGGTTGAACGGAGATGAGAAGATTTCCCAAAATAAAAGCAAGAAAATAATTTAAAATTACTTCATTTTAACGTTTTAAAAGTTTCAAATAAATTGCAGATTTTACTAAACAGTTTAAAGTGCAAGTTAAAAATAAAAGCTTGTTAAAACTGAAGGTGATGAAAGTGTTTTGAAAACTCACAAAAGTTTAATACTCAAAAGAAAAGTATAACTGAGTCCTAAATAAATCTGACAATTTTATGTGGATGAATCATCTCTACAAATGTCAGACACACAGATACACTCAGATCTGATAAAAGAGATGGAGAAAAACAAATTAGGTCTGATTTAAATACATGTTTATGTTAGCTTTGGACACAAATCAGTTTATATCACTTTTCTCAGCTGGAAAAGTTATAAATGAAAAAAACTGCAGCAACATCAGGCACTTTGTGCCGCAACAATCATAAAAATCTGCAGCGAAATCCTGGAGGGTTTGAATAATATAAGTTTGCACAGTATCATAAGTAAATGCCTTTTCTTTATCAAAAGATTTCCTTTGTGTTTTAAATTCTTAATCGAGAATTGATTCAAAATCAAATCAGAATCAAATCGTGAGTTGTTGTAAGGTTCACATCCGTACTGTTTTCATGACTTCTCTCTGATAATATCAAGTTAGAAAGATCCGGCATCACTAGGACAAGAGAATCTGATCAAAGGCCGATTTATGCTTGAAAAAAAGAAAAAGAAACGTACTTGTCTTCAAAAACGCTGAAATCTGAGACGAGGTCGCAGACCCGCAGGCCGTTCCGGGCTGCTTTGGAGGAGTAAGCGGGTCCGATCCCTTTCTTAGTTGTTCCCAAACTGAAAGACAGATTCAAAAATATGAATGAGCTTCAACAAAAACCACAAACGCAACAACAACAAAAAATATATATATAGAAACAAAACTGGAAACTTTTCCAGGAGTTCTTTTTTAAATATTCTGAAAACTGTTTAGGAAGAGGATGTACTTTTTCCCTTCCTGCTGCTGTCGCTGCTGCTCTTGAATTCCATCAACAGCTTGATGGAAGTTGAACACTGGAGGCGGACAGAAGGGACCGTCAACTAAAGACCACGCCATCTTCAAACACCCAGAAGAAGAAAACCCGTGAAACTCACCGATGTGTGCGCGGTCAGAGATCTTCAGCCTCTCCTCCCATCCTTGTAATCCTGCAAACAAACAAAAACCATGTTTCTCCTATTCTCATCTGTGTATTCTCTATTTTATCCAAAACAGGAAGTCAGATTTCCATCCGACTGAAGCCACAAGCGACCCCTCACCTTTGCCCTTATTGAGGTTCTTCTCCGCCTCTTCGAACAGACCTGGAAGGTGGATCACCACTCCATTCCCTGGAGAGAAATAAACTGTTCAGTCTCTAACTGAACTCTAAATATTTGACAGGAATGCTGTGTTTTATTAAAAGAACCTTTCAAAATAAAAGCAGGAAATAGTTTGGCATCATTTCCATGAGCTGTTCCAACTTCAGATAACTCTGAAGTTGTTACAGCTTTATAGTTTACTCTGATTACATTGAAGAAAAAAGACTGATCCATATAAATACACTATAGTTACATCTGCACAAACAAAAAACAACACTCATTAGATAGAAAAAAACAAAGAATTTCCTGCTTAACTGAATCATGATCTTAACGCACTTTACATTAATTTTACACAATTTTACATTAATCCAGTGGGAAATGCTTTAAAAATATAAAATTATAAGTTAATATAAGATTTTATTCTTTAGTTAATTTTTACTTTTGTTTTTGGATTTAATTTGTTTAAAGATTATCATTTGCTTCATTAGCATAAAAATGACCCTAAGCTAATTTGTGTTTCTATAATTATCTTTGTTTCCTTTTCCATATTTTCTTTTATTAAATCGTGTTGTGATTGTCACCCTTTGAGACAAAAAGCTATTTTTATGGGTTTATTTTTTTGTCTAAACAAAAAGTTTAAGAGTTAAGAAATTGATACAAATGGATTTACATTTGAAAAAAAAAATGATTTTTTTTTGGGTGACTTTTTAACCCTCATGTTGTTTTAAAAGCTTCAAAACATTTTTCTTCTTCTAAATCATTACTGCAGGACAATCAGCCTGGTGATAACTTCTCTGTGCCGATAGAATTCAAATCTATAACTAAACTCAAATATTTTGCTTTAGCGTGACATTTTGAACTCTAACATCTAGAATTGTGTGTGATAAAAAAAGACTTCTACCAGATCAACCTTTATTAATCCACCAGAAAACAAACTTTTGTTTGTATGAAAAGTTTGAAACATTCCCACATCTCTACAAAAGACAGAGTTTCACACATAGAAACCCAAAGAAGAAGTTGAGTTCTGATCAGGAACAAAAATCCATTAATCGACCTCGACTTCCATCATTGTTGTGTTGATCTCCCTGTTGTGTTTTGAGACTCCATCCGGACCAAAGTGGGACAGAGAGCATGTTTGTGTTAGACGTGAATCCAACAATCCATAAATGCAGCACGCTAGAACGAGGACCCAGACGTGTTTACTTAGACCCGCCGTCCAAAACAACCTTTTTCTGGCTTTGTATTTTGCACATTAGGAGCAGTCGTCCCTTTATAGAGCCACTGATGAAAATGGCGTTTTTAACATCGGTAACACTTTAGATGAGTTGCTGCAAAACACTCAATATAGTGCTGACAAAGATAGTTAATACATTTGTTAAGCTTCTAAGTACTTTTTAAATATTTCCTCTAAGTGTGTTAATAAACCATATTCTGCAAATAAATGTCTTACTAACATTAATAATGTTTGTTAATGTGTTGAAGCTTATTGAAAAATCTTATACTAAAGTTTTACCACAGCATGTTTTTGTGGCATTTTTCTCATGATGGAGGACAAATATAAAGAAAATCCAGCTCAAAATTGAATTTCAGACTTCTTTATTCTAATGAATGTAATGAATCAGGAGCAGCTGGGGAAAAAAAAAAAAAAAAAAAAAAAAGCTTATAGTTATTACAGAAAACAGGAGCTCCTAAAGTTAGGCTGGGGTTGTAAGTTAGCAGGAGGCCGTGTAAACAAAGGGCTCTCAGCAATGGAGAGAGGAATGGGGGCGGGGTTGCTTCATGTAACATAACTCAGGTGAATTTTTGATTAGCTCTGCAGAAACTATGCCCTAGAAAACAACACAGGTTAATCTAGACAGGGAATAATCATAGTTAAAGAGCATTGGGAACATTTTGAAAATAGATCAAAAGGTGATCAGAGTGGGACTTTAAAGGGATTATATTGTGCTATAACTCTTTAGAACAAACAAGTTGCACATATATGATAATATAATACTTTTAGCACATTGAAAAACAATTTTCTAAAAATAAATGAGTTATTTTTGTGAACTCTTCTCCTTAATTTCTGAGGCTCCGCCTTTCACTCCTTGTGGGTGCAGCTCATTTAAAGGGTAACCAAACACTATACCAACTTTTATTGGCTGTTGACCTCTATAAATGGGGCTTTAAACGTGCTGTCTGTTTAGTCATGCCAATTTTTTTTAAATTAAAATATACTTGTTTAATTCTTGAAAATATATTCTAAAACTGTAAGTGTGCTGCCCTCTACAGGCTGAATTGAGGTATTACAGTTAAATTTTGTGATTGTGAAGTTTCAGAAGTCTGACATCATGATCTGCAGCTCCATAAATGATAACAGTCCCGCCCCCGAGTCCCACCCCTGTGATTGGATTTTCAAATTTCGGCTGTGGGTGGAGTCAACCTCCAAATTCTCTGTTTGGTGATCCTTCAATGACATAAATCTAAAGCCGGCCTCTGGAGCGTGTCACGTTTTGCCCACAAAAAAATAAAATGAAACAAAAATTAAAATGTTTTCATGATCACCACTAGCTTCACGGAGAGAGTTGGTGGGTGTGTTAGCCTGAGGTTGGTGGTGATAGCGCAGGCTCTTCTTCGAAGGGGCTGTTCATATGAACATGAGGACCCAGTCCTTCTCAGGGGTTGGTGCTCAGAGTTTTAGAAGAATTATTAAAAAACTGTTAAATACAGCAAAATACAAAATATATTAGAAAAAAGTGGATTTTGCATGATATAGCCCCTTTAAACTAATATCATCTTCATGTCTTCTTTCAGCACATCTGAGGAACTCATTTCTTGGACCTTCTAAAACATTTTGGGTGACTTTGATTAATTAAAAAATGTGGGAATCCAACTGAAACCAGGATGGGCCACATCTAATTTAGTTATAGTCTTAAAGCGCCTAAATCATGAAATCCATTTTTTGAGCTTTTAAGTGTATAATAATGTTAATTCCTCATGGAAAACACTTCACTCTGAGCCCCAGCCCCTCCCAATCCACGAAAATGAGCAGGTTCTCATATTGTGACATCATAAAGTGAGAACAGCCCCTTCCAGGAACAGTCAGTGCTGCCAGCACCATTCAACATAAAACTTTATAGAATGTCAATGTTTCTGTATGTGAAATACTTGTCAATTAAGCAATGAGAAAAAAAACGTTATAGACAATTAGATCAGCCAAATATATGGACAGATGACCTGATATGATGCATTTAGGGGCTCAGAGGGATCTGACACCCCAAACTCTCTGCACCCCATAGAGGGGCTGGTTAGATCCAGGGATGTTTTCCCAACAGAAAGTGTGCTTTGTTTCCTACCGATGAAGGAGGTGGCCTTCTTGTTCAGGACCCCACTGGGCAGCAGGTGGAAGTCGTACTCCACCGAATCCACCACCACGGTGTGTCCTGCGTTGTTTCCTCCCTGCAAACAGGAACATCACACTCAGCTTCCTGCACAACAATGGAGCTTATTGTTAGTTCAGGTTTCAGTTTCACATCCCCTCAAAAACAACAACTTTCTTCTAGATGGAAAAAAGGCGGGAGAATGAAGTAAAACGCCTTTTTTCTTTTCTCTAAAGTCAATGAGGTGACCGTGAAGGGAAACAGGGGCAGCTGGGAAATGAGAGGCGGTCGATGCTTTACATAAGCCTAACGGTCAATGGGAGAACCCCGCGTGCTCGTTGAGGTCAGTGATGACACGTCACTGAGCAGAAAAACAAGAAGGTCACGTTAAAAACCGAACCAGGACTTTAGCACCTTCACATCCGGGCGGCAAAGGGCTTTGATGACGTCAGAAGCTGCTCATGAATACACAACGGAATCCACCTTCACTACGTCCTAAACTGTCGTCTTTAAAAATAAAAAAAACAGTTTTTTTTCCCCGGAACCCTAAACGCGAGTACCTGGCATCTGCAGACGATATCGGCATCCATGGCGAGCAAGTCCACAACTTTCCCCTTGCCCTCGTCGCCCCACTGAGCTCCGAGCACCACGGTCACTTTGTTCTGGGGCTCCTTCGGGGTCCGCAGCGAGGCGCTCAGCTGCACTTTCTCCCTCGCTCGCTTCACGACCGGCTCCCCGTTCAGGGAACTGGGCTCCCGTCCGTTCACGTTAGCCATGTTGCTGTCGGATGCCATGCGGCCCTCCTCTTAGTGCAAACCGGAAGAACGTTTTACCGCGTTCTCTGCGCCACGGGAAGTCGCTCCCGCGTGCCGCCGCTAGATGGCAGTTTCTCCTCCTTTAAACAACTGTAATGTTAAACATTCTTTTTAAGCTTTTACAACATTTGGTTAACAAAGAAAAATGTATGGATGATTTGGAAAGATTTTATTTATTTATTTATTTATTTATGTATCCTTTTGCTTTTGATTTCTACAACCAAACTTTTTTTTAAAAAAAAATTATTAGCACTTCAAAAGATTACTCAGAGCCACATGGACGGAACAGAATATAATAAAAATGAAAGAAAAAAAAATCCAGGGGTTTTAATACAACGTGTTTTCATCAATGAAAGTGGACATTGTAACAGCCCCAAATATTTATACATTTATTTTGATGTTTTTATTTCTATTTAACATGCGCCATCTAGTGGCGAAAGGATGTGGAACAACTTATATTAAAAAGGTTCCGCCCGGACTCATTTTTAAGTGCGCACACCACCTGCTCGGCGCGCACATCTTGCCAGAGGCGCGCTGCCGCAGACACATAAAGCTCTCGGTAAGATCTTTAAATCGGATGGAAAATGTTGTAGAATTATCAATGAAACTATTTGTTTATTATTTTTATTTATTTTGTAAAGGAAGAAAAGAAAGAAATAATTTCAAGCCAAACAGTTATTAGCCCCTCGTGGATGCCAGCCCACGAGGTTTGTGTGCTTTTATTTTGTATTTAATTTACGTTTTTGTATATTGTAAGCTGAAGAATTGATTTTAATGTATTTTTTTTATTGTGTTTCTTTGCTGTCAGTTCTCACGGGCTGTGAAGACCAAATAAACCCTGTATTAAAAATCATCGTGCTCATGCTAGTTCCTCGAGGGTGCTACAGACATTATTCTTGCATTTTTTAAACACCTTAATTGATTTAAAATATAAAAAGATTTCTTTATGAAATGTGTTAAATAATGGTTTGATTTTTACTAACCTTTTGTGTGAATCCAAAATTTCTCAGATATTATCAAACATTTAAAATGAAATCATTTATCACTGGACTCCCACTCCAAGAAATACTGTGTTGTTGTAACTGAATACAACAAAATTAATAAATACAAATCTAACCCCCCCCCCCCCCCCCCTAAAATATTAAATGACCAGTTTAGCACCCAGAAAATTTAATCCATCCATACTCTCACCTCACTTTAAATTGTCATTTTAGTAATTTCCTAATTTTTCTTTGAGGATGAGAAAAAAAAACATCAATTTTTTTTATATATTTGTATCAATACAGAAAAAGTATACTACAATGCACATTTTGTAAACTTTATTTTGCTGACATGTTTATTCTTGGACTTTTTCAAAATTCCACAGATTAAATTTCACAGTTATTTTTTGTGTCCACTAGATGTCCCCCTATAAAGCGAAGAAGCTTCATGAAGCATTGATCTGTAGTTAACCAATCGGAAGAAAGGCTTCAGTGTTTCAAGAAAGCTTCATCTACCCTCACTATAGTGGCTGGTGGTTGCTTAAATGCGGGATGGTACTGATGAGCTGATGGTTATCATATTTCATATTTGTTTATTAATGGAATGCCCCTGGAGATGCAAAATCTCATTTTCAAGGGGGCCCAAACACAAAAAAAAAAAAAAACACAAAACATAAGAAAGACAAAGAAAAAGACAAGACAAACTTGCTTTTACACAAAGCTCTCCTCCCTTCTGCCCATATAGTATATGAACTATACACCAGATACATCATAAAGTAGTACTAGTTCATGTACATGCCAACAATACAAGACAAAGAAGGACTAGAAACACTGACAAGGAGTTTGTAAATAGACACATACAGATGATTGGCAGTGATGGGAAGGAAGGTGGCTGATGGGAATTGTAGTGAGGCAATGAAAGGTCAAACTCTGGCGAGGGCTCCCTTTGGTGGATGGAGCTGAATGCTCACGGTTGAATCGACAAAAAGGACTGTTCAAAGGATTTCTCCTCATTTGGCGGGCCAGATTAGTTTCATGGGCTGCATCTGGGCCCCAGTCTGCAGTTAGCCCACTCCTGACCTAAAATCATCTCAGTGGAATACATTCAGCAGTGAGTAGTGTGATATCAGCAGTTAATAAAATATATAGTTTATTTTTTGTTATTTAGAGCTAATGAAGTGATCCTTTTTGTATTTTTGGACCATATGATGCACTTAAAATCCTTGAATTTGGATCAGTGATTGACAACCAGCTTCAAAATCTACTGAACCTTGTGGATGAATTCCATTAACTGACCTTCAGTTGATTTTCTCTAGAACAAGAAGCTCAAATATCAGTCAAAATGTTCAACTTTACTGAGCTGCAAAGCACGATGGACTGCTGGAGCACTAGGTAGTGTAATCAGTTGTCTGGAGGAGTGATGGGCACTGTACTTCAACTGCTTGTGAATGAGTTTGAATAAAGTTTGACTTATCTGACTGTTTTGTTTCTTTTGATGCACTGTGTATTTCAAAAACTGTATATTTCTGTCAAATTAAAAGCCTTGTATTATTATCAACCAGAGAGCCACAAAGGAGGGCGGAAAGTGCCACATTTCAGGTCGCAGACCTTGATAAGCAGGGGGCCAAACTCAATCGCACAAGGGGCAAAAATCCAAAACACACCTTAGCTTGCAGGCGAACAGGATAAACATTTATTGAAAACACTAAAACTAAATTTTTAAAACTGTAAAAATGTAAATTTTTAACATGATTATAAACAAGATATATAGCATTACCTGAAATAATGCTAGCGTGAATGCTGTAAGCTGAATTCATCAGCTGAAGATGGTAGTGCTGATAGTTGCAGATGATGAAATTGATAGCTACAAAAGGCTAGACTAAAAAACTAAAAAAAAACGTAGATTAGCCAAAACAACAAGCAGGTAGCTTGAAAATAGCTAAAATTAAAAATAGCCAAAAAAACAAAAAAAAAAAACAAAATTAGCCAAAGCAACTAGCTAATATATTTTAGCCTAACCCCAAACAGTCTAAATTTTTCTTTTAAAAAGCCTAAATTAGCCAAAACAGCTAGCATGTAGCTGAAATATTAGATAAACTCCAAAATAGCCACACAAAAAAAAAACACATTGGTAAATGTCAAAAGAACATAATCATTACTCTGACATCGTATGAAAGGTGTTTATAGGACTTATAGGCTGATGCTAGTTTGCAGAATATGTACCAAAAGGAAAGAAAATAATGAAATCTGATAATTTACTTGTGTTTATTACAGTTTGATACTGAATACTCATAGTTATCTTATTTAGCACCGAACAGATCTTTCACAGCTCTCTCTCTCTCTGCGGAAAAGCCTCATATTCAGGGTTGCCTGATACAATAAAGACTCTATTGTCCTTCACAATCAAAAACATTTACTCAAAAACATTTACTACACCACTTTTACTATAAAAATATGTATTCCACCAAACGAAAAACTTCATTTTTAAGCCAGCTCTCTTTTTTTTATTATTATCTGCAAAGAAAATGTGTTGGATGAAAACATACCTTAAATAAGTTTGACGATCTCCGTCTCAAATACACCTGATCCTTTAATTTGCACAAACGTGATCAGTTTCAGCTAATAAATAAACATTTTCAAGATTCTATTAGTCATTCTAAATGACACATTGTTACAAAAATAATCTCTACATTTTTAAAGAGAGAAGTAGCATGAAATCTAACTGATGAAATTCATTGTTCAGTTTATGATTAATCCTGAGGACCTTTCCAATGCAGAAGTAACATCGCTAAGAGTCAATTATTAATTGCTGAGTCATAACTTGAAGCACAGTGATGGTAAGTGGGAATAATTGTTGTTCGATGTGTACTTTGCATCAAAAGTGAACGTATTTGTTTTGCTGCTTCACACAAAATTTTGAAAATCTATGTTTTTGCTTGAATTGTGTGAAAAATGTGACTGGCCTTTTTATGTTTACCCTTTTTTAATTTAGCTGCATTTATCAGAAAATCCCACCAAATCGGCTTTACAGATGGTCAAGTGAGGCCCAAACAGTTGTGCACGCTCACTTTATATTTATAGAGGCTTATTTTAAAGCTCTATGATCATTTATTATTATTTGTAGACTTGTTGCACCCAAGACAACGTTTCTGGTACAAGATTATGATTTAAATGTGGAATTAGAGTCACAAACCAACATTTTTAGTCTTTATTTACAGGAAAATCCAACATTTTTATTACATTCGTGTGGGAACTCTGTAACATGTGCATGCTCTTGTGCGCATCTGAGCGTGCTCAGTGGGACAAACGCAGCAGTGGCCTACAGAACTGACAGGCAGATGTTAGAAGTAACTGGCTGTCAATTCATAGGTCATCACCTTGTGCCCGAACGCTCTTCCGTGACATGTCCACGTTTCCCGGCAGGGTTTGGCGCTCTCTGCAGGTAACAGCACCTCCACTGGAACACGTACGGCTTCCACATGGAGTTGCTGTTACATCCAGCAAGCACCAGAAGGCCCGTCGTCGGACGACTTTTGATGTTTCAGAAAGAGAGCGCAAAGGCAGCAGAAGTTAACTCTGGGCTTCTTTAGCACTCAAGGAGACTCCTCTCAGCGATCGACTTTGCCCCGGGCAATTTCCTCCTCCCAGTTTTTACAGCTTGAAGCATAAACGGCATCATCGCTCCTCATCCAGCGCGGCCAAAGGGCCAAGGCCTGCAGAGATAACACAGATTTTATGGCAGCTGTCACTATGAGGGCGAGTATAAGGGTGTGTCCGACCTGTGTACCTGCAAGGCCTTTTCTCTCATATTTGTCTTCATGTTTGCTAAAAGCTTAACTTCACTGTCAGCACTTTTAGGGTTCAGATCTGATCAAAAAATTCAAGCAAGTTTATGTTTTTTAATTTTGTGAACTTTATCCTGCAGAAAAAAATGATGGAGGCTCTTTCATCTGCTCAAACCTGTACTTACGGCGTTCTTACAGTAGTGCAAACTACAGTTTGAGTCAGGCGCATTCACAAATTGATGCACATGTAGAGAAAAAAAAAACTGTTTACTTTTTAACACAATTTTTTTTTAACTCACCTTTGCATGGATCACCGGAGTTCACACATGAGGACAAAGGTTTCGGAGAGACGCACGAAGGTCACGCATGTTGAGACGAGGATCAGCCCACGAAAAGCAGACCAGAAGAGCCGAAGGCGAGGGGAGACGGCGAGCGGGAAAAGGGGAGCATTTTTCGACGCAAACGTCAGCGGTGACAGCAAGGCAATGGCACCAAGGCAGAGCCGCCAGTTTAAGAGAGCAGGGGTTGGTGGAAGGTTAATGATTACACCTGCAGTCAATATTTAACAGGCCCGGCGCCCTGCCCCTCCGTCCAACATCCTGATTCCACTCATGGAGGGTAGGGCCGGCTTCAAGAACATCTCTTTTGTCTGTTTCAGAACGTGTTACACATTTCAGAGGAATCAGCTCAGGAAGAACAAAACTTAATCTTAAGGTGTGCAAGCCATTTATATTTATTTTGATGGACATTAAATAACAGAATCAAGAGCAACACAGGAGGAAGCAGAACCGTTAATGCTGTTTAACCCTAGAACACTTTCGCTTTAAAAAAGTTACACCATCACTTTTGCCGGGTAATATTTACCTGATATACCCAATAAAAAGTATTTTTTGTAAAAAAAAAAAAAAAAAACAGATCATATTATGACAACTCATGATAAATTAGTTGTCTTTTATTTTCAACTGAAGTTTATGTTACAAATTAGAAAATAAAAACATGGGAAGAACCTTAAAAACAGGCTTGCTAAAAAAATCAGAAATTTGAGAACAAAAAATTCCTAAAAAAAGAAAAATGATATTGGACACCTGGTCTTTTGTCCACCCATTCCTGGGACATGTGAGAATTTACACAGGGACCCGTGACACTCAGAAAAATTCAACATATTGAAAATCATCATAGCTCAGTTGAAAATCACCCGGCGATAGTGCTCTATGGTCAAGAATGAAACAAGATTGGGAGACTCACATCCACCTACATTTAGAAATACATTTTAAATAGTAAAAAGCTGATGGTGGGCATTAAATATTCCTCAATGATTCATCTGCCACCTGTGTGATTTTTTTGGTGTAAAAATGTCATCTTTTGATCTATTTTCCAGTATTTTTTATGATTATAACATTTTTAGCCACTAACACGTCTTGTTTTCTAGGACATAGTTTCTGCAGAGCGGTGGGAGTTTATTAGAAATTCACCTCTGAGTTGTGGGCAGGACTGTTGGCGCAGAAGTAAGCCTGCACTTATTTCCCATCATTCCTTTGTTTACGCCCTCTAGATTTAAGCCTTTATTTGTACATGTAAAAAGTTAAGAAACAAGTACATTGGAATTTTTCTTTGGCAGCGCTTGACTCGGGATTATTACGGAAGTCAACAAAACACCAAAACTTAAACAAGAATCATAAATAAAAATACAAATGGAATTTAGAGAAAAAGATTTGAAGAGAGGAAAAATATGTGGAGACTGCAGAGAGAGGCATGATGCAATCATTACCACACATTGTTGCACAGAGTTCCAACTTTTTCATTATTCCACTGTATAATCGTGATCTCATATTTTATGACATATTGTAGATCTTGGTTGTTCACTGTTCACATTGCACTTCAGTTAACATCTTTTTTTGTTTTTTTAGCTTACAGCCCCTTACAACCCTAAGCAGTGAAACAAGATGGCAAGCAACATTAGAGCTATCCAGTCATAGTAGATCCCAGAGAAAGGAAAACGTACATGAATCTATTTGCCTACAAGTAGATGCATCCAAATGAAGTGGAGTAGGGAGCTTGTTTGTCCCAAACTTTTTCCAATATTTGCTCCTGATTTGAATAACAAATACCCAGAAATGCATTTTGAATCTCAACTTTCTTTATATATGTTGTGCATCATCAGAAATATGTCACAAGAACACATTAAAAACACCATTTTCAAAGGAAGGGTCTTCAAGACCCAAGCGTTTAAGTCACAGGGTCTCAGTGAATCAGAATTATCAACTGTGGTAATATAACCCAAAATGTAATGTCCTAGCATGCGGACACCAGGTCGAGTTTAAACCTTTGGACTGGACATTTCTGCACCTTCATCATGTAAAATCAAAGTCATCCCCTAATGAGTGAAAAGCATTCATAAAGAATATTAGTTTCTTCTTGTCTGTACATCTGCTTTAGGAAGACTTTCAAAAGCAAAATTACTAAGAGAGTTTTATGGATTGTTCTTTCAAAAAGTTTCTTTTTGATTCATAAACTTGGACTATCTTATCTCATGAGTTCAAGGAGTTGGTACAGCAGAGAGCAGAGTCCAGTGTCTCCTCCACAGAATATGCCCTCAGCATTAATCTTCCGTGGAGATAAAGCTGTTCCTTATTCCTTTGAATTGACAGTGACTAAGGTCACGATAGTTAAAGCTGCAATTTAGATCAGATAACTGCATCAATTTGCTGAACAGTCATGCACGTTGTCACATGCGGCCCTCGGCGTTGGGAGCTGCGCTATGATCTCACTCCGGGAATGATTGACTCTTTTATGGTTGGTAATGCTGTTGTTGCAGTTTGCAACCTTTATTTGAGGGTGCGACAATATGAAACACCTTTGATTTTGCTCACAGTTTGCTCACAATTTTTAAAAAAGCTCTCCTAAAACCGATGTTGAACGTCAGGCGGCAGTTTCAGCTAAAGATAAAAAAAAAAAAAAACTATTTTAGAGAAGAAGAAATGAGACATCTCTCAGAGCAGAGGTGTAGAAACTGAAGCTCTGGAGCCACATGTGGCTCTTTGACCCCTCCATTATGGCTCTCTGCTTAAAAGTAAAACACAATTTTGACTGATAAAAGTAACAATAAATATAGAGTAAGAAACAACTTGATTCAACATATTCACAAACACTTCAGGAGAACATTGTGTATTAGAGAAAATCAATTGGAGGTCAGTAAGAAAAAAACAGAATTAAGATTTTAAAGGTGGATTGTCTTTTTTTTTTTAACCAAATAAAGGATTTTAAAACGATTACTCCATAAATAAAAGGACACTTAATTAACTCCTGACATGAATGAACTCTGGATTATTCTGTTAGTTAAATTAATGATAAACATAAAAGAACTGCTGTTCATTTTATATGAATAAAATATATTTTTTTTAAACTTTTGACAGAAGTTCCTTTCAAAATAAAAGACACCCTGTCACATATGATCTTCTCAATGCCTCAGAAATAGAAAGTGTAATGTCAGCAGTGATTAAATAAAAATGGTTAATTTCACTGTTGATGGTGCATCTCTGCCAGAAATATAAATCTAACAAACCAAAATGAAATCCAAACTAATTAAGTGACCGCTGACATATTTTTCAAACACGCTTAAAATTCCTTAATTTTTTCAAAAATTTAAAATTATCTTAATAATCCGGTGCGCCTTAATACTGGTTGTGCTTATTGATGTCCATTTATTTTTTTGTAGGACAGCACAGGATGCACAAAAATGTGTTAAAATGTTGTCTTTGAAATTTACTGTCCATCAAGTGTTTGTAAATGAGTTAAAGTTTGAGTTAGTTTCCTTTTTGTCCCTTTCCTGCTTTCTCACTTCTAATCACTTTTCAACATTTAGATTTTTTTTTCCCCTTTTTAATAAAAGAGCCACATGTGACTCATGAGTTGCCGATGTAGACCCTTGGTCTAGCAGTAACTGCTGACACACTCCAGCAACACGTGGTCTGGCATTGTCTGGTATTAGGAGGAGCCCAGGGCCAGTCACACTAGCATATGGTCTCACAATGGGAGAATCTCATCTCTTTACCAAATGGTAATTCGGCTACCTCTGGTGAGCGAGTTGTGCGGGCCTCCGTTACTGACCTTCTGCCGAATCGCTCATGTTGGACGATGTTTCAGGCAGCTGAACGTTCTCCATGGCGTCTTCAGACCACATCTATCACAAGCGCTCACTGTGAACCTGCTTTCTTCTATGAAGAGCACAGGGCACCAGTAGAGAATTTGCCAATCCTAGTGTTCTCTGCCAATTGCCAAACGTTTCGCTCTGTGTCGGGCTGTAAGCACAACTCCCACCTGTGGATGTCGGGTCCTCATACCACCCTCATGGAGTCTGTTTCTAACACTTTGAGCAGACAGGTGGGTGGTTGTGCACATCTTGCAGGGCTCTGGCAGCTTCTCCTCTCTCAAAGGAGGAGGCAGTAGTCCTGATGCAGGTTGTTGCCCTCCTTTGGCTTTCTACACATCTCCTGATGTGCTGGCCTGTTTCCTGGCAGCGCCTCCACGCTGACAGACCCAGCACACCTTCTTATCACAGCTCGCATCGATGTGCCGTCCTGGACAAGTAGCACTACCTGGCCACGTGTGTGGGTTGAAGATGCCGCCTCATGGTGCCGCTGGAGTGACGACAATGTTAGCATTCAGAAGTCACCAAAACATCAGCCAGAAAACATCAGGATGGAGAAGCTGTCTGTGGTGCCACTTGCCGAACAATTCTTGCATTTTTTGGAGATGTCTTGTTGATCACCTATTATCATTATTATTATTACAGCATTGTTGTCTGTTCCACTCACACAAAAACATGTGAAATTAATTGTCAACCACATGTGATTTCTAGTTGTACAGTTTGATTACACAGAAGTGTGATTGACTTGGAGTAACACTGAGCTGTTTAGGTGTTCCTCTTATTTTTTTGAGAAGTGCATCTTTTAAAATCACTTCTGGCATTTGCTACAGCTATATTTAAGATGACCCTACGTGGTGGTACAGGGTCTCTTTTATTTTGAAAGGAAGTCATGTGAACCTCTGTCAAAAGTTAAGAACTATTTGACATTTTAAAAAATCCAAAACACACCATAGGTCGCTAGCTAAGCAGGATAAACATTTATTGAACACTCTAAAACTACATTTTTAAAACTTTAAAACCGTAACTTTTTAACATAGTTATGAACTAGATGTATAATATTACCTGTGATAATTCTAGTGGGAATGCTGTAAGATGAATTCGGCCACTGAAGATGTTAGTGCTGATAGCTGAAGATGCTGAAATTGATAGCTAATAATGTTGAAGCTGATTGCTGAAAAAACTGAAACTGATAGCTAAAAACATTGAAGCTGATAGCCAGCTAAAATATTATCTAAATATCAAATCAACAAAAAAAACTAAAAACAAACAAAAAAAGACTTACCCAAAATTAGCTAGCATGTGGCTGAAAAATAGCTAAACCTCTAAGCAGACTAAAAACCAGAAAAAAGCCAAAAATACCCAACACAGCAAGTGTTTAAATACTAGCCAAACTACAAAACAGCCTAAAAATCTTATTGAATGTCAAAATACTCCAAAAAGCTAACAGAATGCCAATTTTTAAAACTTTAAAAACATAACTTTCAACACTTAATTATGAATAATCAAAAGGCAGGAATAATGTTCCTGAAAAAATCAACTTAAACCTTAAATAGTTTTAAATATTTTATTTTCTATAAAAATATATTTTGTCAAAATTATAGTTAGAAATAAGTGCAAGATAACATCGGGCCATTGATAACAATAAACTAAAATCATCTGAAGGGCCGGATATAATTGCCCAGAGGGCCGGATCCGGCCCCCGGGCCTTGACTTGTGTTGCAGATGTTCAAAAAGTATTTAAGTTTTGGCTACTTTAAGGTTACACTTCAAAGCCTACCGTTTTTTTTTTTATTTTTTGTTTGTTTTTTTTTGCGCTTAGCTCTCAATTTGGCTGAAGTTTATGACATTTTTTTGTCTTTTCAAACATTTGTTTTTTAATTGTGAGCGTATTTAATTGATTTTAAAGCTGTATGAGAAGCAAACAGAGCTGTAAAAGTGATAAGTTATTTATTGAGGAAATTGTTTTTTACATTACATATCAAGAGTCACTATCATTATATGGTGCAAAGTCCTGTTTGGATGATATCAACTGTTGTTTCTGATAATACAACTTTATTTTACAGAAGTGAGATTAGGATTATAGTATTCAGTATTAAACACCACATATTTACAACTGCTTCTTCTCAAAACTCTGTTTCCCAACTTCTCTCCTACTTTATGGGGTCTCTCTTGTTGATGTGAAGTTCTGTCCTTAAATGTTTGTGTCTTTTTAGCAACTGTCTAATGTAATGAAGGTACCATAGAGGAAATGTGTTCACTTCAAGTTTATGTTTATCATTCATTCGCTTTAGGAATAAAATCATTTATTACAAGAATGATCATCCATAAAAGCAAAGTGACTGTTTTACTAGTTCAACTCTCTTCACAAACATGAAAAAGGTTTTTTTTTTACACTGGTTTGTGTGCATTCATCCTCAACTAAATGAAATCCATTTGTTTATTGTTGTCATAAAATATGGGGTTAATTTAAAAGGTGTTCAACCTGCAATTCCAAATGTACTTTTCCTACTTTTTTTCAATGTGCGGTTTAAAAAAGCACTAATTAAAAAGTTATTTTAGGTTCTTACTCATTAAAAAAGCACAAGCTTTAAATTTCCTTTTTGCCATCCTGATGAGCAGACATAAAAAGATCACAAATGGACAGTCTATAAAACTGTGTGTTTTTAACACAAATGTCCATTATAGAGCTAAAACCTATTTAAGAAACTGTGATTTGTATCCAGTAAGTTACAGACAACTGTCCTCTACTGCTAAGACTTTGAACTGCAGTCAAAAACTTTAAATGGAGATTTTAAGGGATTACTAACATCAAATAGTAAATTAGAAAACCACAAATAAAAGAGGAAGAAAGTTATTACGGATGTCCCAACTAAGATTTATTTATTTATTTTTTTTGCCCAATCCATCGCAGAGTAATTTGATTTTGAGCATCTGCAGACTGAGTCGTGATCAAATACTTTTGTAACATATTGTAAAAATGAACACATTTAATAAGCAGATTCAGGTTTTCTATGAAGTGCTTTTTCGAAATAAATAAAAACAGTGCAAAAAAATGTGGTACCAAGTAAATATAGGTGATATTATAAAGTTTGGTGACTTTAACTTTAATACCTTGAGAACAATTGAACATTTTTAACCAAATGTAATTACGATCTTCATTTCAAACTCTTAAAAAATGATTTTGTTGTAGCATAAATATGATGAGTATTCATGACAAGCTGACATCATTGGATCCTTTTCTTTTTTTTAAGATAATGGGACTTACAAGGGTCCCAAGTGGTTAAATCATGTAGCTAGCGTTTAGTACAATGAGGTCAATCAGTAGAGATGGCACGCAGGCTTTTTGATATTGTCCCACGCCATACTGGTATAAAACAATAGCTGCATTTACATGTGCAAAAAGTCCTTGATTGGATCAAAGATCAAATTATTTTGTCCGACTGTAATGAACGTTTCCATGCACCACACTTTTGATTAGAATAACTTATTCTGACATGCGCAGAACTGTCTAAAATGCTAGAAATAGTCATAGAAGAAGGAATAGCGAGTTCCTTTGTAAACAATCAAAGATGCTGTAAGAAGTAAGATGATTCCTTGAACGTGCTTTCATTATAATTATTATTATTTATAAGTTACTGTTGGCTCATAATTTTGTAAATCTGTGCAGTCAGTATTTTATTCTTGGTCGTACAGACCGGAAGAAGGGTTAGAGTTAATTTAACCATGGATGAACTTAAAATCCGTGCAGCAATCTTGGCCGCACTTTCGCCGTAGAGTGCTCGCGCCTGTTATATATGGGCCGGTCCGCTTAATGTTGAAAAGAAACAAATACCTGATCTGTTTTCTTTTGAAATGCCTTTGTAGGTCACAGAGACACTTGCTGTCTGCTTAAAGCGATTTTTTTTTTCTTTAAAAAGTCCTAACCTATGAACATCTTGCTAGCTTGACTGAAGTGTTTGTGTTAGCCTCCTGCTGTGCTTTACGGCAATAATATTTCACAATCCGTTCCTGACGAGCAGACTTTTGGTGGAGCAAATATCCAGAATGATAAGCTAGAAATATAAACCGCTGATCTGAATTAAATATCAGTATCTGGTCGCGGGACAACAAATGATACCACTTGATTCATCAACCACATGATTGGGCAGGGACATCCCTAAAAGTTATGCATGGTTGATACAAAGATAGAAATAAATTATAACAAACACCGAGACACAAATAAATGAAACAACATCCCAAATTGGGAAAATCTAATCTGCTATTAAGACTTTATTTATCTCTAAATCTGAAATCACGTTAAAACTGCTCCACAAACAGCAACTGATCATTTTACAGTAATTGTTTTCAAAAATGACGTGTATGTACAGGCTCTTCCATAAAAACTGTCATAGTTCAGCTCATCCGTTAGTCACTACACAACAAATGTCTCAGAATGTTACAGTGAGTAACAGCTAACATAAAAAGAAGACAGACAAAACTCTAAACCAAAGGTTAGAAAACCCAACGAGCCGATTAGGATTCCTCTTTAATCGGAGTACAGCCGGAGAAAAAACTGTTCTGAAAGCTGGTCAGGATCCTCTTCTTCTTCTTCAGGAAGCTCACCGTGGTTCTTTCTCTGTCGTCGTCGTCGTCTTCGTCGGCGACGTTGTCCTCCTCCTCTTCTGCCATGACGTTTTTCCGGACCAGCTTCAGGTCTGCAGTGTTCAGGCCCCTGTCTCCAAACTCCATCAGCACCTAAAAAATAAAGTGTAAAGGAAACGGACTCTGTCTTTGCCTTCATTCGAAATTAGAATCAAGGCGCGAGGCCTGCTGGGGGGGCGGGGCTTACCTTCTTGGTGGGTGTGCAGGATGGGGGCTTGAAGAAGGTGCTGTTTTCAGGGCTGTTGGGGTCCGGCAGGGATGAAGAATCTTTGGAAACGCTTCCTGTTTGACTCAGATCCTGCAATCGAATGAAACGACGCGTTTCAGTTCAAATCCACCATCATCTGGAAAAGCGGGATCCGAGCCTCACCTCGGCCGCGGTCGGAGTGTCCATGTTCCTGCATTTCTCATGGTTGCACAGACAGTTCTCCCCACACGTCATCTTTCCTTTGCGGCAGCGACATTGCTTGTTGCTGCAGCGACCCTTACACGCGCACTGCAGACACACGCACACATTCATCCACCTGCAGGACTTTTCAAGCTAAAAAGAAATGAAGAGTTTCGTTTTCTCACGCCGGATGGTTTGACTTTTCTCAAGGGTCGGGATTTTGCTTCAGGTTTCTCGGGTCTCCAGTCATCGTCTTCGCCTTCGTCCTCGTCCTCACTGGGCGACATCAGCTCTGCCACGCTGATGGCCGTGTTCAGATGGGCTTTAGCCGTGGTGAGCCGCTTCTGTTTAGGCTTTTTGTAGAAAAGAAAGAGTCAACAGAATCTCTGCATTTTGAGTTCAGCTGTAGTGCTCTCTCTTTCAGTTGGACTCAAGAGCGTGTGTTTGGAACTCACTTTAGGAGGAACGTACTCAAACGAATCCTCTGTGTTTTCCTCGTTTTTCACAGCAGGCAGGAGAACCTTCTTCCCACTGGCCAGGTGAAGCAAAGAGAGTTTCTGAGGAAACAGAAAACACATGAACTCTTTATTCTAGCTCAAATTCAATCGGAAAAAAAAGAAACCACATTCTGAAATTAAGGAATTTAAATGAAATAGAAAGTTGAAGAGTATTGATCTAGGATTAATTAAAATATCTGCAAACTTTAGTTTGATGTCATCTTAGATGTGGAAGTAAAGCTTCTAGTCTAAAGCCTGCAGTCTTTTACTAACCACTAGGGGCGAACTTTCAGCTTTTGTACACCAACAGCCCCACAGTAATCCAATATTAAAAACAACACATCTTTGGTGATGCACTTTTAAATGTTGTTAACGAAGTCTGTTTTAATTTAATAGTTTATTGTTTGTATTCAGATGCCAACATCAAGGCAGCAGTTTAACTGACTCCAAACCTTAAGCATAAAGGAGAAACACGATAACCTTTATTGACACACATTTTATAAAACACTAGAAAGTAACGTGTAGGAAACAAGAGGGTGCAATAGAAAAAAAACATCCCAGAGGAAACTAAACTTCACCTATTCTACTTGCTTGTTCAGTTTTCACACAAGAAGCTAAAATACTTCAATGATAAAATTTGAGGAGACACATTTCTTCTGCTAATACTGTCAATCAAGACGACAAATCATTAGACCCAAGAGTGTTTTAACCTTTTTTTTTTAATAACTCTGATGACATGGGGAGCAGAGCTTTCAGGCGGAATTTCAGCTCTGGAATTCGTTATCCCCCGATCTCCGAATCATCGGCTCTCTCCCACAATTCTCCAAGAAACTAAAATCTCATCTTTTCCAATTTGCTTATTTCCACCCATAACTTGACTGCCATTGTCCTATTTTATAGGTGCATATTTTGCTGTGAATTTTAATGCTGTATTTATTTTATTGTCAATATTTTAAGTACAGTGACCTTGAGTTCCAAGAAAGGCACCAAACAAATAAAATGTATTATTATTATGTTCACTATGATTGCTTCTGATGATGGAGGAGATATATAAAGAAAATTTGGCTTAAATTGCATTTGAGTGAAATTGAAGTGAATCAGAACAATGTGAAAAATGTTGTAGAATGAAATGTTCTGAACAAGTCACTACAACAGGCCACAAGCCCCTGCTCTGCTCTGTTCTGATGCATCCACTTGTTGATGACTAGATCCGTGTAGGTCTGAGCTGGCTCAGAACTGTGCTGCTGGATAAAAGGACGAATTTAAAGGGGTGTAACGGATCACTAAACTCATGTCACAGTTTTTCATGGTCACGGTTTGGATCATATTTCAGATCAGAAGGAAAAAAAAGTAAAAAAAAGAAGATAAAAGCTAAATTATTTCTGGAAATGCTTAAAAACATATTTAATAACATGTACACGTCTTTAGACTAATTTAAAAAAAACAGATAGAAAAGAATGCTCAAAAATAGTGTTGAAAATACCAAATTTATCTAGAGTACCCGTTAAAATATTAACATTTTCTCATCTCAGTCAATTAAAATCATAAATAAAATAATTAAAATTATTTTTTGGTGTTGCTTTTTGGCATTACTTGTCAGGGTGGCCTTTTATAGTGGGCAGTCTAAGGCACACCTGTGCACTAATCCTGATGTCAGATCAGCATCTTGATGTGGCACACCTGTGAGGTGGGATGGATTATCTCAGCAAAGCAGAAGCGCTCACTATCACACATTTAGACAGATTTGTGAACAATGTTTGAGAGAAATGGTAATATTGTTTATCTGGAATGAATTTTAGATCTTTAAGTCCATCTCGTGAAAAATGGGAGCAAAAACAAAAGTGTTACATTTATATATTTTGTTGAGCGCATGATCTAAATAAGCAGATTGTCTTAAGGAAGAAGAAGAATTTAGTTTTGGTGACACTATTACTCTCTTCTTTTGGACAACTTCTGTTGACTGGATTACTGAAAGTTTGTGTTCTGCAGTCAGTCGTAACAATCCTTCTCTACTTTTTTCATTACAGAAACTTTTTAAACTTAACTTAGAGAAAGTTGCTCCACTCCTGAATACATTTCCCCGATTTGGCTTCAGAATTATTTAAAAAAATCACTTTAAAAGTTCTTCAAAAAGTTGCTTTAATCCCTTCCCACACCTGAACTCCAACATTTCTTCTTCTCTGGATTACTTGGGTCAGCAGCTCTAAGAAGCTTTTATTCATGGAGGAACAAAATTACATCTGAACTACTACTACCTGTTTATTGTCCATCGTTTGGTTTCCAATATGAAACTGACTTTAGTTCTTCAGTTTTAAAAGTTAGTTTGTTTCATAAATTTTAATGATTAGATTATATAAATTTCTTAATGCAGATTTCTAATCTTTTACATTTTTAACTCTCTCTTTTTGTTTGGGTGTTAGCATTTTTAGTCTTTTTATTTATTTTTAAAGGTCCTGACAATTAACGCTAGCTCAGCTGTGAGTGTCACCATTACGTACATTTAAAATGTATTAAAAAACAAAGAAATCAGAGAGAACCTGTCTGAAGAGCTCGTTCTGCTCCACGAGTTTCTGGTTCTGCTCGCTTAAGGTCCGTAACTTCTCCAGCTCCTCCTCCTGTAACGGCACCACAGATGACATATTGAGATATTTATCTTTATTCCACAGGAATGTTCTCTTCTCTGCATCCAGACCTGAACACTGAGGCGCTGCAGCAGCTCCCTCTCCTTTGACCTCCCCTCTTCTCTCTGCTTCGTTTCTTCAGACTCTTCGCATATCTCCTTGTTCTGCAGCTGGTTAAGCAGGTAGAGGACCTGGAGAAAACAAGCAAAGCTTTGGATCAATACTGGACGTGACGAGAGATGCAAAGAGGGTTTCTGATGAGGCACCTTCTCCTGGTGCCGCTGCTCCAGTTCCACCAGCTGCTGCTGATGCTCCATGTCCATGGTGGACATCAGGTTTCTGTCCTCCATCATCATCTTCCTTAAATCCTGAGTGCTCCCTTTCTCTTGTTTCAGCTCACTTTCCAGCTTCGCACACGACGTTTTAGCAGACACCAGCTAAAACAGTCCGACAAGAGAGGGAAAAAAAAAGGTAATTTGACGGTTTGGTGGAAATGCAGACAGAGGGAAACGTCAGCAGATCAGTGATGTCATGAATTAATTCACTTCAGTAGTTTTTACCTCCGACATCAGCAGCCGGAGAGCACACTTTGCCTCCACGATGCTCGAGATTCCATCTATGCGCTGCTTCAGGCGGACCTCTCCGTCCGCTGCCAGAACTTTCTGCTGCAGGTCAGCAATCTGGGCGTTTCTGTGAAGACCAACAATAGCAGAAACTCTGAAAATTCACAGACGAGGTGACATTTACAACATACAGCTTCTTAAGAGTCTCTTTATTTAGAATTAATTTCTCCTGCTGTCTCCATCTGAATCGATTGGTTAATTTATCCATTTAAGAAACACAAGAGAAAAAGACAATAAAAATAAATCCTCATGAATATATCAAATCTATTTGAGATATTAGTTATAAAATTATTTAAAAAATCTTCTATCCATATCTTCTCCTAATCATCAATAAATATATTTGAATTTATGTGATTTATATTATGATTTGATTAAGTACAGCAATTCTCAAATAGTTTGATTAATCAAATAAAGGTTGGTTATAGTGTTTATCCTGGAGTTGTGTTCTAAATAAAACCAGAAATAGATTAAATTCACAAAATATCTTTATTTTCCAATAATTACAGATGTTTTAGGGCAGCAAAACTCCTCCCTTCACACTTCATCCACTTTTCTCTGACAAACATGAACATTTTCACACTTTTTGTCCTGTTAAAAGTCTAAAAGTTCAAACCTTCAGAGAAAAATAAGTCCAGGATCAAAACAGACTAATGGATAAATCATAACAGCAAATTATATGTCAAGTAGAAAAAGAGATTAGCATCAAAAGGTATTATTACAGTAAAAAACACAAAAACAAAAATAAAAACTTGGAGATGCTCCATGAACTTCATTTACCTGCAAATGAACTTCTATCGATTTGTTCTGTTGCTTTCTGATCCATGGTTCAAACCATTTACTTATTGACTAATTCATCATTCATTTTCCGTAACCGCTTTGTCCCTTTTGGGGTCGCGGGGTGCCGGAGCCTATCCCGGCTGCTGATGGGCAAAGGCAGGGTTTACCCTGGACAGGTCGCCAGTCTGTCGCAGGGCCACAATCACACACTCATTTACTCTCACATTCATACCTAGGGGCAATTTAGAGTAACCAATTAACCTGTGAAACATGTTTTTGGACGGTGGGAGGAAGCCGGAGCACCCGGTGGGAACCCAAGCATGCACGGGAGAACATGCAAACTCCACACAGAAAGGTCCCAGTTGGTGTTTCTGATCCCCCAGCCAGGATTTGAACCAGGGCCTTCTTGCTGTGAGGCAAGAGCGCTAACCACTGCGCCACCGTGCAAAACTTATTGACTACTATTTGCTTTAAAATAAATTTATGTTAAATTAATCTTGTAACACAAACTCATCCCAGACTGAGCACCAAGTACTTCTGCACAATGAGCCGAACTCATTAAATGACAACAGAAAATTATTGAAGGGTTCATTTTAAATAATAAATATTGAAATAGTGATTCCAAACCCTAAAAGTGACCAAACTTTGCAGAAATGCTTTTTAGCCTTTAAATTCTCAGATTTAGGAGGCAACATTTTAACAAATGATACAAAAATAAATAAATAAGATAAAAATCTAATTTTAAGGGCCTTTTATTTTTCATTTAGAAAAAAATGTCCAACTTCTTCTAAACCTGAAGGTTTCTCCGAATGTGAACAACAGACTGTTCAGTGCTGAGCTGCTTCACTCACCTGAGGCCCATTTCAGTCTCCAGGTTCTCCACCTGTTTGGTCAGAGGGGTCTCGAGCACCCCCTGGCTCTCGAGTTCAGAGATGATGAGAGTGCGGCGCTGCAGGGCACGAATCACCACCAAAGGTTACAAACACGACTACGGTTTGGAATCGACATCTTTTGGTGAGACTTACCCTAATCTTGGGAGCAGGTTTCTCCCCAGCCTCCACCTGCTGCTTGAGGTGAGTGATCTCCTCCGCCAAGACCTTTCTGTCCTCCAGCAGGTCACTGAGGTGACGCCGGGCCTCCTCTGTGCTCACCATCACCTCCACTTCGTTGAGAAGCCACGTCTGGAGACAGAAATGAGATTCCCTTCTGTATTTATCTGGAAGAAGATTCATTTATTTCTAACGTCATTTTTTTCTGGGTACCTTCACTCGTGCTGCAACGCTTTCGACACCTTTGCTCATGGCGTCTTTGCGCTTCTCTGTCACCTCGCTTCTCTTCTGCAGAGCATCTTTCAGCCTCTTGTTTGCTGCTGCCGCCTGTCGAGACATCAGGAAAAAGAAATCTCTTTGTTAATTTAAAAGAAAAAAAAAAAAAGTGCAAAGAAGTGTGATAAAGGGTCTCGTTTCACCTCTTCAGTTTTACGGCGCAGGACGTTTGCCTGTTTCTGGAAATCCCTCTCAAGTTTTATCATCTCGTACTGCCTTTTACGATCCTGTAAGAAAAAAAACCAAAACATTTGAATTCTTCAAAATGCTAGAAAAATCAGAATTTGTTCCAACTTTAAAAACACAACAACCAGACTCCAGTTTTCTAGAAAAGTCTGTAATCTTCAAACATTTCTAGCTGGTAAACTTTAGGCAATAGTTAAAAAAAAAACAAAAAAAAACCTAAACATAAAGACAAGATACTTTGTTGTTCTTTCAGGAGCCGTTTCTCACAAACCTTTTCCTTCAGCTGCAGGACCTCCCTGTCCTTCTTGCTCTTCCAGAGCCGGAACTTCTCCGAGTCCTCCCTCATTTGCCTCATTAGCTGCGTGCGCTGACTCTTCATAGCCTGAAAAACAAATGGATCATTCGCGTTTTTGGCAAAGTTTGAAACCTTTAAATCCATTAGCCCTTGCTATCCTAGACATGTTTACATTTAAAGTGGAGTCATCTGGATCCCCCAAGAGAGCACACTGAACTTTTATTTTCAAGGATTTATATTTACCATTGTCAACTTATGTCATGGTAGGAGTCACACATCAAGACAAGGTCGGGGTCATTTGGACCCCATAAGATAGCACAAGGGTTAAAACGTCAATGGAGTTGAAAGATTTCAACCAAATCGGGTTCTTAGTGGATTGAATTTGATTTGTGAATCTAGATCAACGGTTCACAGATGCAACCACAATTCTTACTAGCCAACATATTCAAAAGGTTGCTGCATGTTTTTTTTGTACTAGATAATTTAAAATTAAAACATTATTTATTTAATCACCATTATTTATGCCATCATTTAGACAAGAATTAACTAAATAAATAAGATAAAAAAAACCAAAGATTTTGAGAGAAAAAAAACTGTTTTTAACCACCTTTAACAAAGTCACACTCAAGTATTTCTGTTAACTCTCTGGTTAACTTGCGGAGTAAAGAAAACAAACATCACACTTGTATTGGAATATATTTACATCAAACCCTGAAAAGGTTCTCAACAGATTTTCCAATAATAACGTTTTCTTGACTACAGTTTTAGTAAACAGATGACAAGAGTAAGCAACATCTAAGTAATATTGATTCTGTAATAACTTGAAAACACTCAGATCTTTAATCTAAAGCTTTAGATTACAGCCTGCCAGATGGTTTATCCTGGCCCAGTCATGAAGAGTAAAAAATATAAGGATGTTCAGAAAAAAGAAAAAAAAAAGCAAGTTTCTTGCCTTTTCCTGAGGTAAGCTATGGTTTTTAAAGAAATGGCCGCAATGTGCAATTCTGCCACTAGGGGGAGCAAAAGAAAAGACACCAGCAAAACAACTGATAAGAAATAAACAGAAATTCTTTGCCAACACGTGCAACATCTGGGTAAGCTGCATTTAGATTCCCTGCTAGCCTCACCGCTGTTTAGTTGTTAATTATCAGGTGTGACGGTCATTTGAGCCGAGTGCGAGCGGCGGTAAGTGCACGGGTGAGTGTGCGGTCAGGGGCTGAAGGGGGTTGTGCTGAGTGGCGCGGGTGTGGAGCGGTCCATCACACATGGAGAACAATATTAACAGAATATGAAAGGATTTGTGATCATTTCAGTATCATATATAATTGTTTATTTGTGTTGAATCCTTTTTGTTAGGTAGGAAAACAGACAGTTTGATGTAAGGGGAAAAAAGAAAATATACCTAATGTTAAAATAGTCTAACTTTAATTCATTTTGTTGAGAAAAAAAAAAATTGAAGAAAAAAAAAAAATCGAAATTGTGACTTTAAAACTGTAAATTGAATCGTGGCTTGACTGATTCGTTACATTCCTAAATAGCTCCAATAAACGGGTTGAAAGTGTCCTGAACCAAAATGTGTACGACACTCCTAATTTTAAAGTAACATTGTTACACTCACTTTTTTAAATATTTAGTAAAAAAAAAAAAAAAAACATTTTCAAAACTTTAGACTAACTTCATACAGACGTGTTCTGATTCGACTTCTCCACCAAGCTGGCAGACATGACATCACACTATTCATCATCAGCGCTTTTTTAAAACTTATTTTAGTAAAGTTTGGTCACTTGATAGTTTTACTTTGAAAATGAGAACTTTAGTTTGAAAATGTGTTTATTTTCAGTGGCTGTCACGCGTTCAGTTTGTTAAGCTGATATACTGTTACAACCCTACATGGAAGAGATTGATCTTTTATTTTTAGAATGCTGGACATTCACACAAACTCCACAGGTACATAGTGGAGTTTTTCAATGATGGGTTATGAAAACTATAGAGGACTAAAATGCAGAAGTGATGGGAAAGCGAAGAGAACTTGTGACCAAGAAAAAACTGCAAATGTTAAATTTTACTACAAAGAAAATCAAAACCTTTGCTTCAAGTCCAGAAGGAGCTTCGACTCAGGTGTGGAGTACCTGTATCTCCTGCATGAGCTTGCTGACTTTCTGCACGGAGGACTCCTTGAGTTTGAGGAGCTTGGACTGGTCCAGCAGCTTCTTCTTCATGTCTACAAGCTGATGTTCCAGTTCCTGCAGCCTCTTTCTCCGCTGCTCGCTCAGCCTGAGGAAAGTTTGGAGGTCAGAGAAATGAGGTCCAGGTTTAGGAAATTACCAGAACTGTAAAGACTTTTTTTATGGTAAAACGGTGCCATACTTGGCCTGGTTGGTGTCTTTCTTTGCAGACTGAAGTGCTAAAATGAGATCCTCCTTCTCTTTCTGTAAGGAATCCACAGCTGACTGCAGAGCCTGGACGTTTTTCTGAAGGTCAAAATTAGGGATTAATGGACTTTCATCGTGTGAAAGTCTATACTAATATATTATATACAACTAAATGATTTTTTTAAGGTGGATTATTTAATTTTCACAGAGAAAATCTTGATTTTTTTTTCATGAATGTTTTAGATTGAGAGGAGAAATGTTCACCTGGTGCGTGGACTGCATGGGTTCCAGCTGACTGTCGTTCTCACACATCTTCCTGACAAAAGCCTCCTTCAGGCTCAGCACTTTGTTAAGCTCGATCAGCTCTTTAGAGAGCTGCGCCTGGCGCAGAGCATGATGGGCAGTAAAGGCCTCCGGAGAGTCCCTCATGGCTGCAGCATCCTGGTTAGGAAACAGATTTTTGTTTTGCTGAAAACAAAGAAACAAAAAACTCCCAAAGCGCCTTGCTTCTCTAGCTTCTAGTTACAGTGGGGGATGTGTCGGCGTTCCCAGAAGCCTCAGGAAGTTCCTCCCCAGCAGTCATGGCGTTGAGGGAGGCGGCCATGCCTGCACTCTCATTCTACCAAAGGGAAAAAAAAAAAAATACACAAAGCAAACTTAGAAGCATCTAAATGACCTTTTCTGATAGATTTCGTCGAGAAATGGAGATACTTAAAAAAATAAGATATCAACTCTTTCACAATAAGTAAAATTACCTTGAGCTCCAAAATCAAGTCCTGCAGATTCTTCATCACCTCCACATTCTCCTTTAACTCCTGATCCTCCAGCGTTGCTAAAACCTTTTCAAGATCAACCGTGCATCTGCAAATGTTTTCATAGAAAAATCATGTGATGACGTCGATGCTGATGCTTCTTATTTTTATGCAAAAAAATTAAGTTCCAATTTAAAAAAAAATGAAACAGATGAATAACCTCCATCAATTTAACCTTTAAAGTCCCACTTTGATCATTTTTTTCATCTATTGTAAAAATGTTCCCAGTGGTCTATTAATTATAATGATGAAAATAGAAACAGTTTTTGATTTGGGCTAAAAAAAAATAGCATAATCATAATTAAAAGACCACTGGAAATGCTTTCAAAATAGATCAAAAGATGATCAGGATTTTCCCTCCTCCTGAAAGGGGCTGTTCTCACATTGTGGCCTCACTATGTGAAGACTCACTTTACTTTGTGGATGTGGGAGGGGCTGCTGTTGGGAGCGCAGGAGGATTACTCAGAAATTTGTGAACAGATAAAAAAAACTACCGCTATGGGGTTCTTTATAGTGAGGAAGCAACAGTATAATACACTTAAAAGCTCAAAAAGTAGATTTTTCATTGTATAGGATCTTTTAAAAAGTCACTAAATGCAGACAGAAGTTTCAAGCTACGTTCACACTGCCTTCACGTGAGTTCAAGCGACAACTTCCAATGAAGGGTCCATGTAAATGCTTGTTTTGGTCTTCCGTGTTCAAAATTCTTTTATTCACACATAGCTACGCAAGTTTCTACATGCAAAGTGTGTGGCCATTGAACGCAGGTTAAAAGTTGAACCCGTTGATCAGTTTTTGGAAGTGACGCATCAATGGGGCCCCTTTAAATTCATGGGCCGCTTGAAAATTGATCACGGAGTTAAACTAATAACTGCAGTTTGTGCCCAAACAGAATTGAATTACACCAAATCTTTTGTTTATCATATAGAACTGTGAAAGAAAAAGTCTGGAGCAAGATTCACCAGATCTGCAGCGCCTTAACATTTCACAACAAACATCTTCCTACTGTGAACATGTGCTAGGAAAGAGGAAGCCCCACCTCGTTTGTTCAGTGCGAACACCATGGCTAAACACCCTGTGAGTCTGTGTCTCAATCATAGACAGTCTAATAAAACTGGACAAATCGAGCCATGAGGTCCCCCATTGGTAATTCATTACCTCCACCCCTCATGAAATTAGGCCACCGCCTTCAACGTCACTTCCTGATATGTCTACCCCCATCCTGCAACAATTGATACCCATTGACAGAGATTGGTCTGAGTCGCTGTGAATCACAGCCGAGTCATTGAATCTATAGGAAGTAGGAATCTGACAGATTATTGTGAGTTCCAGCCTATTTCCACGCCTCTACCACAAAAACGCTGCATGTAAGAAGCTTTCACTTTAATAATACTGGCTCGGGGGAATTGTACAAACCATTGTTCACGACTTTGAGGGAGAACCATTCCAACATTTGATTCTGAAAACGGTCATTCTGTATTTACTTACATTTATTCTTTTTGTCGAGCTAAAGGGAGCTTTTGGGTGAAGTTACTACAGTGCGGCACGCACCCCGCGCATGTGCAGCGCAGCTTGTCCATTTACAGTCTGATCAGACGCGCGTGAGAGGCCTGCTCTGCAGTATTTAAAATAAATAACCATTCTAACAAGTGAACAGCTGGATCTTTTTTCTGTTTGAAAATACGACAAGATCCATTCAAGTTTGTCACGGCACTCGCGCTCATCCTCACAGTCTGCTCTAACTCAGGCGGCAGGCTTGAAAAGTGCAGCGAAGAATAAACTTTGGTTGGTGATTTTATGGAGGAGGTGTACCATTCTGTATGATACGCAACTTATAATTTATAAGCTACAATCAAAACAGTGAAAAAAAGAAAAACAAATGTTAAACAATAAAGTCTAAAGCACATAATCTCAGTCTAAAATATACTTCAACACGGTAAATCTGCATCTAAAAAATGGCGACAGAATGCGCCTCTTGTTTTTAAAACTGCTGCATCGATACATTCCATTGAGGAAAACAACAGTACCGGCAATGATTGGTGCATTGAATTGTAAAGTAGGCGTTAAAAGGCCTTCAGGGACCGCACTGATGAAGTCTGCTGCCATTGGCTACCCAAAATCTGTCAAACATCCCAGACGTTTGATGTCAGACCCACATACGTGTATTGAGTCATCTGATTGTTCAATTTATAACTCAAATAACTTGCGATAAGTGAAAAAAATCTTTATAAACATTAGGATTAGAAAAAGAAGATGTTATGCAGAAAGCACCAGAGGAAGAATGATGATTCTGACATATAAAATGACTAAGAAAATAACTGTATATTTCTCAATGGAAGTCTATGGGACTTTGGCCTTCTTGCAACTCACTGGTACTTCCTATCTGGAACCTGGAAGGAAGGGGACTTGCTCAGATCAGTTCTTCCTTATACAGTCAATGGTCTCAATGGAAACTGTCATTTGGAGCGAATGGCTCAAAACTCTGCTGGGTTTGTTCTTCAGGAGACTTACGCGGCGTGGTGCTGCAGTTCTTCCAGTTTGCTCTGGAGCTTCTCGTTTGCCTGTTCGCTCTGCAAATAAAAATAAACCGGCAAACGAATGTTAGAATAAGAAACAGTCAGAACAGGAAGCCGATAAAGCTATGCATCACACTGATGGTTTTGTGGAAATCTCCTGACAGTCCCCTTTAATCCAAACACTCAGGGGGAACTGAGCAGAAACCGGACGTTAGGCTTAGTTTAACATTTTCAGAGGGACGTTGACAAACTGACAGGCGGGAAATAGAAGAAATGGATCCAAAACAGCAGAACAACATAACTGCTTGGTTTATGTACTTAGAATTTGACCTAAAAATGTGCAGATGGTTTATAAAAATGAATGTTCCTGCTGCTGAAACACACTCATGTGTATTTTGGAACGTCTGGCTCACCATGATGATCTTCTCAAACATGAGAGCCGTCTGTCCGGCCGCCTCGCTCAGCTCTCTGCTCAGCTTGCTGTTCTCGTCCTGCAGAGCGCGGTTCCTTTCCACGAGTTTGCTCACGTTTTCCTCAGACCCCGACCTACAAAACGCAGCATTTAGCTCTAAATTCTCCTGAAAGCCACACATTTATGTGAAACGTTGCCAAGTCATTATCTATCATTTTACCCGGAAAGCACAGGAGCCACCCCTCCTCGAGCATGCAGAAGCATCACCTGCAACTCTTGGACCTGGGAAGTACAGGCATTTTGGAGCGTGGCATCACGACAAACATGATTTCATTCAGGGCTGAACACAGCAGGCCGTCGGTGTACCTGCTGCTTCAGTCGGTTCATCTCCGCGGCTCTGGGATCGATGTTCACAACAGGTTTGTTTTTGATCTTGCGAGCTCTGTCTGCGTATCTCAGCGTGTTGATGGTTTCCTCCATGTTGGAGTCTGCAGGGCTGACGCATGCGATCATCAACGTGTGGCTGTTTCCTCCCAGAGAATCTGAACGCAGACATGAAGAAAAAAAAAAACCCAACAGGGATCACTGCACTTACCTTTTACAGCAACTTCTTCCTTTTATTTTTAACTAAATTTACATTCTTATCGGCTGATACAGAGAAAATTAAATAAAGATTCTCTTTTACTAAAAAAAAAAAAAACATAATCCCTGCAAATGTTACGCCTAAGGACTTAATCTCTTTATTATGCATGTAAAATATTATGAATGACATCAAAAATATAAAATAGAACAAGAAGGAAAATGTATGTATAATAAATAACTGCAGTCTGAACATTATAAAAAACTAATAAAAGAATAGTAAGTAAATGCCCCTGACTGTTAATTTTCATCTCTTATTCTGTAACCATTGATTGTATAACTTCATAAAACTACAACTTCTAACACCCCTGAAGGAACATTCATTTACATTTACCTAGTCCCACCACGCTGATCAATTAACTATGTGACGTTCCACTTAAGTCTTTGTTATTTCATATACATAGATCTTCCAAATTTACAAGTATATTTCCTGACACTGACACATTTTTTTATAACTTAAAATAAAAGCTGTTTTGAATTTATATCACAATCATCTTTTTTTTCCCCTCTCCTTATTAGTTCCATAATTAAATCCCTTTTAAAGATTTGCAAAAAGTGTTTCCAAGTTGTTTTTGTAGAGTTAGATTTTAAGTTTAAGTGATTCTTTTACTTACATCCTCCTTCTTTCTGATTGAACAGAACTTCAGCTCCATCCAGTAACAATTTCTTTTTAATTTTAAAGCTATTTCGTGATCCTTTATCAGGCCACACCGTATCGGGTAGAGCCACACAATCACATTCACACCGAGGGGCAATTTAGAGTCACCAGTTAACCTATTAAGTATGTTTTTGAAATGTGGGAGTAAATCAGAGTGCCTCGAGAAAACACACATATGCACAATGAAAAATATGCAAACTCCACACAGAAAGGTCCCGGCTGGGATTCAAACCTGTCAGGAGAAAGTGCCAACCACTGCACCCCCATATATGATCTACTAAATCACAAAATTTCAGCAAGTTAATAAGTAAGTTTATGTGATCACATAATCCAACAAATAATTCTTGTGCTCTTATTTTGAAAGACATATTCAGGTTACTGTGAATAATTCAAAGTATTTCTCGAATACTTCACGTAAGGTGAAACTTTATCCTGATTTTATGCTTTAACCTTTTAAATTAAAGTTTACCCTGTAGGAGGCGGGTGAGTTTGGAGTCCCTGTAAGGAACAAAGGTGTTCTTCTTGCTTTCATCGCCCAGAGCACTGATCACATTCCCCAGACATAACAGACCACGATTGATGCTGATGCCTGCAGACAAAACAGGAGAAAGCTTCATTCAGAAACACAAGCTTGAGACAGAAAGCCTGAAAACATCGAAATGACAGAGAACACCAAGAACTCACACATTCAATCACCAACATCGCTGACAGGTTAGTTACTGGTTGTTAGAGTCTGCTGGTTATCATGTGACAAACCAAACAAGAAGTCTGATCAGGGTTCCGGATGCAGCAGCGAGCGGTTTGACCAAACCAAAAACCAGCGAGGAGCAGAAAGACCCCAGAACAGTAATACTAGGGGTGTAACGGATCACAAAACTCATGGTTCGGATCATTTTGCGGCTCAGTAAAAAAATAAATTAAATAAATAAACCAACAAACAAAAACAACATGAAAGCTAAAGTAATTTTTGGAAACGCTTCAATATTCAATAACCATATTAAGTATTTCACACTCACAATATTTATACATGCAAATGGACTTCTGGGTATGGAAATACAAAAGGCAGAATAAAATGGTGGTCCTGCAAACGTGCGTCTCTGAGCTCCTTCTTTTACATATGAAACCCTGCATTACCGACATCGATTCGCGGAAAGCGGCTACACTAATAATAGTTTTATTTTGAGATGTCAAAACGTTCAGAATTTCTTTGTTTTTTAAACCTATCCAGAAATAAAGCTTCACAAAATGCCCCACGTCTTTGTTCTTTCATCTTCAAGCACGGCTCCGCTAAACAGAACTTTGGTGGGTTTTTTTTGAACTTATGACTTTTTTCCCATAAATTTATGTGTTTTAAAGTCGTAGATTTACAAATTTTAAAAGGTATAAATTTACAACTTCCAAACACGTAAATTTACAAGAAAAAGTCCGAAATTTAGCCTATGATTTTCAAAATCATAAATATATGGCTGTATTCTCCTAATTTAACAGTAAGGACTTTTTCCTCGCAAATTCTCGACTGAAGTCATAATTTAATTCATTCTTTCATCTTTTTGGCCGCTTTGTCCCATTCGGGATCGAGGGGTGGCCGGAGCCTAACCCGGCTACTGCAAAGGCAGGGTTCACCCTTAACAGGTCGCCAGTCTGTCACAGGGTATAATTTAATTTTTCTATTTGCATGTAAAATGGGCCTAATATTCCATCCTAGTCTTACAGGACAAAAATAAAAAAAATAAAAAAAAAAAGAGAGAATAATAAATTTTACCTTCCTTCAGACGATCTCCTTCTGCTTTGGTTTTCTTTTGTCTCTCAGAACCAGCGAGGTCCACCAGGTGAAACTTGGAGACGATGGAATCCACTCTGAGACAGACATTAGACTTTACTACAGTTCTGCGGCACACAGTAAAGGCTTTCTAAATCCAGATTTAGGCCAACTACAATTTGTGTTAAAAAAAAAAAAAAAAAAAAACTCTCAAAACCCAACATCAGCGCTAAAACAAAATATTTTCCTTTTAAAGAAACTATACCATTTTCTGTGACTAATGATTAAAAGACACCAAGTTAAATATTGTTCAAATGAAGAATATGCAAAAATGATTAGGTTAAGACAAAAGGCAGCTTCAATAAAACATACCCATAAGATCTGAGGTTCACTGAAAGTTACACAAACATCTGTAAGTGAAAACCCAACTGACTTGTTCAAGCCTCTCCGCTGCTCCAGAGTGATGGTGAAAATCGCGTGAGAACGTGAAGATGCCGCGTTCATCGCTGTGGAGCCAACGGTGCGAGCGGCATTCCCGAGCTCCAGACAGTTCACCATCTCTTGGGCAGAAAACACCTGCCGCTCGGTCAGACCCACAATCTGAGAAAACAAGAAGCAGCGGAATAAAAACTGTAAATAAAAACACAAATCCTGACAACAACAAGAAGCTATGTTTTTTTCACCTTAATCCCATCCTTAGGGTCTTCTCGGATGCTGATAGAAGGTTTGTCTTTAGACGAACACAATAAATCCAGGATGTCTTCATTGTAGATCTACAATCAATATTTTAAAATTTAAATGTTGGATGTTGCATCAAAGCATGTACTTTATGAATTTTCCCTACTAAAAAAATTGAATAAAGACCTCCAGATAGGATATTGAAAGGGAGAAATCAGAGTCTGTTTTCTTCTCCCTCTCCTCAAAGATTTTCTTGATCACTCTGGGAATAACTCCAACTGACGGGTCGCTCTCCTGAGCCGAAGTGTACGTCCCCCCCATGGAGTAGGTCTTCCCTGATCCCGTCTGTCCGTAAGCCAGAACTGTTGCATGGTAACCTGCGAGAACAATTTTAGCAGGAATTAAATTTAAAACAAACAGTTTGCCTGATTTAAACAAAAAAAAAAAAAAAACTTGCAGATTTCACCTCGAGGAAATGCATCAAACCAACCACCATAAAGGGATGTTTACCTTTGAAAAGCCCGCGCAGTAAAGGCGACACAGCAGAACTGAAGACCTCTTCTTGTTCAGCAGTTGGCTCAAACACATAGTCGTAGGTAAAAGCCTTCTCTGTGCCAACAATCACCTGAAAGAAAAAAAACCCCAAGACAGTTGGATTGACGTTCACTGTATTGTTCAGGGCATTCCTCATCGATAATGTCATAACATCTTCATGAACATATACATTTGTAAATCATAGATTGGTGTGAACATTACCTGTGGCTCCCCAGGGACAAATGCAAGGCAGCATTGGCATCCTTCATTGATTTCTTTGGGTACCAGCGGGCGACAGCGCAAAGCCACGCGCACTGGGATCACTTTTGCAGCCTCGTTTGTCATGACGTGAGTCTCCTGAGCAGAACTACACTACAGAGGAGATGGAACTTTATTTAATCTAAGTTATTAAGCCTATCAGTTAATAGAAAATAATAATATCAATCAATAAGCAAAAAGTGTAAAGTATTTTTGCAATAGTTTTACAAAAATTTTAAAGGTTTTTAAATAAATAAAAAAAAAAGTGGTTTTCACAAAGAAGCAATTTGTCTTCTTAAAAGTTTAGATCTGGATCAAAATGGATGCAAAACAATAGAAACAAAGGCAACTAGTCTAGTTTTTCTAATGGCATTAATACACGCGCATGCGCATTAACAGTAGAATGATGGCAACCTTTGCCATTTAAGAAAGTTTTTTTAAGCAGCTACGTTGACTGACGCATGTGCTACATGGGTGTTTTCAGGTTATTTTCAGCGTTAAATAGAAAATGTATGTGAATATAAACATATGTGAAGAATGAGAGGACTTAAAGCTCACAATCAACCTAACGACGGACAAAAGTAGCTAGCAACATTAGGATGCACAACGAAGAAACCAAGTTTAAGTCAGAACTGTAGTTTTCAGATGTGATTAGTTTAATAATCACTCCATTATGTACTGCGTTATCGTTTTGTTGACTTGAAAACTCTCCTATAAGTAGGTTGAGTAACGTACCGTTTCCAGTTTCCTCCGGTGCTGATATTCAGATGTCACAACAGCCGCATTGAGTGGTTGTTTGTCGGCGAGCGCTATCGCTTAAATGCCAGACGTCAAACTGTAGATCAAAAATGTTCCAAAATATTTCAATTACTTTGATACACTTTTGTCCTTTGTCCAAATACTTGTACCAGTATTGAGGGTTACCGCCCGCCACTTTCAAACGATCAGCTCCTCCTCCTTCTTCTTCTGCTTCTTATTGAATACGGAACTAAGTGAACCAAGCAGGATTACTGCCCTCTGGAGGACAAACGAGGAAATGAACGAAACAAGTTTCCGAGTGAATGAATACCTTTCTTCTTGGGGTATTTTATTTAATATTATGTCATTTCTAAAAAAAAAAAAATTGTGATGAATGGAGCGTAAGATTGATATTCCATTTAGTCTATTTTGGACACTTAACGTATAAAAAGATAAAGTAATCATTTTACAAGGATTCAATCTGCAATTTAATCTCTCAATTTAATCTGCAATACTTAAAGACACATAATAGAAAACATGAACAAATAATAATTAATCTCGATAATGCAGTAATTTTCCTCCTTTAAAGTATTATTGTCTAAATTAAAAATGCAGATTCAAAGATCAATTGTTTGTCAAGAAAATCAACGCAACACTCTTCCTTCAAAACTATGGAGTTTGGCGACATCTTGTGGCCAGCAGCTGCTTTTGTAACTAGAGGTGGTCTTGAAATGAATGCAACTTCCTCAAGTAACCAGAATAGACAGGCGTTCATCACAACTACCAAAAAGTTATAAAATTGAATGGTTGAAAAAAAAAGAAACAATATACAGGATTTTAAATAAATACATACATAAAATATGTATTTAGATATTATTAACTTAGGTTAAAAAATAATATATTAGCCTTTATTATGATGACATAAATGTCCACTAAGCAAGACTCCACCCTAGGCATGCCTATCTTGCTCTTTCTGGGACTAAAACTACATATGTCTAATATAGAGAGACAAGTTAAGATGCCAGAAAAAAATAGTTTTTCTTAGTTATTAATAAAAAACAAACAAATAATTATAATAAAAACTTATGGTTTTACAGAAATATTTCCCTGTATGAAAACGTGAAAATGTGAATGAAAGGGTAAACTGAACTTTTGTAAAAACATCTGTAAAAAAAAATCATCATAATAATTCCAGAATTTACGGCATTAGTCACCACATTAGAAGTGAACTAATTTCTGCAACCTTATTTGTTACTTTGGGGCAGTCAATGGACATAAGAATTTATTTTTCTGTTGATGTGAGCATAAATGCACATGAGCATGCTCCAGCCTGATTTTGATGAACTTCAGAATGGAGACAGTTCTCTGACAGGAAACTTGGGGAAAAAAAACCTCAATGAGAATGTGTTTGTATGCCCAATATCTGGGTATCCATCTGTGAAAACATTATATTGTGTCAGTATTAGGGCTGAGAATCTCAGAGTCACTCACAATATGATACGATTCACGATACATGGCTTGTGCTACCAGCAGTATAGCAATGTGGTAAAATCAATACATGTATATTACCTTGGTCATTTATGATATATAACTATTTTAAACACAAATTTACCTTTTTATTTTCTTATAAATTTTTTTTTTGGAGTAATTTAAAACACAATATGTCAATTTTACCCCCTTTCCGACATTAAAATAAAATTATCAGTAATTACTAACATGTCTTAATCTAAGCTACTAAACAAAGCTCTAGTTAAGAACCAAAACAAGTTCCCCCACCCCGCCCTCCTGGTGTGGTGGGGGGATTGCTGTTCTGGCTGGGCTGGGGCCTGCACTCTCTGTGCTCCTGTGCCCTCCGGCTCTCGGGCGTGGGGGGCCTCTGCGGCGGTCCCGCGTGCTCTGGTTTCAAAACAGCACCGGGCAGTGAGGTTCACGGCTGGTGAGGCATTGATGTCATCAGTCAGATTTACCGATTTATGAACTCTACAGAGCAGCTTATTCACTATTTGATTGACAACAGTTAAAATGTGTTGTTTAAAATTACATTTTGGAATTTTTCTTCTAATCACAAACTGTACCATAGAAAGGAAATCCCCAAGATTGTTATTATAGACTTACTTTTACTTATGAATGAAGTCTGTGCGCTGCTCCTCCTGAAGAGACACATGAATAACCCGTTTGCAGAGGTCTTCCTTTTCTTTCTATAGAGTTGACAGTCTCTCTGTCATTGGAGATCACTACCAGTGACATGTCTAAAGAAATTCTTGAGTTTAGAGGTTTAAAAGTAGAATCTTCTATGTAGAAATTGATGTTAAACAACATTTAAAGTCGCCCTATGACAATTGTTTTAGAAAAAATAATAAATAAATAAACGTTCTCCATAGTGTTTTAATAATGATTATGAAGTTCTTAACCAAAATCCCACAACCTAAATGTCTTAAAATGTCATTTTTCATGTTGATCTGAAGCTTCAGTCTGAAAAATATGGGGGGCGTGGCTTTTGCTGCTGAGCGACGCTGATTCGTCCCGGACCCCCCCGTCTGATTTGATAGCTCTGCGTCTCGCTAACGTAAATCATCACCGCTGCTCCACAAAAATGTCTAGCCGTTTCGTTTTGAGCTGGATGTCAGCTCGGACAAGAAGGTTGAGAGCTTCATGGACCAAACTTTCACCCTTCCTTTACAACCGCGGTCAAATGAGCCGCCGTTCACAGTTAAATGGTCACATCAAGAAGCTCAGTGGAGTCTGGTGGAGATTTTCCAGAGTTCTCAGCCCTGTTACTGTAAGTATTGGATGAAACTCACACCAAAAATCCAGTGACGGCTGATTTGACCACAGAAATGTGAACGGCGGCTCATTTGACTGCAGTCAATGTGAAGATACCATCTTCTCTTTTCCAGAACCTGAACTAGACACGCTAGCTGGACCAGATGAGGGTTTAGTGCATGTGCAGCAGAAAGAAGATCATTCATTCAGAGTCTGTCTGAGACAGTTTGATTGACAGATTTAAAAGGAGAAATACTCGGAAATGCAAAAGCGAAATGATTTCTTATTGCATTTGTTCTCTTTCAGAAAAAAAAATGCCACAAATACATGTGAAAACTAAAAAAAACATGATTTTTATCGGAGAGGGACATTAAAGAACAACTGGATGGCTGCCCCTGACTTGCTGCTGCTAAATCTACTATCCTTTTGCCGCGGTGTCACATTCTTTGGGCTCACCAGCAACCCCTGCCTAGTGGCATACATACTGCGGTGCGGCAGACGAACAATCTGCCGCACCAAGTGTGTTTATAAAGCTCATTTTTAGCAAATACAAAGACTAAATGAGTCACTAACTGGCATCACTGTAATCAGACAGATGGTGAAAGATAAGCAAATTTGGTAATTTTTAAAATAAAATGTATTTTATGATGAAAGAAAGACCAAAACAACACAGCGTTTACGTCAGCTGAAGCTACAGTCAGTGTGTGAGACGCTGGTGAGGCCAGGTCTACAGCTGCCTCACCAAGCGATGTTTTGCATATTTGAACAGGAAACTTGTAATAATAAAAAATTCATGTCCTAAAAATAAAAAATATATATTTTTCATTTTAAAAAGTACATTTATTTTATGTAATTTATGCATTTTTTAAGCTATATTTTGCTGGTGAGGCTTTGCCTCACCTGCCTCCCCTGACTGCACGTCACCGTTTCAAAATCAGTGAACAAAAATTTAGTCAATCAAATCAAATCAATCTTTATTTATATAGCACTTTTTATATAAAAATAACACAAAGTGCTTTACATCAAAAGCAAACAATATACATAATATAAAAACAGGTAAAAATTAAAAATTACGATAAAGCCCTTGCTCCAAACCAGCCCACAATACCCTTATCCCTTTCTTACCACCCACTCCCTAACCGATAGAAATGATACAACAGGAAAATAGAAAAATTGTCTGAGTACGTAAATTGATTCTGTGAAACTAATAGTTGGGACCTCCCTCTCAATGAACAGCCGCAAAGCCAGCCAAATGCAGCATCACAGGCGGGGTCCCGCCTCACCACAGCTAGGCGGTGATGCAGGTCCCCATCCAGAACTGCAACGGCTGAACTGCAGCTGACCCAGAGAGAGAGAGGTCCCAAATGAGAAAGCACTGGATATAAAATGTACAAATGAATACAATTGTAAAATGAGAATAAAAAGTAAAGGTAATAAAGGAATTAACAACATAACAATAAAATAAGGAATTAGCAATAAAACAATAAAATAAGGAATATTAAGATCAATTATTAATAAATTAAAGTAAATTCATAAGACATGATAAATTAGATAAACAGATAAAAGTAGCAAAATTAGCTAAAAGCAAGGTTAAAAAGATGTGTCTTGAGCCTTTTCTTAAATATGCTCTCTGCGGCTCTCAGGTCCTCTGGCAGATCATTCCATAAACGAGGTCCATAATACTTAAAAGACGCCTCTCCATGAGTTTTGGTTTTCACTGTAGGAATGACCAGTAGACCAGAGCCAGAGGATCTCAGGGTCCGCGAGGGTTCATTAATGACTAAAAGATCAGACAAATAAGAAGGCCCAAGACCATTAAGACATTTAAAAACCATTAAAAGTATCTTAAAATCAATCCTGAAGCTTATGGAGCCAATGCAGGGATTTTAAAATCGGGGTGATGTGGGCCCGCCTCCTGGTCCTGGTGAGAACTCTTGCAGCAGAATTCTGGAGAAGCTGAAGGTTCTTAATGTTCGTTTTTGGAAGACCAGCAAGCAGAGTGTTACAATAATCAATTCTACTTGTTATAAAAGCATGCATCAGCATCTCCATATTAGCAAGAGAGAGAAGTGGGCGGACTCTAGCCAAGTTTCTCAGATGATAAAAACCCGTTTTGACCACATGTTTAATGTGAGGGATGAAAGTTAGCTTTGAGTCAAAAGTAACGCCCAACTTTTTGACTGTTTCTGAACAACTTAAAGAAAGTTCTTTAAGTTTCAGACATTGTTTCTCTCTCTTGGCTTCAGGACCAATAACTAAAATTTCAGTTTTTTCCTGGTTCAGCTGCAAAAAATGATTTGCCATCCATGATTTTACATCTAAAATGCAGTTAAAAAGTGCTTCTATTGGCCTTGTGTCATCAGGAGACATAGCTATGTACAGCTGGGTGTCATCAGTAGTATGCCAATAAACACTTATTCACAATAATAATAACAGTAGATTGGTTATTCTTCGCTTTTCCAGACACTCAAAGTCTTCATAATGTGTTTTAATTATTTATTGACTTCGCATTCATACTTGGTGATGGTAAACTACTTAAGTAGCCACAGCTGCCCTTTGGCAGACTGATAGAGGCATGGCTGCCATTACACACTTACACCCCCTCTGACCATCACCGGACATTCATATGTATTTATCAGTAATGGTCTCTACATTTCAGATCCAAGCTTTCAGTCTTCCTCTTTAATATTAACTATTTCATGTCTCTAATACAATCCTGTTATATATGAATATTATTTTAAGGAGCAATTTCATCATAAATGGATCGTTTAAATAGAGTGAATTCACTACACATATTGTAAAAAACAAACTCCACACCAACCGCAAGTCTCCTCCCACTGCACCTGCAACAAACATCCAAGCACAGCTTTTTCAACTCAAATTTTTCTGGAAAAGTCCATCTTAAGAATGGCTTAAGCAATAAATCAGCAACTTAATTGATTTCTCTGCCTTCCTTTATTATTAGCTGCAAAACAGCGAGCGATTCAAACAAAAATAAAGTGCAGCTGTGGCCTGAAACAAGATAGCAAAGAAGTTAGCTGGGGTCAGTTTGTAGGTTAACAGAGAAACTGTTTTTTTGTTAGCAGTTCTGCCTGCGATTGATGCTAACTATGTTTTCTGTTAGCAGGAACAGTATTTTCTGTTAACTAAAAACACTGTTAGCAAAACACTATTTTGCTAGTAGTGTTAGCAAACAATCTGAAAGCCAGATTGGCGGGAAAAAAATTATGTCTCTGATAGTGTTTGGGTGGCACAGGCAAAATCTGGAGGTGGGCCGGGGACACCGGCCTTAGTGGGTAAGCCAAATGTTAGAGTTGGAAGATATTGAGTATTCAGGTATCGATCCGATAACGGTCAATATCACCGATATCGACACAAACTGATATTTTTCCTAAATGCCGTAGATCTGACATGAACTTCAAAATCTCAGTTGTTTTTAATTACTGTGAATGTGTATTTCCAGGTGTCCCTTTTTAAATTACTTGTTAAACATGAAAACAGAATTAGGACAATATTTTTCATTAAATGGAAAGTTGTTTATTAAAATAAAAACTTCTTGAAATTAAATAAAAGTGAAGAAGTGAACGCAAAACACTAAAACCAAAAGAAACAAGTAACGATAATACAAAATCAATCAAAATGTTTGATTATAAAAAGAAAAACAGAAATATAAATCATTTGCAGCCTCTTAGCCTTTAAATAGAACAATAAAAACAGGTGAAAAGTGGCTTTTAAAAAACAACCTCTGGATTTAAATAGAGTGGAAATAGAACAATGCATGCCGCCTGCATGTGTGCACCATGCACTGTGATATCTGCTGCTGAGATCTCTGCACTGACTCAGCTGGGTCAAGAAAAGTTTCAACTAGAGTGGAAATGTTGATATGTGCGGATCAGTATTGATCTGATACCGATACCAACTTAAGATTGATACTATCAATATTCTGGATTGATCTGCCCAGCACTACTAAAAGTAAGATAGTATACTTGAAGTTTACCTTTTGTACACTATGTATTAAAGGCCTAAAATTTCCAATTTAGTCTGAAGAAGTATTCAGCTAGCATACTTCCCATACTACTCATACATAAACCCTCAAGTATCCTTAAAATAAACTTCAAGTGTAATACTTATTGCTAAAGGTGGTGTATTTTTTTTTTTTTAGCTACTTTACCATTGTGTCTTATTAAGCCCACATACAGTTGGAGAAAACTGTAAACAGGACAAAATAGGAATTTTCATCAGGCTTCAACACATTTTCAGGGGACATAGTAGTTGGAGACTCCCTTACAGACAGAAGCATCTCATTTCTGTTGAGAGGAGGAAAAAGGAAGTGGCATCTGAGACGCATCTCAAGAGCACCAGTGTGCTTTTTGTTTCACGCTGGTAGGCAGACGCTTTGCAACCACAAAGTCATAGGACCAGAAAAGAGCAGACAACACCCACACACAGACAAGTCAAACTGAAAATAAGTGTGAAAACAGACACAAGACATCGGAAGCTCTTTACTAACTTTATGGATTAAAGCACTAAAAGATGAGAATTCTGCTGTGGGTGAGTGAATTTTTATTTATTAACACGAGGACCTTTATGGTAACTAAAGGGCTTTGTATCCTCTGGATCATGTCAAGTCCAATACTGAGACAAACTGATCAAGACATTTCAGATCAGCAGTTGTGCATGGGAACTGCTGACATCATCACGGCTTCCATTTGTGCTCATTTCAAAAGATAACTGCACTAAGTGGGTTTATCTGAAATACTTGTGCAGTTTGCTCCGGTCAATACAGCATCCTCTCCAGCTCTCAGTGATGTCATCTGATCTTTTCAGGGCTGAGCCTCAAGCATCTTCAGAAACAGCAGCGTTGTGTTGACATACACCCTTACCGGAACAGGACGCCGCTCCTTTGTTTTTGTTTTCAACCTAGAAAACAGATTTTTGTGATCAAAAATACAGGTAAGATAACTTGCATATTTTTGCATGTACCAAGATCAGGTCATATTAAACTGGAATGATTATGCATTTTTTTTAACCATAAAGATCCATCTTTTTATTTTCTGAAATTTGACCCATTGACGCCCACTGATGCAAACATGTTTCAAACCATTTCAGCTTCGACATAACCTTTATTTAGCATAAACTGATTTTTTTTTACAGCTGGAGATAAATTCAAGCGTCAAGGGGTTAAAGAGAACAATGAAAAAACAATGACATGATTTAAGTTTATGATGTTTTGAGTTCTAAAGAGGTTTGTGCTATTGTATCACCTGTCATAAATCAATGAGTCTTTAAATAATGCAGCAGAAGGACATTTTGACATCATGTACAAAATGCTTACGCACACAAACCACTGAAGTCTCGCGTATCAATTCCCACCAGAGACAGCATTTTCATATAATGTCTGCAGATTGTGCTCACTTCTGTTTTCCTCTGCTTTTTCTGACTTGCTGTGCTTTACCAGCACAATAGTCACGGAGCCTCGATGTTTCCTCTGCGTCACAAATTCCTCATTTTGTTACTTAAAAGGAACCCTTTAGGGGCTGCGTAGTACAAGAATCCAGCGTGATTTTCCTTTAGTTACATCCATTCCAAATGTTGAATTCACAACTCAACATGATCACATTTTGCCTTGCTCAATTATACTCTACAAAAATAGTTTTTTAGTTAGCGTTTTCTTTTCTGGGATCAACAAAATGTGTTCAAATTGATTATAGAGTTGGATCCTAGCAGAGGGGTGAGTGGTCTGTGTCTAATGTTGCTATGGAAATCTAAAAAAACTAGTCATAAGACAAGGGGCAGGGGGGTCACATGGCTGAAAATATAGGAAGTGAGTGGCGTTGGTGAACCTGCTGCAGCCTGCAGACGAATTCTAAACCAGGGGTGTCAAACTCAACAGTGGGCTAAAATCCTAAATACACCCAACAGGTTGAACATTTTTTGAACACATTAAAACTTAAAATTGAAACCTTTTAAAGCTTAACATTTAAATATAAGTATGAATAAAAACAGACAGGTATATTGTTCCAGAATTAATCCAGAATTAAATAACTTATATTTTGATCTCTATGAAAAATATATCCTCTCAAAATTGTACAAGTTTGAAATAAAATAAATGTCAAAATAAAAATAATTTAAATTTTTTTAACTTTTATGTAATGTTTTTATGCAAATATTTAAAATGTCTCTAAAGATTTTACTCTCCATCCTGTTAAAATAATAAAAATGTAAAAATGCAGTAGAACAAAACAAACAAAGCCTGGAAGTAAAAATACAATTTGTGCTTTTCAGCAAAAACAAATATCATTCCGCCGTCTTAGCGCTTGTGTCGTTTTATCAGAAATTTACATTATTTTTAGCATCAGGTTAATTTCTGTTTGGTGTGTTAGGTTCTGTGTCTTTGGTGAAATGTATCAGTAATTAGATTTCTAAAATCCTGTTATTGTGAATATATAACATTAGAAACTACATCAAATAACTTTTCACTTAATATTACTCCAAAAATATTTGGTGCTTTCCTAATTTTATGAAACAACAGTAAAAGTCCTCCCAAAAAGTTTTATTTATTCTCAAACGATGTATTGTTTATTAAGCAAAAAGTTCAGCAGTTTTCTTTCCTGTATCCCCATCTGTCTTTTTAGTGCAGCTTTATATCAGATACTAACACTAAAGAAATGTCAAACTAATAGATGTAACATGAAATATAAATATATGTCATTAAAATGTCAACAATATACAAATGGTTAACAAAAATGGCATTATTAGGATTTGCTGAGTAAGCTTAAGATACATGCTGACTCAATTTATTAGGGATTGGGAAATCGGGGCTGCACTCCGTTGTCATGGGGGTATCAGGATGACCCAGACGACAAGCCAGAGTGAAAGAACTAACAGTATTTAACGAACAAAGAGCGACATTTTAGGTGGGGGGGAAAAACCCACAAACACAACCAAACTCAAAACCAGCATACTAGAGAACACAATGTGCTAAACCAAGCAGCCTGAACATAAGATACACTCTAGCACTGAGTGCAGAAACAAAACCACTTAAATACAGCTCAAACAAATTAACCTAAAGTGCAGGCAGCTGTGTGCCAATCCATGGAGAGCCAGCAGAGAGAGGGCGGAGCCCTCAAGGAGAAGCTACAGCCAATCTGCACAGGAAAGACAACATGAGAATGAAGAAATATCAAAACAGAACTGACAGACTGTCATCCATATTGAAAAAGAAACACACAATACAGCAATTTTGAAGCTAAAAATGATTAAAAGTAATTCATATGTATTACATTTATGGAACAGATTGGTGGACACATTTGTATTTTATAGTTGCTCATGATGGCAGAGACAGTTTACCGGTGAGTCTCTGGCTCTGCCTGTCTTTGGGACGCACTGTTGTGTTGCAGTAATTTCTCAATGAGTGTTTAAAGAAAAAAAAAAAAAGGCTCCTTACTGCCCCCTGCTGTCTTGGGTGCACTTCCTGTTCTGTTCATGAAAAAAAAGAAGCTAACAACACGCACTGCATGTTGGGATTTGTATGTTATAGGTGTGACATATTGCCAGGTCATTAACAATATAAAATGATCTCCCAGGTTGGATATAATTCGAGGTGGGCTGGGTGTAGCCAACGGGCCTCGACTTTGACACACGTGCTCTAAACATTAATCAAAGCTATGCATGAAGGATTGACCCACATTGACTTGAAAACAGAATCCATGTGTCATTCGTTCATTCCTTTTCAACGTAAAATCGGAAATGTAAAAAAGAGTAAAAGAACTGTTTTATGGTTCCCGATTTTAAGTTGAAAAACAAATGAACGACTGACACACAGATTAAACAGGCTTAGATTTGATGCTGTTTTTATTGATAGAGAACATTTGATTGACCTTTTTTTTTTCAAATTGATCTGGTAGAGATGAAGAAGTCTGAGATGTTTGGATTCAGCCTGGAAACAGATGACAGGACAAAGGAGGAGCTGCTACGGGACAAACCCACAAAGAAGGGTTTTGATTTCCTCCGGGGCCAGGGAACTGCAGAGCCTCCTATGGACACTGATTATCAAGAGGAAAAGGAAAAACCTCCACCTCAACTCCGATTTAATTTAGGATTTGACAAGTAAGCCACTCCATGCAGGGATAAAACGGTTTATGGCTCCATTTACCTCCCAGTGCAGCTGCTGCAGTGTGTCATATTGGTTGGTGTTCATTGAAATGGACTGTGAAGCAGTTTTGAGCCATTTTCTGTTTGTAAAATTTAGACTGGCTCAAGGTAAGGAGCTGAACAAGACGGACACCAGGTTCACCCGGGACATTTTGTTTGAGGCAGCAGCGAGTGGTGATGAGCAAAAACTTGAGGGTCTGGAGGATTATCTGCGCACGAACAGCAAGAATCTGTCGGACTCCCTGTGTAAGTGTCTGAACCCTTGAGATGCTTATAAAATCAAACTCCAAATAAACATCAATAATGTAAAGAGCTTTGGGGATTTTAACCATATCATGTTTGATACATGCATTTTTGAGACCCCTATTTCATTAGAATTATCCAATTTTTTCTCTCAAAAAGTCTTCATCTGCCTTTGTCCTAAAAGGAGCCAAACAGTCTTGCTTTAGCCTTTAAGAAACTTGGATTTGCACTCATTAACATTTTTTTAAAATAATTATGAACCATGTCTATTTTTAAGGCACAAACAAAAGCAAAAATATAAAAACTAGCATTTCTCACATTTTTCAAAATGTTTTTACTTTTAGTAGAGTCTAAATTAAAAGCTAGCTTTTTGTCTAATTACTGTCTGATACTCCAAATTAGAATATAATTCCTTAGTAAATTAAGTCAGCCAAAAATGTTAGCATGTTGCTAAAATATTAGCTTTACTCTAAATTAGCATACAAATTTAGATGCCAAATTAGCCAAAAAAAAAAAAAGCTAGCTCGTTGCCCACTTACTAGCTGAACTCCTAAATGGCCTAAAATTCCTCAGTAAATTGAATTAGTCAAAAAATTTTGTCTGTTTTAAAATATAAGCTAAACTCTAAATCATCATAAAAAGCTTCAGTAGATAACAAATTTGTCAAAAACATCAGCATGTTGCTAAATTATTACCTAAACCGCAAATTAGTATAAATTTCCTCAATAAACTAAATTAGTCAAAAGTGTTTGCCCGTTGCTAAAATAAAAGCTAAACTCTAAATTACCCCAAAAACCCCAGTAGATTAGTAGATTTAGTAAATTATCCAATAATGTTAGCATATTGCTTAAGTAATAGCTAATCTCCAAATTTTTGAGAGTTACCATTTTATTTTTCTTCAGCCAGAGAGCCACCATGGAGAGATAAAAGAGCCACATGTGGCTCCGGAGCTGTGGGTTGCAGACCCCGGAACTAGGGGCAGTATAAGCGCTATTCCTGCTCAATTCAAAATGGCTGCCTCCATAAAATTTAAAAAAACACTTATAGCGGGAAGAAGTTTTGCTAATTTTTCCAACTTTATAGTTAATATAACTCATCTGTTGTTATTTTTTTTAAATGACTCCTAAAATTATACAAAATTATTGATAATTGTTCTATAGTTATGTTAACCCTTGCGCTATCTTTGGGGTCCAGATGACTCCACTTTTAATGTAAACAAGCCAAAGAGAGCGGAAGGGATTTAGTGTGGATCCAAATTTGAGGCAGTGTGTAAATAAGGTGCTTTTTTTTTCTTGAACTCTTCCTTAAACTAACATTGTTGTGAACAAAACTTATCAAATCACCCAACACATCACAGTTGATAATATCTAAAACTTATATTGAAAACTTATATTGCGATTTTTGTGGGTGTCATCAAATTGGCTCAAAAGCTTCTTAATTAAAAAAAAAAGAATTTTCCATCACCTCTTTGATAATAATGGACTTCACGGAGTTTGTGACTGCAGCCTACACTAACTAAAACTATAATGCCCTTTCTGTGGGGTTTGGGGCTGGATGTGGTTTTCTGTTCACCTGTTTGCTTTCACCCTCCTGTCTTACAGGTTGATTTCCTTTCTCTTTCCACCTGGTCTTTCTGCCATCTTATTGGACGCACCTGTGTTTGATTGTTTTGTTTCTGTTATAAGCTGCCTGTCTTCCTCTACTCGTTGCCAGATGGTTTTGTGTGCTTACTGAGTACTACGAGCTTTCCAGCCTTTCGAGCTAAAGAAAAGAAAAAGAATAAAAAGACTTCCTCGTTTGAACACCCTGCGTCTGCGCCTGTGTCCTCATCCCGACCCTGACACTTTCCGCTGAAATAATTGCTTAATGATTTATTTGTACTTTTACAGATCAGTCCTACGGCAAAACTCCTCTTATTAAAGCTCTGATGCATCTCAAAGATGGCAAAAATGAGACAATCGACGTATTCATCAGAACTGCAAGAAAGATCGGTGACCTTGAGAAGTTTGTGAACGCAGCCCACACCAGTAACTACTACAAAGGTGCTGTCACTATTAAATCAATTGCTCTTTTGGGAAAAATAGTCCCTGTCCAGATGTTTGTAAGTCTTCACAGGCAGCACATTGTTCATTTAAAGACCCACTCTGATGAGATTTTGTTTTTTGATGCTTTAACTAGGGGTATAGAAAAAAAATGAATTCAGCAATATATCGGGATACTTAATTTGGTGATACTTGTATCGATTTAAAATGCTGACATGGCGACATTTAATTAATCATTTATTAAGCCATTCATTTGCTTGGGTAAAAACAACTTGAATACAAGATACAGTACCTGTGCTCGGTATTGTGATCATTTTATAACATACACCATTTTATTACAACAAATACGTTTTCAGGTAGTTTTTTTCCAAGTCATGCCTTTTAATGTGTTCTTGTAGCATTTTCTAAAAATAGAAAACATGTATAAAGATAATTAAGCTCTAATTACAATTTCTGAATATTTCTTTATTCAAACATCTGGGAATCAGGAGCAGACAAAAACATGCAGTTTGAAAAAGAGTTTCTTTGGGATGTAGAAAATACGCTGAGCGGGCTACAAGCTCCCTGCTCTGACCTCTCGGCTATAGGGAAGGGAAGAGGGGCGGGGTTTCTACGCATCAACAATCGACTCAGGCAAAATTCTAATTAACTTCTGCTGCTCTGTAGAAAACTGTCCTAGAAAAATGGCACAGATTTTTTTTTTTTTTTTTTGTCTAGAAACGGCATAAACAAAATTAAGACCACTGTGAATGATTTTACAATAAATTAAAAGACGATTGATGTGGGACTTTAACTTATAAGTGTCATATCCAATGTCGTGACAGGTCAAACAGCTCTACATGTGGCCATAGAGAGAAGGAGTATTCACTATGTGCAGCTGCTGGTCAGCTGTGGAGCAGATGTTCATGCCAAAGCCTCCGGAAAGTTCTTCCAGTCACATGACGGGCCATATTTCTACTTCGGTGAGTGACTGCTGTCTCACGAGGGAGACATCTGCGCCAACAGATGACTCACTATGTGCTGAGGATTGTGGCATGCAAAAGCTTTACGGTGATTTGTTGGCTCAGCTTTTTAACATTATTAGAACTCTTAACAGTTGTAAATCTGGATTCCTCACATGGTGCGGTTTGAAAGGTTTTTTCTAAGGCTCATTTCTGCCATGAATATGATTCAGGATAAAGGCCGTTGATGCTCAGACGATGTCTCTGCTATGTGTTGATGGTGTTAAGAGTCTGATGAGCAGATTTCTGTGATAACCTGGTAGAAAGTTGGATTAGAGGGTAAGGAGAAATGAGAAACTAACAACAACGATTCGATTTATTTCATAATCTCTGATTGCCAAATTCAATTCATAGTTGACATTGGTTCATTTTGAACAATCTGATTTGATCCGATTCACTGAACTAAAGTGGATCCAAGACTTCTTCGAGGAATCTGTAAAACGTCCCTTGCACTATTCAAAACCTGGCATATTTTCTCAAAGTTACACCATGGATTCAATCTGAGTTGTTATAATTGGAAAAAAAAAACAATCAAGCTTTTTCACAGTTGTGTCATTTTTTTTTTTTTATTTATCCATCCCACATTAAAGGTCGGTTAGCGTCTGGTTGTTAGGATCTACTTTGCCGTTACAGGGGACGTCCTCATCATAACATCTAAGTTTAAGGCAGCTACTAACATTTCACAGAGAATGAAGATTCAATCAAATAAAGTTGTGGATATGTGGAAAGTTGTAAAAGGTTGAAGAAAAAACAGTTGGAAAAAAAACCATTCACATGCATTTTACTTGTAACAATTTCAACAAAAAGAACGAATAAATATCTACAATTAACAATAATTTTCTAAGCAAAAATATAAATTAAAAAAGAAAAAATGTTTTCATTTAAAACAAGCCTGTCAAAGGAGACCAAAATCCAGGAGGTCCACTGAGTTTCCTGGAACAGGAAGTGTTTCTAAGAAACCAGGAAGTAAACAAGTAAAACACAGAACAACCGAAATCCACCGACTACCAAAAAATGGAAACAAAGTGAATAGCAATAGATGTGTGCACCCACTGACAAATCAAATCCACTCTATTCAGCCCTCACACAGTGACAGACGTGTGCTCTGTCGCATTTACAAAAAGCCAAGGCATACAATCCTTCAAAACAGCACCTCAAACAAACCAAAGGTTATGGTAAGAAATATTTTGTTTTTGTTCTCCTAGCATGAATATCTTTTATTTGATCGATTGGTCCAAACAGCATACTAATTGGTTTACACTAATAGGCTGTTGATTGGTTGATGATTTGTTGAGAAGCAAAAGAATTACAACTTTTAATGTTGGTTTTGTCACTGTAGATCAATATGCATGTTTATATGTGTGGGTCATGTCTCACAAACAGACAACAAATCTCTTACTACAAGTACAAAGCAATTTACAGACACACAAACTTCTTACTACAAGTACAAATCTTTTTTACAAATGGACATTACTTTGGCAACAAATCTAACTTTGTAACTCTGGATGTTGGAGATTTGTCTTGGCTGACATCTCTGCAACGCTGCATGGAAATCAGGCACACTTCCTCTGCACTGTGGTGATATTAACCTTCTCTAAAGATCCAAAAAAAGAGCAGTAATTACCAGTGCATCAAAACCCCTCAGGCTCTCTGGTATGAGGTAGTCTGGTTGACAGTGGAACAGTATGCGTTCTATCCTAGGTGCTGGGGTTCATGGGAGTTTGAATATCAAATCTATTTTGTGGTCAGCAACCATGTAATAAAGGAGGTCTGGGAGTGATGGGATAAATGGCCCACTATTATGGGCTGTTAAAACAAAAAGAGCTTGATTCCCATCACTGGTAGTAACGGCCTAGTCATTGCATAAAATTGGAATGTACCAACATCACCACAGAGGGTTGAATGGTCTTTCCGCCTTTGGTTCCCCCCATAAAGTCTTGTTACTATCGGTGCGCAGGCACGGGCATCAGTTATTCTTCTACTAGCCATGAGATCTCTTTCACCTTACCATTATCACATATAGACGGAACAGAGACCAGTGCCCAGGGGGCTGCCCTCGAGCATTCAATAGCTGCCAGAAGATCTAAACTCTGACAGCCCAACGGGTGTACTGAGAGTCTGACTTTGCAGGTTTGCTTTTCATTACAATTGCATGGCCAAGTGGTGGAAATGTTTGATTCCTCAAGACCTTCCTCCAAACTCTGGGTTACTTTGCAGTGTGAAGGGACATGGCAAACAGCACTTCCAAGTCCGAGGGCAGAAAAGAGAATATGAGTCACCATCCCAGGTGACGGGTTGAAGTATAGCCATCGAATAGATGCTGGTTTGTGTGAAAAGTGAGAGTTGAGCTGCAAAGCAAAGCTCCAAATTTACCAATCTATGCTGCCGTAGGTTTTAAATTCCAGCCATGCAGGAAAAAACTAAAAGTAGAGTCACTTCTTCTCCACATAGAGAAAGCAAGGGAGGTGGTTTGGACATTTAGAATGGTCACCTGCCTCCCTACAACAAAGCAGCAGACCAGAGCAAGCTGGCCTGGAAGGTTGCTGGTCATGGGAGAGCTGAAGGGTGTGATAAGGAGAGGAGGGTTCAGGGATATTTCTTGAGACTGATGCCCTAATTTTCATGATCATAGGAAAGGATATGACAATATTGTGAAAACAGCCTGCAGTTTATTGTAATAAGAAACATTATGAGTCCAGAACAGGTTTCCTGGGCACAAGGCCAGAGAAAGCAGGTGAGGTTCAGAGTCCAGGGAAGACAAACGAACAGAGGCAATAACAGGAGATTAAACACTAGAACAAGCCGGAGATCCGGAAAATTCAGAGATGGGCTCAATACTGGAGGAGGGACGAGTAGCAGTTATGTCGGGATGCCCTGCCCTCATCGTGAACACCTGTGGAAACAAAACAGGAAAACAGCCAAAGACCACAGGACAGCAATAGCAGCAATGACCAGGAGAGGGTGACAGAGGATCAGGAATGTGTCAAACCGTAACACTGGTACTGGAAAACTGACAATAGCGCATGAATGAATGGTAAACAGACCAACACTTTGCTTGTGTTTATAATAAATGGTAACACGTTGTGTATTTTAAACTGACAAAATCATGGACTAGCACAAGAAAAAGACGGAACAGAAAAAGTGAGGCCCCTATCCATGTTTAAGAATTAGATAAAAGCTTGATGTTTACAGCTTCTAACATTTGAGTAGAAGTTACCATGAAACTTACCTGTAAAGGGAGTTTCTTCAATACTGCCAGGAAAAAGTATAACATCAACTTTTAGCCAAGAAAAAAGTTTTTGCAGAGCAGAACTCAACAGAGATTCTCTAGTTCTGGGGTCATCAATGAACTGGCTGGACACTAAATCCAGATTTCTTTTTTCTTTTATAAGTTTACCGAAACAAGTAAAACCAACAAGCCCGGCAGTTGTAAAGTTGAAAATGACAAGAAATGCTGGAGAAGCTAATGAAGAGACCAAGTAGGCAGTTTTTAAGACCCACTCCAATTAAAATGGCGGTTTAGGTGTTTTTCACACTCATGTAGCACTTTTCTGATAATGGAGGACATTTATAAAGAAAAATAAGGTTAAAAGTATTACTTTATTCAAATTGTTGTAAATCAAGAGTAAATGAAAAAATGCAGTTAAAAAAAGCATATTTTTGAGGTAGAAAATACATTCCAGTGCTTGTAGATAAAAGATCCATCATCATTTTCCTCAGCCGAGCTGGTATCTTGCTCAAAGCTGTACAGCTAAATATATAACCTCATATTTTGCTCGCCATTTTTTTTAGCTATGCTAATGTTAGTTTTGGGAGGATGTAAGTTAGCAGGGCAGCATGTAAACACAAACTATGTCCAAATTCCTCCCCTAGTCCCTAACTACTTAAAACTATATGCACTATCTAGTGCCCTGGATTTTAAAATCAATTTGGATACGATGTTCACTACTTTACTTTCATTTATGTAAACAGCGGATATGACATCACTGATTTCACAGAGTGAAAATCGAATCGATGTGAACATTTCACGACGTCTACTTGTGACTACACTGGGCTCTGATGATGAAAATGTGTAGAGTTTTAAAATATATATTTAAACAAATTTTTTCCACAAAAATTGCTTGATTGCAATGCATTATTGTCTTTATTTTATAATGTAGTGAGCATGTTAGTTTTTCGCTAAGACTTCTGGGAAATTTCTAGGTCATCCGATTTTGGAATTGTAGATCCAGACAGCACTACAAAATGGCAAATGCACTATATAGTAAGTAGGGAAGGTATTCGGACATAGCCAAAGAGTTCTCAGCAATGGAGAGGGGAACAGGGTTGCACCACACCAACGGTCACACCCACAACTTTGCAGAGGAAGTGTGCCTGATTTCCATGCAGCGCTGCAGAGGTGAATTTTTAATAAATTCCTGTCACTCTTTAGAAACTATGTCCTAGAAAACGACGTTTTAATAAACAAATGTGGCTAAAAGCAGCATAATCATAATTTAAAGACTACTGGGAATGCTTTTACAGTAGATCAAAATATAATTGGATTGGGTCTTTAATCCCAAATGGAAAAAACAGGTCAATGTAAATCTATCTACAACTCTCTCAATCTAAAGATTTGGCCACAGAGACAAAAAAGGTCAATAGTCAGGATTTCTAAAACATATACTTCAAATCAGGCTGAAAGCAGATTAGCTTATTATTAGACTGACTACTAATGCCATGAGGTCTGTCTCCAGGTGAGCTGCCTCTGTCTCTGGCAGCCTGCACAAACCAGCCTGAAATGGTGGACTTCCTCCTGAAGAACGAGAATCGAGCAGACCCTGGGCAGAGGGACTCTCATGGCAACACAGTGCTCCACGCCCTGGTTGCGGTGGCTGACGACAAAAAGGAGAACACAGAGTTCATAATCAGCATGTACGACCGTATCCTCAAGATCACAGCAGAACTGCATCCGAAAAAGAAACTGGAGGACATAGTGAACGATAAAAAGCTATCCCCTCTCCTAATGGCTGCAAAGACTGGCAAGATTGGGGTAAAATGTTACAGAAATACAGAGAATAGGGATGGAAATAATACAGAAACATAATAGATTGTCAAAGCACTTGTACTGAGAGTTCAATGTTGTGTTTAGTTGGGCATTGAGTTCCTTGCTTAGTGCAGAGAAGTTCATCTCTTTTTGAGCTTTCACCACACTGACTGTATAATAGAACTGGACAGAGGGAGTGTGACCCATAGAAAATGTCTTACTTCATGTTCCGACAAAATGAAGTCAATTCAGTCGCCATGTTTTGGAGCCAGATGACATCAGGAAGCAGAGATTGGTCCAAATTGGTCAGCATTTCAATGGCAACCACTCACGAGCAAGGCTGTTGGAAGGCCACACCCCCATCACTGAATGTTTAACAGAGACCACCTACTTTTATTGAGGCAATTATAACTTCAGAAAAAACAAGATTAACAAGAATGTGTTTAAGAAAAGGTATCAAAAAAAGAATGGTTATTATGACAAAGAGAATGACTGAGTAATAACAGTTTATTTCTCTATAGAAGTCTATGGGATTTTGGTTTCTTGAAAGCAGGGGGCACTTCCTGTTTGGATCGCCAAAGAGGAGGGGCCACCCTGTCCAGTTCTTATATGCAGTCAGTGGTTTTACTCTTACAGTAGAAGAACGTTTTCATAAAATGTCCTTTTCTGCTCCGCAGATATTTTCGCACATCTTGAAACTGGAGTTTCATGAGAGCAACATCAAACATTTGTCCCGTAAATTCACTGAGTGGGTTTACGGGCCCGTTCACTGCTCTCTGTATGACCTGGCCTCGTTGGACTCCTGTGAGAACAACTCACTTCTGGAGATACTGATCTATGGCAGTGACATTCCTGTGAGTCCCGGCCCTGGGAAACCACAGATGATGCCGTTGTCCTGCTCTGAATCGTGTCTCTCCTTCTCTCAGAATCGTCATGAGATGCTCCAGACAGAGCCGCTGTGCCAGCTGCTGGAGGCAAAGTGGAAGAAGTTTGCCGGTGGAATGTTTTTCCTTAACTTCCTGGTCTACTGTCTGTATCTGACCACCTTTACCATTGTGGCCCTCTATATGAGAAGCACTACAGAATACAAACTTGTAAGCTGGTTTACTTGAAAGATGAAAAGAGTTTTACTGTTATAAGAAATGTTCTGGTTCTAATATATATTTTTTGGGTTCCACAGTTTAAAACATTTCCCTTAAATGGCTTCAACGACTACCTGTTCGCCTCAGGTCTAGTGTTCACACTTCTAGCAAACGTGTTTCTCTTTATAACAGGGGTAAGGAGACATCACTGAGATTTCGCGAGTAGCGTTGCGACCTTGTGGAAAGTCTGACGAATTAAACTTCTGTCTGAATTCCCAGATCACCGACATGAAAAGAAAACGGCCCAATCTGCTGACTCTGCTGATTGATGGATACTACGAGATACTCTTGTAAGTTTTTTGTTTGCTTCTAAAGTGGCTTAAGTTAGTTTTGATTAATTTATCCCTCTGTTTGTTTCAGATGAAGTTGAATTAAACTCGTACTTAACTCAAGTTTTATTCAGCTCTCTGTCTTATTCTGTATCTCCAGCAAAACACTTCAATTTAACTATCAACTCAAATTATTTACTCGAATCACATTAAAGAGCCACTGCAATGAAAATCATGTTTTTTGTATGTTTAAAACATGTTATTGAAGTATTTTACTCATGATGGAGGACATATATAAAGAAAATTACGCTTAAAATTAAATTTCTGAGTATTTTTTTAATTCAAATTGTTGTAACAAAAGCTTGTTTGCAAAAGCTTGTGTGGTGATAGAAATTACAATCCACGGAACATAAGCTCCCTGCTCTGCTCCATTCTGATGCATTTGCTTATAGATGAATAGATCCATACGTCCTCATTTTCCTCGTCTGAGCTGAAATCAAACCTGTACGGCTGGGTAGCTCCAATGTCGGTCCACATTTTTGTTGCACTGCTAATGTTAGTTTGTAAAACGACGAGATTCCTGAGGCTCCGCCTTCCGTTGTGTGTGGGCTGGAATTTGAGCTGGAATTTATTGAAGACAGGACACGACTGGAAGATATACAGTATTGTTTATCTAAAATGAAAGTTGTGTGCTGATCACTACTAGCTTTGTGGAGAACTTGAGTGTTGGTGTTAGACTGGGGACGGTGCTGGCAGAGCAGACTCTTCCTGGAGGGGGCAGTTCACATCATGCTGACATCAGCATGATTCCACCTGCTCACTTCCATGAGTATGGGAGGGGCTGCTGCAGACAGCACAGGTTTTTGGGGGATTACTCTTAAATGCATGAATAGATCATAAATACCGCTTTGGGGTTCTTTATAGCGAGCAATGAACAGTAAAATGCACTTTAAACCTCTAAACAGAATTTTCATGGTATGGCTCCTTTTAAACTGAAAATTTTAGAGTTTCAAAACTGTGGTCTTTGTTCTCATTCTAGTGCCAATTGCACCAATGGTTGATGTCCATCAGGGAAAACCAAAAACCTTTGAAATAATCAGGAAAAAAAGACTTTTTGACTCAGAAAACACACATGAATGTCAGAAAAACAACTATTCCATACCACAGGAACGAAGAATAACTTTCTGCACCTAAATAAAATGCATTCTATTTGTAAACCAGAATTACAGGTAAAAATAAAACATTAACAAGGATTATCAGATTACTTTTTTCCAGTTTGGCAGGCCACATTAAATAGTTTTCCCACCCCTGATCTGGACCTATTAAATGCATAATGCCCTCAGCACCAGTCATAACTATTGATAGATGTTGTGAATTCAGTTCACTCTTTAAGACTCACTGCAGCTTTTGATGACAGTTTTGTGCAGGGCCTCTTCTACCTGGTCTTCGCTGGGCTGTATGTGGCCGGACGGGACGAGTACGTCTGCTTTCTGGTGCTTTGCCTGGCTCTCAGCTGGGTCAACATACTTTATTTCTCCAGGGGTTACCAGCACATGGGCATCTACAGTGTCATGATACAGAAGGTAGCTGCTGCTTGTTGTAACCCTCCCCCTCCTCCACATCCCCTACAGGCAGAACAGTAGAGATCTGTAGTCTGAAGGCGTCTGTTTTCGTTGCAGATGATTGTTAGTGACATCCTGCGCTTTCTTTTCGTCTACATGGTTTTTCTCTTTGGATTTTCTGCAGGTATTTTTTTCATTCATCTTGTCATTCCTTTTTTATTGACTTGTTGAGATGAAATAATGTTTATTAACTGCTTCTTATGTCCCATCACAGCGGTGGTGACTCTGCTTAATGTGCCTCCTGAAAAACCTAAAAATCAAACAAAGGGCAGGACTTTTTTTACTACTCAGGCTCCGGGTGAAGAGTGTGTCAAACCCACCTACAAAAGCTTCTCCTTCACTTTACTGGAGCTCTTCAAGTTCACGATAGGCATGGGTGACATGGAGTTTTCCACGGCCTTTGAGTACAGAGAGACTTTCTATTTCCTCCTCATTGGCTACATCATTCTCACCTACATCCTGCTGTTCAACATGCTCATAGCCCTCATGAACCGCACCGTCGAGAACATTGGCAAGGAGAGCGCCTGCATCTGGAAGCTCCAAGTGGGTGATCAGTCATTCTGTGGGTGTATATTCCAGCTGCAGAGGGTTGCTGAAGTGCTGTGGTGGTTTCTTAGAGAGCCGTCACTATCATGGACATGGAGAAGAGGCTGCCCTACTGTCTGAGGAAGAGGCTGCGCTGTGGCGTGGAGAAGAAATTTGTCACTGCTCTCGGAAACGAACAGCGCTGGTGTTTCAGGTTCGTCTGCTTGAGGAGACTTGTGTTTTTAAATACTTAATGACACTTTTTTACTCAAAATAATGAAGTTACCGTGCTTGTTAGGACAAAATGTGGATATTATAGCCTGTATTCAAGGCAGCACCATTAAGAAAGCTTAAGTAGTGTATGTATGTATGTTTGTTTTAAATGATTTTTTTTAAATACAAACCTTTAGCTCCCAAAATGTTCAGACCGAAAATATAGTAGCAGTCAGAAAACATGCTTCATTGATTAATTTATACATGCCCCCTACTTGGAGTATATGCCCCAGCAACCTATCAAGGTTGTACCCCACCTTCTCCCAATCAGAGATAGGCTCCAGCAACCCTGTGACACTGAAAGGGATTCAGTGGGTTAAATAGATGAATGGATGGATGGAATTTTGGATTTATCCAAACCAGAGACTCAGTTAATTTACAGTCCAAAAGGATTCAGTGGATGGTAATATCCTCGTTTGTTATTTTCATGGCTAAGCCATAATTTTACACAAATAAATGTACCTCTAAGGGAGGGTAATGTGACTGGTTTGCATTGGCAAATTTGAAAATTACTTTTTAGTCTAATAACTATAATGGCACTAAGAATCAAATTTGACAGAAAATAAGCAAAAAGGAGCAGCAGGAAGGCCAGAATAGAGACTTCAGCTGTAAGCAGAAAAATAACAATTTAAATATCACTTTGATCAAAGTACAAAAGAAGGATATTTAAAAATGAAAGTGCATGGATCATAAAAAGCACAGAATCTAAAACACTTTTTTCTCTTAAGTTTGGTTCAGGCAAAATATACAAAAAACACTTTAGTAAATGTGTCTTGCTTGAGAAATAAATATATATACATTTATATATATATATACAAACATACATACATACACTACTTAAGCTTTCTTAAATATATAGGACAAGAAGAATGTTTAATCTAAAAAAAAAAAAATTTATAAAATGCTGTTGAATTAGAATCTAAAACAAACTTAGAAATTTCAAATTTACTGATTAGACGATAAAATATTGAATCTTGTTCACAACCAAAGATTCCACTGTGTGGGAGAAAACTGCAAATCTCATGAGTACATAGAATGTGGTAATAATAAACTTTTCTCATCAAATGAATGTTTTACCTTGTCGTACGTTGCTGCTACTTTGCAAACATTAACAGATTGTTGCTTCTTTCTTTAAGACTTCAAGATCTACAATCAGAAAAATAAATTTTCTTTTGAGTCCTTAAACACAGTTGTACAGTAAAAATAAACTTTCAGCATAAATTGTTGTTAATTCTTTATACTGAGTGACGCTTATACCATTTTATAGACTTATATGTGGGAATAAATGGTGAAAATATAATAAAACGTGTGTTAAAGTCTAGGCCCAGGGGCCGGATCCGAACCTCCAGGTAATTATACCCGGCCCTCCAGGTTTTTTTATTGCATTGTCATTAATGGTCCGATGTTATGTTGCGCTTTTTTCTAACTTGTATAATTGACATTTATTAAACGGTAACTGTTAAGTTTGAAAAAATAAAATGTTTTTAATAGTCAAGATACAAGATAAGGTGTTCTTTTATCGTAACTGTCCGCATGAACAATGAGTTCTTCCAAAATCCATGTGAAGCGTGAACAGGTGAAACTAATTGATTTGAAGATAAATCTCAATACTTCATTTGAGAATACTTGTATTTACTTAAAAAGTCAACATGGCAACATTCAATCCATTATTTACTAGTGTCCTTTCAGCGTCTTACTTTTGTTTTCTACCTTTAATTTTCTTATGCCGAAAAATATTCTATTGTGGAAGACAATGTTGATTGTTCTCTTTAAAAATAAATATTTCTTTATTTACCTAAACCAGGCATTGTGATAAGTATCGTGTCACCAGACTTTTGCCAATACACACCCCGAGCTGAAACAGAAGTGCAGAGTCAGCAGAGCAGGTCTTGTCAGCTGAAACAGGAGCATGGTCACAACCAATTAAGATATGTTTAGATCCACTTATTACATGTTTCTATCTGTATGGAAAGCATGTTAAAGTAGGACATGTTACAGTTGTGCTGCATTTCTGTGGTGTAAGAACTGACTTTGAACAGGAATTGTGATAAGTTAGGCTAGGAGAATACATTTGTAACCACTTAGTACATAACCAAGTTAGGTTGATTTGATTTTTCTTCTTAAGAACAAAAGTTAAAGCTTCTATACAATTAATTTAAAGTTACTGCTCTTGAGGGTTCCTCCAGCTTCCTTTAGCTCGATAAATACTGCCATCTTAATTTCATCTGCATTTTTCAATTGTAAATAACTATTGCCTGTAAGAAAACAATTCCTGTTTGACCATTTTAAAGGCTGGTCCTCTTTCTGGTCTCTCAACAGTTTCAGTTCCTTGTGTCAACTCTAGTTAATGCTAAAAGATCTCCAGAGAGAAGACAATGTTCAAACTTCAGGAGGAATTTCTTGGAAAGCAGGGTCAAAGAATAGCTTGGCTGAGTTAATTGACCCTAAAACTGAGCAGCATCAGCTGACGTTCCACTCCGGTCTTCTCCTGTTGACCCTTGACTGATGTGCCACTCTGCAGACACTCATTCAACCATGTGTCTGTCCTCTTGTCTCAGAGTGGAGGAAGTCAACTGGAACAAATGGAAAGAAGACATCGGCAAAATCGAAGAAGAACCCGGTAACTACGAGCGCTCCCTGCAGTCCGGCTCTGAAGACACCACGACCTGGAGAAGCGGAGGTACAGTAACTCTGGTTTATTTCATCCACAGAAGTCACTTTAGGTCTGTTAACTTTTCCTCCCTTCTCCACAGGGAGGAGCTGGAGAGGCTTGATCCAGACCAGTAGGCGGTGGCAGAGATCTGAGTCGACAGAGATGAGCACCATGAATGTCTGAGGCAGTAAAAAGGTTCACCGAGGACGCTCATCTTAGCTGACACGAGCAATGAGCCATTCAGACCCAAACGCACCGATCCAGCTCAATTCTTCAAGAAGCTGAACTGCCAAACGGATTCTTCCACGTGTCACACCATGGTTGCATTTCAATGCTTCTGAGAATACAGATGTCTTTTAAAGTGTACTAAGTGTTGATTATATGTCAATGAAATTCTGCATCTCAGATTAAACATTTAATCAGGAGTTTTCTGCTTCTGAGCCAGATGTCTCGTCACCTGCCGGCACCTTTGGCATCACTCTCGAGCGTCAGAGTAACCGTGATCAGGGAGGTGCTGATCCTGCCCTCCTGCCGCTTGGCCTTTATACAAAGCCCGTTTTCATCACAGTCAGACAAGCTAAATCTACTGCAGCCTGCTAGAGCTGCAGACTTCACAGCTTGCTTTCTCTACTCCAGCTTCTCCTGCAATGTAGCAGGAGGAGGCCTGGATAAATGGCATGAAAGCACAGCTATTGGAGCAGCAATCGCCTCCTTCAGCATTTGCTGTCACAGTTAAGAAAGATATGCGGTTTGGAGAGGCCTTTTAAAGCAGTCAAATGTGTTCCAGCATCACTTTGTGTGAATAATGATACAAGCCTGCTGAAATAAAGGAGAAAAAAGGAGGTTGGAAGAAAAAACTCATGTTAAGTGATGCTCAAAAGCAAAGAGCTCTGACTCGCCTCAAAGCATAAATTAGAACTTTATTTTATTATTACAAAAAGAGTAACACAACTCTCACTCTCTTGCCCCTCATCTGTCGTACAGAATGACACAAAAAGGCTTGTGAACTTTCTTCCATTTTCACAGCAAAAATACAAGAAAAAAAAAATTAAATATCAAGCAGATCAAGTATCATAAAGTTACAACTGCAAACTGAAGCTTTGAAATGGGGAAAAGAACATACAGGTCTGAGACTATGCAGTGCTAAAACCTTAATTACAAAATATTCCTCTTGTTTTTTGTCTTAATTCATAAAGAATCTCAAAGAAAATTGCTTTTCATGAGACAAAGAGAAAAACAAACTAAAAAGAAATGCAGTTTCCACTTATCCCATCCAGTCTTGTTATTTGGGTTTTTTATTTTTTTTCTTAATTAAAACCATGCTCATTTTCATAGGAAAGTCCAAGGACTGAACACTTAAGGCTTTTTAAGGGCTGTTAGAGTTCAATGAAGAAAACAAAGGTGTCCTTGTGTTATTTTACACACAAACACTCGCACATCCACCCTGAAATGCAACCGCACGCATTCACACACAATCATTAACCTTTAAAATTACAGTAGTCTAGTAGGTAAGCCAGTGTACAACAGAATTAAACAATGCATTTGCTGTTTCACTTTTAACTCAAACGTCTGTTTATTTTCTTTACTTCCAGGAGATCTTGCAAGTGATCAATTTGGTTCATTAGAATCAGTAGCAAATACACTGGAACCCCCCCCCCCCTCCCCCATGGTCAGGATTCACTCATTTCTTCGTTTCCTTACCAACAAATCCCTTTAAATACCTGCAAAACAGACTCAACATTCAAGTAATACATTTGACACAAAAGCAATCAGATATAAAATGGCACAGCTTCATACTGGTGTGTCGTCGCGGAACCTGACTTTGGCCATTTTAAGGTAGGAGAGTTAAGATTTCAGAACGTCGACACCTGATTTCATTGCAGCATTTCGAGCGGGACAGAGCTTTCCAACACAGCCGCTCACCGCTAGAACATTGCAATGTACAAAAAAGAACCTGATTACATGCTTCCCGTAGTGACAGAGTTATTCTTTAGTATTCCTATTATACAAATAAATAAATTTTAACAGAATAAAACTTCTGTTGAGATGTGCACACTGTCTTTGTTCTAAAACAAGACCAGTTCCTGCCTTTCCGTCCTGCAGAGATTGTTTTTTTCTATTTTTAATCTTAGCGTTACCTCCAAAGTGTAGTCAAGTAAAACTAGTCATAGCCGCAAAGCTTGGACATGGTCCTGTTTAAAAGAAAAAAAAAAAAGGAAGAAGTTTATCCCACGATTGGTGTTGCAGTTTTTCAGTGAGGGAAGGTTTTTCCTTCATGTTACTGCCACGTCTGCTGCAGAAATAAAACATCCGTTAAGATCCAGGCACACAAAACTATGACGGAGGACGAAGCAGGGCACAGTTTACACAAAAGTTACCTCAAGTTATAGGTAGAAGCTCTCAATATGGCAATTGATCACTTGCAAGATGAACAAAAAACAAAAAAAAGAGAGGGACAAAAACTACCGATCTGCATTTTATATATTATTTTAACCTCTTTAATACTAGTTGTTCTTTCGGATATCGGTAGGGTTGTTTTGCTTTCTTAAAACTAAATCAAACAAAAGAAAAAAGGGGGGAAGGGGGGTGGAAACAGTTGAGGAGACAAGGCCATAGCTTATCTATACCCTGGATGCTGGAGGAGAGCGGTTCTGCCATCCCCGACCTCTGGACCCACCCTGCTCAGAGCAGGCCTGTGCATCTTACCCATTAACCCTAGATTCTGATCGCGGAAGTAGGGTGTCTGGAAGTCCCCACCCAAGTAATCTGCAGTTTGCATCAGATTAGCCTGGGTGGAGGAGGGGGTGAAGGAGCTCGTTCCAAGCCTGTAATGGGGAGCCCCAGGGGGCCCACAGTCTAGTGTGGTACACCCTCCTGGGCCTGTGCCGTGGAATGACATAGTTATGTCCTGAGACCCGGAGCTGTCACTGTTGGGCGTGGGGAGGATGCTGCTGTTCCAAACATGCGACTGGAAGTAGTGGCCATTGGTGTAGTGGGTCATGGAGCCGGACATGTTGTTGTTGACAGGAGGGGAGGGGGTGGGCCTCTCCACAGGAGGTTTCATTGAGTAAGGCTGACCCACACACGCCTCTGCAGGGTAGCCTATGCCCTTATAAAGAAAAGATGGGTCTCTGGAAGGCTGCACGCCACCGTTCTGCATCTGGGGTGCCAGAGCCAACTGCTGCTGTTTCCACGAGCGCATCTTCTGCTGCTGTGGGTTGTGTTGTTGCTGTGGATAAAGATGCTGCTGCATGTGCTGCTGCTGCTTGAGATCAGTGTGTCTGGAAGGCAAATGGTTCATGGCAGCCACACTAAGTGCAGGGTGGGCTCCCATTGGGGCTGCAGCTTTTTCTTGAGAAGCTATGATGCAGTTGGGTGGCGGGAAGCCCGGCGTGGCAGGGTTACTGTGCATAGTCACCCTGGAGCAAGCACTGATGAGCAGGTTGCGGCTGATGGGGCTGGGGTTGGCGATCTGGCCCTCGCACATGGAAGTGGGTCCTGCTCCATGGGCCCGAGCCTGGCAGAACTGGTTGAGCTGATGCACAATGGCGCTCAGGTCCGCCTGCCGGCCCAGGAGAGGTCCAGCAGCCATAGAGAGTGGAATGGTTGAGGTAGAGACAGTAACGTTAGGTGGTGCGTCGCCATCAGGCAACTTCCTGCCCCCCTGCAGGCCAGGCTGCTGCTGAAGGTGCTGCTGCTGAAGCATGACGGCAGGGGCGGCCTGAGGTTGGCCAAGGGCTGGGTGCTGAGGCATGGTCTGGAGTCTAGGTAGGCCCTGAGGATGCTGGGCCAGAGGAGGGTGTCTGAGACTCTGGGAGGGAGCTTGCTGCTGAGGAACGGTCATGTGTAAAGTCTGAGGCAGGTCCTGGAGCGGTAAGCAGTGCTGGGGCAGGCTGGGCAGAGGTGGGTGGTGGTTTAAAGTGCTGGTTGAAGCCACTTGAAAGGATCCCGCAGGGGGGTTCATGATGACCTCAGGATGCAAGCGAGCCCGGCTGCCGTCAAAATCCTTAAGGATCCCTTTGACTGTGGGCACCTTGACGATGGCGAGGAGTCCAGTCTTGGCGCCGACCTGAGAGGAAGGGTAAGGGCTGTAGCGCTGGCCCGATGTGTCCAGCCCGTTGATGGTACGGCGCACGTGGTTTCGCTGCGGGACCTTGATGCTGTTGGGGAAAATCTTGATGGTCAGGGGGTTGTTGGCAACCTTCTTAGCATATGCATCTAATTCTGCAGGGGTTGGAAACGGAGCGGATCTCATCCTTTGTATGGTGTCCCCTGGGGGGAGGACAGGACAGATCGAGACAGAGAGAGGAAGAGGAGACAGAATGGAGAAAAGTGAAGGAGAGAAGGAGGAGGGGGGGCAATAAAAGAGGCATCTTAATCCGGTTAGAAGTGCATATGGCACAAAAGAACACATCAGTGGAAATCTGAGCAGCTGAGTGGAAGAGCTGATCTGGAAAGAGCTCTTATATTTCATATCTCCCCATTTTCCTTGGAGCGCCCGTCTCATGTGGACAAAGAGAAATGCCTTCTCCACAGAATTATTGTGGTGAACATATATGAAGGGAAAAAAAAACCTGGTTAAGTGTTATTGGTTGGTGGCTTTGAGGCCGAGAGCTTTTACTGGCTTTAATTGACACACAAAGGCCAAGAATAAGTGAGCATCTGAGGGTCGGCTCTGATGTTGGAATGAATCACAAACTAAACAAAGAATAAGAGCGGCAGGGATGGTCCCCTGTGGCTGCTACGGGGAGGAAAAAAGAAAGGATGCAGAGCTCTATGACAGCCGACAAGCAATCAGGCACAGAAGCAGCATCTCTGATCTGCAGGAATACCTCCCAGGTCTCAGCTCGAAGCCATTTGTTACACCTGCTAAGCACAGTGTCTAAATTTAACAAAGTGACAATTGGAACATGCCTTCCTGTTTGTTCATGTGAGACTGCTTCATTTAGGTGTTGGCTTGTGTGAGATTCTTATGTTATGGCTGAGACAAGTTAATTGCTTGCAACTTTTTTTTAGAGAAAGCGTTTTATGACACGGCTGTCAGGCTCTTTTACCTTCAATCAGCTCGTCATACTATGAAATGATCTGAGGCGAGTGTCGTTGTGCTAATAAAACTGAGCGGAATTTTATTCTCTACTCTGACGAGGGGGTTTTCTGCTCAGGTGAGTCAGACGTTACACCGTGAGAGATGAGTATTTTCCTGTTGAGTGAAGACATAATCAGAAATAGCAGAAATTTGGTTAAGGCTCCGTCACATATGGTGGTGGTTGTTGTGCTCCGTCTCTCAGCATTCAGACCGGGCTTATGGGATGAGGCACAGAGCTGAACAGAGCCCCCGACACGGAAGCACCAAGACTTGTGCCAACTGGCTAATTAATTCCTGCTTTATATCGGAGCAGGAAACAATGGGCAGTTATGTGCGGGGGCTGGTCTGGTGCTGCACACAGGGGGGGCTGCTGTAACTAAGTGTTCAGCCTGCTGATGACAGCCTCATTAATGCAAGGGTCTGGGCCAAGGAGCTGGAGCTTGACACCCGCCATCATTGAGGCCCAATGTCTGTCGCTCCGATAAATGCCAGGCTAAGCAAATGCAGATAAATGAGCATGAGCACACGGATTGTTTTCACCTGCCACCCACAAGAAATGATTCATGGTTTTGTAGGAAATAATGTTTCCAAATGTGACAGTAATGGACATGAATGAATATGAGGTCTGCGAGTTTTATTTTCTTAAACTCTGGTGAAGCATGTATGAGGTGTTGCTGTTGGTATCGGTTGTCTGTCTCTGGATGAAATCAAATAAAACAATGCGCAACAAATATTATGAATCACAGAATTTTTTTGCTGTTTATTTCGCTAAATAATAGGAGAGTGGATGCACATCACACCTTAAACCTTCCATCGTCATTCTGGAAAAATGTGTATTTGGTACGTACTCTCACTCCCAACCTGTCGTATATGGACATATGATTCAAGCCCCCTCCGCATCACTTTTTGATGTTTTGAAGATCCCCAACTAGTCATTTTTTGACATGCTGGCTGTTCCCATTAATTCAGGGGTCCCCAACCTCCAAGCCGCGGAACGGTACCAATTCTCGAGCCGCTTGGTACAGACGGTGCAAAAATACGTACGTAAATCAGGGGTCCTCAGTCCTCGGGACGCAATGCCGGACCGGTACCAACATAATCCTAACCTGGTAGCAATTCCACGTCCATTACTGCGTCCCAAGGGTTGGGGACCTGTGATTTAATGGGAACAGCCAGCACGCCAAAAAAACGACGAGTTGGGGACACTAAAAAATGTCAAAAAGTCAAAAAGGAGGGGGCCCAAACCATACATCCATATATGATGAGTTGGGAGTGAGAATGTTTAAGCATTTGTAAGAATTTGTATTAGTTGGACTAAGTGACCCCTCACCCCTTGCGTTCCAAACAGGGAAGTACCTACCGGCCTCATAAATCCCAAATCGCATAGACTTCTATTGAAAAATAATCAGCTATTACCAAGTCATTCTCTTTGTCAGAATCATCATTCTAGATCTGATACACATTTTAACATGTTCTTGATCATTTTTTTCATGATATATATATATTTTTAATCACATTATTCAAGTTAAAAACGTACCAATCAGATGCCTCAATAAAAGAATGTGGTTTCCCGCTGGCCCCCACCTCAAACGTTCGAAACGTTTGAAACATTTTGTGCAGCCCACTTTCAGTAGTGGGGGTGTGGCCTTCCAGCAAGCTCACTCCTGATTGGTAAGAGTGGTTGCCATTGCAACGTTTATTCAGACCTACTCGGATCAATCACTGCTTACTGATGTCGTCTGGTTCCAACATGGCGACGTCCGTATCGTGAAAAATTGACGCCTGAATTGACTTAATTTGATCGAAGCTGGAAGTCAGTCATACTTTATGGGTGACTCATTCAATCCAATTCATATACAGTCATTGGTTACCATGTTCTGCATGGTGAGGTGATGTGACTGGTTATAGAGGTCTCTGAGTCCACTGTCACATACACGCTTTAAAGCTCTGTTTTTTCTGCTTTTTTTTGGCCAACAATCTTCTAGATAAACATGAAGCTAAGGGCGTTAATCAAGTTTACTGCGACAGATTTTGCTGCAAAAGAAAATTCATTTTAGAACATAATGTTGCAGACAAATTTACTGGCAGGTGGGTGTCAAGCTATCAACTCTACAGAAACTTAATGGTTTCCACCATTGACAGTTAACAATGTGCTTACACAACCCATTTGCTTTTACAGGACCAATTAAAAGCCAGTTTTCTAGTTTTGCGGCCGGCGTCCTCTTGGCAGCATATGACATCATGGAGCTCTGGTCTTTTTTCCCACCCATTTGCCTTCAGCCTCACCAAATGGGGCAACAAGAAGTTAATAATGATAATTAATTAGTTTTGGTGGTTCTGTGATGGACTGATGACCTGTCCAATGTGTAGCCCACTTTAACCCAACTGTGGCTGGTACAGGTTCCAGCAACGCCATGACCCCAAAAAGGCTTAAGTAGAATTGGAAAACGAATACATTGATAGTTTCTGAGGAAAGCATAGGGTACATGAACACACCAACTATTGACCATGAGCTAAAGTGACATTTGAACAGCATTTTTACAAAAGGACTGGACACTAAATACGGCTGGCAGCAGTCCTGGTCTGCAAGGACCAGATTGTTTTGTGCAATTCTTCTTTCTTACTGCTTACAAGCAAAAATTTGACCCCGGCCCACACAAAAAGTCACCAAAATATTCAAGCAGGTAGTAACTGGCTAATTTTGCAGTGTTTTCTGAAAATAGACCAGATTGTCACTGTCAGGCGACCAAAAAAAAAAAAAAAAAGATTGCTATGGAGATGAAAACAACAGAAAAGCCGGCATGAGGTTTTTTTTAATGAATTTGTCACCTACAGCTGTGACCAGGGCAACAAGGGCAGAAGTGGCGAGTGAGGGGCCTGTAGCATCCAGGGAGGGCAGGTCAAAAGAGGGCGGTGAGGGTGAGGGCAGGTAGAGCTTGCAGACCGTACAATGCCACTCGTGGCTTTAATTACATTACTTGCCTTACATAATGGACATGTACCGTCCTGTACTGCAGGAGCTGCTTTTATTGGATCTTTTCAACATCACACACTTCAGATTATCAGCTTTAGGAGGCTAACAAGAATTTTCTACCACAAAGCTGTACTGTGCTTTCTCTGGACAGAAGTGACTGGCAAGAACATAAGTATATATATTCTCAACATGAGAATAGACTAAACAAAAATGTTTTGAAAAACATGATGAAAGAATAGAATCCGAACCCAAGTGTCTCTGAAGATTTAGCCAAGAAGACAGTCTGCCTTTCTTTTCTGTTGTTAATCTATGCAGAGCTTCATCACACAGGTCAAGGTGAGAGTCGGCGTATGCATTACTTTTACACTCTAGACCGGGGGTCGGCAACCCAAAATGTTGAGAGAGCCATATTGGACCCAAAAAACCAAAATCAAATCTGTCTGGAGCCGCCAAAAATTAAAAGTCTTTTAATGAAGGCAACACATGCTGTATGTATCTATATTATCTATATTAGCCTACTATCAAAATAACTAAGTTGGTTACAAATACATATGAGCCTTCATGATTGAATGTTTATTTAATCCTGTGGAGAATGAATCACCACGTGACTACACTGTTGTAGGATGAAGTTTAACTTCATTACAATATTAATGAATTACAGTTTGTTTCATTGCTTTGATGAAATTAAAGAAATGCAATAAAGAAATCCGATTTCTGATGTCATTTTTATTTTGAGGATTCGTAAAAACAACAATGGAACGTGCATAACGTGCCCCTTATCTGGGCAACAGAGTACAATAAAATGCAGCATACATTAATAAAAATAAAACAACAGCCTTTTGAAGAGGTAAAGTGTATAAAATCAAATGAATACAGTTTAAGTTTGATTTCTGTGCAAATGCCAAACAAGTCAGTGCATGAGTAAAACGCAGCAGTATCCTCTCTCTCTCTCTCTCTCTCTCTCTCTTTTGACACCAAATCAGCGCAGCTATCCACATTTCTGAGCAACCAAACACAATAATACCCCTAACCCCGGGCTTACACCGCTAGAGTCACGGCTCTGTTGTGTTGTGGGAGCGGACTAGCTACAGCCAATGGCTTAAGTGTCATTCCAAATTTATACTGACAAAAATCAGAAATTACGGACACTGAAAGCGCCCTGCCCTACTTTTTTTTTTATCGTTTTCTCGTGATAACTAGATAATCGATAATGAAAAATGAAGCGTCCCGCTCTCTCTTTCCCGCACGGAGACGCCGAAACTTCATCTGTTTTAAGTGTCTTTATTTTGCGGCTAACCAGAAAAACAGCAGCAGAACACTCCACAAAAGTTGTATTCACTAATCATTTTATTAGTGGGGATACCTCGAACGCCTTCATTCCGTCTCATGCACCAGCCCTCCCCCCTTTATTTACCCCAAACCTCCGAACAGCTGATTGACAGATCACTGCGCATGTTGTGTTCAATGAACTCCAGACATTAACTCAGTCCGCTACTATGCTTTTGACATTTTTATACAATCCTCAGAAAAAGCAGTTTTTCAGGAAAAAAAAATGGCGAGACTTTTTAATCCCTCGATTTTATAAGGATCAGTTCTGGGGTTCAATGTTTTCTATGATAAACTGCTTTGTTCTGCTGCCGGTGTCCAGAGGTCAGTGAACGCGCCATGCAGAAACGCTCGGCAGACCTGAATCCTGTCAATCTGTCAATGTTTGTTCGGGGTTAAAACAATGATTAAAACCAAAAACATATTTCCCTCCTCCATCTTTTTCCATTTTCCAACATTTTGGAAATAGTGCCAGGGAGCCACAAGGCAGCGCTTAAAGAGCCGCATGCGGCTCCGGAGCCGCAGGTTGCCGACCCCTGCTCTAGACCCTGAAACTAAATATAAAAGTGAATTGCCACAACTGAAAAGGAGACTTGTCTGCTCGAAGCCCCAATGGTCCTAAAAGCTGCTCCATTTTCAATGAAAAACAAAGCATTTTACAGCTGTAAGACCAAGAGTCTCTCTGGTTTGTACACCTTTGACTCCATAAACAAGTCCCCGGAATGTCACACCAGACACAAATGCTACTCATTGTCAATTTTTTAGTTTGTAATTTTTTGCTTAAGGTGAATAAACGAAGAGTCAAAATAGAGATGTCTGTCAAATCTAGGTCTGATCTCACATTTCAGCTTCTCTTTGTCCGGCATTGACCACCAGCCACACAATAGTTGTGAAACAGCGGATGAAACCAGCTTTGGTGGTGCGCTAAACAAAAACAAGCTCCTTGATATTTGGTTTTGTGAGACAAAAAACTGCATAACATTGTCTATAATCGCTTAAAGTGGAAATCAGTGTTTCACTTTCATAGAGCATGAAGCAGCCCTGACTGTTCCAGGGCAGTCCCCATCAAATAATGTATTTACATTTAAACAGGTCTCCAGCAGTGCCTGCAAGCCTGAAATCATCCAAGGCCAGTAAACAAGCACTGAAGCAAAAGTGTTCATTCTTTAAAAAAAACAAAAAAAAAACCAACAAAATAAAATTTTTAAAAACCGGTTCTCAAACTAACATTTTTAATACAAAAACATAAGAAAAATGGAGCAAAGATCCATAAAAAAATGTAAGTCTTTATTGCCACAAATTAGCAGTTAAAGTAGGGCAGTAGAAATGGACCTCAGATCTGGTAATAGCTTCTGTCAGCAGCTGAGCACGAGTTCCAGTAAGCAAATGTATCTTATTAGCATTTCAACCTCAACCTGAAACCTAGATTAGCTAGAGCTTAAACATTAATGGAGGGTTAATAAGGAATATGAGCAAAGTTTGTAAGTGGCTGCCAGTGGCAAGGAGCGCATCATCTCTGAGATCTCCTGCCGGGCACGTTCGCGGTGAGGAAGCTGCAGAAAAAGGGCCACTCTGGCCGAACACTAATTATCCTGCTGCTAGCAAACTGATTGGAACACAAGTGCACAGTCAGCAGGCACTAATTAGGGTTTCTTTTATTCAAACTACTGTTTTCATTGAGCAGCGGGGAGCAGAAGCTCATGCTGCTATAAACTGCAGTTTCGCACATGAGCAGGAAATTAGATCTGAGGTCTTCACGTCAAATTAGACATGACTTGAGTTTCTTTCCGGGTTTCTGCACTTTTACAGTAAAATTATGTTGACGGTACAGTAATGTAGCCTTTAAAGAATTACTGAAAAGATCATTCACATTTAAAAGAGCTCAGCTTGTTTGGCATAAAAGGAACAAAAAAACTCACTTTCAGGAATAGGACTTTTGTAACGTAGTTTTAGTTTTTCTGGGGGGTTTTCTCCTCAATTAAAACTGCATTTAGATATTTGTTTTCTTTCATATTTACACACTACAGGAAGCCAGCCTGGTGATCAGGAGAACTTAGATGCAAAGATTTTATAAACAGATTCAGATTTCTTAGAGAAGCTGATGAGTTATTGATCTCAAATCAAATTTGAAACTGCTTTTGTGGTAACTTTTTAGCACTGTAAACATGCGTGAACGCACGTTTCAGTAAGAATTAAGTTTTTAACGGGTAGCTATAAGCAGGTTTCTACAAACATTTTAAGGTCCTATATGCAAAACTCGCACCGACTGAACTTGCATTAAAAATTAAACCAGATTGAATTCTGACCAACCAGGGACTTGGTAGTGATGTATGGATGATGTTCCCTTTAATTCAAGAAAACTTGAGAATCGTTTGAAGATTGATTACGGAGGACAAATGAATAATTGCGACTTGTGCCTGGCCGGAATTAAGACACCAAGTCTTTAATTTTTTTGGAATAGAGGTGTAAAAGAGTAAGCCTGAAAAGAAGGGCTGCGAGATTTGCACCACATTGACATTTTGCACTAAGCCTCTTAAGTAGGGGAGGACTTACCATTAGGCAAAGGTAGGTGATCACCTGGGCCCCCAACACTCTAGGGGTCCTGAGCTGAACACTTAATAAAAGTGTCTAAAATAAATTTTGCATCCATGGTTATTTGAGCCCGTCATAAAAAAAGCATCACAAATCACAAGAATTATCATGTGAAAGTGTTTTGTCCTCCCTGTCTTTCTGCAAAAATGGTATATTCCGGTTAACACAAAGTCGAGAGACTCGCAAGCTAGCTAGCAGAGGCATTGTCGCAAGATTAGGTGGTTTCTGGCTCAATAGGGCGGTTTTTATTCTGACTTTGCATGCAAAAATTAGTTTGAGCGGGTAGATATAATTTGACCGGGTTTTGGATTGGTTCTGAGATTTTACTTTCTTTTATAATAAACGTTTAAACCAGGGACATGCGGTTGGGGGAGGCAGATGCAGCAGTGCCTCACCCGTCATCTTCCTCACATGAAGGGCTACAGAAACCCCTTGACATTCAGGTGTAAGATGATTTAGTGAGTGAGTCTGGATGGATGGATGGATGGATGGATGGATGGATGGAATCAGGCTGTCAAAGTCTGCACAGACTGCTAACATGCAGGCGCTGATCTGGACTCTGATCTGGACTACGATCAGCAACCTGAGAACGAACAGTATTTTTTACTGGCTCTGAGATAAAATAATTACCTCTAAATGAAATACGGATCTGCGGCTTTTGATGTAACACAGTGTCTGTTTGAAGAACAGATGAAAAGGAAATGCATTATGAGGGACTGATAAGAGGAAAAAATGGATTGAAATTACACTTCCAGGAATGGCCGTGCAATGGGAAGCATGCTCCATCACCTAAACGGATTACAGCGTTGGACAGAAAAAACAAATTGAACTCTGGTTGTGCCTTGTGCTCTAATGTGTCTTAGTGTGAGGCGTAGAGGAGGAGCAGAGTCTGCTTGATGGCTGCACCATGTCACAGGCCTGCCTGAGGGAGGCAACAGACGCTGGCACTTAGCAGACTCCCTCACACTCGCTGATCTCCTGGGGGTTGACTGATTACTGTGATTCTGAAATTACAGTCTTGATGAGCAGGAACATTTCACAACAACAACACAAAAAACATGCAGAAATGGGTCAGGCTGGGGAGGAGTCTCCACTCGGGGAGGTAAGGGCAGAGGAAGACTTGGATTTCTTGAGACTGATTGGCTGAACAACTCATCGGACACCATTGGCATCGGCAGGAAACTTTTGACATGAAATATGTTAAGAGTCAGTTAAAAGTGAAACACCAGCTTCCCCCTATTTCTGTTCGGTGAGACTCAGCTCTCAGTGGTGATTGCTGACCCCCACTTTTTACTTGTTCTGCTAGTCCACACAATTCTCCGGTTCTTCAGCAGTTAAGTTGTAAAACTCAAGCACATTGACTTCAACTGGCAAGAACTGACAAGTCTGTTAAACCAGGACAACAGATTGCATCTTATATTACAGGATCACTGGGGCAAAACCATTCATCCGCAATCTGTCTGCCAGTCTGACAGTAACTAACTCTTCCTAATTGTGAAAAGGAGGCGAGATGGTTGTGTGAAACACTTGATGGAGATTGTAGTGTTGCGAGCGCATGAAAGCAGGCAGCCAGATCGCCGTTCGTTAGCACATTAACCGTGCTTTTCGCTCTTTAAAGGCGGATCTGTGGTTCTGGAAAAGCAGAAATCTTTTCTCCAGCACTGCAGGAGGACGGGTCAGCGCCGGAGAGCGGTCAGTAAAAATTGAACAGCTGAGCTGAGGGTTGTGCGAGGTCAGTACTTACATTTCAGAAGTCCAGTGTTCATCTGCGTGTGGGGGAGAAGCTGGAGGGGGAGGTCACCTGGCCCTGGCAGACAGGCCAGCATTTCACACAGACACTAATGCAACATGGGACACACTTCTCCTCACACTGCAGAGAGAACAGAAAACGGAGAGAGGTCAGACGTGACTGCGGGGCAGCACATGGTGCGTGGCGATACAGAAGCTGGGTCTGGACTAATAAGACTCTGTAACTGGTCCCTGAAGGCACAGAGCTGCGGGAGACGCATTTAGCTTTCAATTGGAAACTGATTCACACCTGCAGCATCAGGTAAGGTGACATTTGATGCCAATAAAAACTTAAATTACACATCAAACAGCTGAAGTAAAACGGTGCAGGCTGGGCTCCAGGGAGTGGAGGCCTCAAATCAACCCCTACCCCCTGTGTGTTAGTAATCTGGTTAGGTCCTACACCTGTGGATTATGTTAAAAAAAAAAACATTTAACTAAAAAGAGAACTATAATCAATGTGGTAGTCATCAAAGAGCCCTCAATTGTGATTAATGGGTGAGAAGAAATGCATAAAAACAGCTGAAAGATCATTTTTGTTATTTATTTTATTTTTTTTAAGCATTCGCAGTTGTTTATTTTTTTAGAGCAGGAATCCATTAGAAATTCGCCTCTGACTTGTAGGTGGGAGTGTTGGCGTGGAGTAAGCCCGTCCGTACTTCATGTCATCTCATCCATATATCTAAGCTCTCCCCCCACAAGCTTACAGACCCTCACAATCCTAAGCTTACATTACCGGTGCAGGAAAAAATGGCAAGCGATCTTCAGCTGTACAGCTTTGATCCAGATACCAGCTCAGATGAGGGAAACAAAGACGTACACGGATCTACTTGTCTATAAGTGGATGCATCAGAATGGAGCGGAGCAGGGGGCTTGTGCCCCGCCCAGCATCACTGAAGCCTCATTTCCACTGAGGGAACGGTCCGGTATGGAATGGTGCGGTACGTTCCAGTTAATTTGAGCGAGCGTTTCTGCTCAGTTAAGCCTCGCTATGGCCGTACAGAGGAAAACAGAAACATTAGCTTAGCGCTATATTGGTGCTTTCTTCTAACAACCAACAGGTAGCAACAGCGGCTCCGCCCCAACCATCCTGTTCCATTTTTCTATAGACCTACAAAATATGGGGGCCAAAAAGAGGTACGGGTCGGAACTGTTTAACCCTTGTGCTCTCTTATGGGGTCCAGATGACCTGACCCTTACATTGATATGTGATCCTTCCGATGACAAAGGTGGACAGGATTTTATGTCTGCCACGGACACCAGTGAAGATAAAAAAAAATACAAAAAAAAAAGTTCAGTGTGCTATCTTGTAGGGTCCAGATGACCCCACTTTTAATGTAAACATGCCTATGATAGCACAAGGGTTAATGGGTCCATTTTACAATGGAAACGCTCAAAATACCGGACCAAACCGGTCTGTGTAAACAAGGCTTAATAAGTCTTTTTTTCCAACTGCATTTTTTTCATCTGTTCCTGATTCACAGCAATTTGTATAAATAAATACTCATAAATGCATTTTTAAGCCTTATTTTCTTTAGATATGTCCCCCCTCACAACAAAAGTGCCCCAAGAACATATTAAAAATCCCCAAAACACAATTTTCATCTGAGTGGGTCTTTAAGCTCCCGCAAAGGCTGGACACTAAGAGACAGAACAGTTAGCATGTTCCACTTGGCTTACTGCTGTATTCAAAACACCACAGATGCCTGCTTAATCAGCACTGTAGAACAGTCAGGGAGGAAATTAAGTCTGCAGAGTCCGTGCCCTCCCCATTTGCTGTGCGGCGTCAGAGGAAGCCTGCAAGTGTGCGCAGACAAACAGCTTCTACCAGAAAGGCAATTACACACAAAACAACCTTGGCATGCCTGTTTGCCGCAGGGTGACGGCTTAAAAGTATCTTACCCCCTGAAGAGAGAAGAGACAAGTGGAAGAAAGAGTGACAAAGCGGGAGGGAAGAGCAGGGAGGATATAAAAAAAAAAGAAAAAAAGACGGGTGGCGGGTTCGGGGCAGCGGGGGGCTGAACATGCTTTAAAAAGCAGGACCTCAAAAAGGTCAGGATGACAGCTCATTTAAATCCTCCCAGGGAAGAGAAGAAAAAACAAGGCTTAATGAAGCTGCCAGTAAGACGCAGATACCTGAGGGCGTTGCACCTTGTGATGCTGCAGGGACAGGGTGGCGGGGGGTGGTATTTGTGGGTGGTAAGCTGAGTGCGGCGGAGACGGTTCTGAGAATCAGGGAAAAGCTCTGTCTGGTTGATGCTGCATCACTTTTTCTCGTTACTCTGCCTCCCACTCCCTCATCCTCCTCCCTTTTCCCCTGCTTTCTGATTTACAGCCTGGACTGCCATATGGCAGCAATCCCTGCCCTCGATTCAGCGTGTCACCATGCATTAACTTTAATTGGGCTGATATGTTATTCTTTTCCCTTCGGCCTTGGAAGGATTTTAGGTACACGGAGCCTTGATGTCAGCAGGCAAGATTTCTAGTCTTCTCTTCCTCATTTATCAAGTTGATTTCAAACAAAGATAACAGTGATCTCTCTGACAGCAAACAGGTATGAGATAAGCAAAACTTCATAATAGTTAGAGGAGTGTCTAAAGGAAGACTAAAACTATGTAAAGTAAAACATACCATCAGAATATTTGTCAGGAGATCACACATGTCAATGCGCTACAGGCAAAAAACAGCCTTCAGGCCAGCCCCCTCCTGCTTCCCTCACGGCGCCCCTGAATGTCAAAAAACTGATTAGCTGACGTCTACTGACTCGCTTATCGCGCGGTGCCTGCTGCACACTTCAAAATGCACCAAGGCTGCTTTCACACAAGGATAATCCTGCAGACTCGGTTCCAATGGGCGGATAATGCCAATAAATTTTACGCCTTCATCTGGTTTGGTTCGCTCTCACATGCAGTGCTCTCAAAAGTGAACCAAAAAACTGCCAAGAATTTTCTATAAGCTTCCAACGACATGCACTAGGGGGCAAAATTGCCCATCCAAGACAGGGAAAAGGGCAAGAAGAGGAGAATCAGATGGTACCGGATAGTTCAGATTAAAATGGTTATAAAGATGTGAAATATTTTAATTAATTTTTCCCACTCTTGTTCAAGCAGGAAATCAAACTATTTGAATTTAATTGGTAATCTTTATATTTAATGCATCTAACGTGACTTGTGTATGTATACTGGCAAATAACTATGATTATAAACAGTGTCAAGAAGTTTATTTTTACTTATTTTCTAATCAATATTTATCAAAATAGGTTAGAAATAAACGTGTTTTGTTATTTATTGTACTGTTTCTACTATTTTAATACAAAATAAACCAACAAATAAAAAAAAAATAATGTTGTATGAAGTTCATATAACTCTTTTTATCCAGTATTTGCTCTGGTGAACATATTCTTAGATATTTTACAATTTTTTGAGTCGCAAACTTGACCACAATTCACAGAGTTTAAGTAATTTTTTTCATGTTGGAGGGAATATATGAAGAAAATTTTGATTAAAATAACATTTGATTATTTCTTTATTCAATTGTTGTGAATCAGGACCAGATGAAAAACTGACTTGTGAAAAATCTTGTAGTTTTTAGGTAAAATCGACAATCAGCAGTCCACAAGCTCTGATCCATTCTGATACATCCACTTGTAGACAAATAGATCCATGTATGTCTTCGTTTTCCCGCATCTCAGCTGGAATCTGGATCAAAATCTGATGAGTAGATGGCCCCAATATTGCTCACCATTTTTTTGCACCCTAATGGTAGGTTGGGGTTGTGAAGGACTGTAAACCAGCAGGAGAGCGTGTGAACAGATGGATGACGGGAAGTGGAGGTGGGCTTACTCCACGCCAACACTAACAGGTGAATTTCTAATGAACTCCTGGTGCTCTCCAGAAACTGTTCTAGAAAAAAAATCTTTTTTTTTGGGTCATTTTGGCTTAAATTTGTATAATATAATAAAACGTTTTAAAAATAAATCAAAAGATGATGGGAGTGGACTTTTTAATCTACTCACTTCACGTCATCATTATGTGCACTTTCAAAGGGATCGAGGTTCACAAGTTTGGTCAGAGTTCAGGTGAGTGGACGATGTGAACCAATGAACATAGTCGCACACAAACACTTCCTAAAGAGGAACAGACACACCCGCAGAAGCTTTTGACTATATTCTATATTTGTATCAGAAGCTGAATGATTCCATCTGACATCATCAGATCCAGATGGGGACTTTGCAAATCATCATCAGCACGTGACCAACCAGAGTCCTGACTGACCCAGCCCATCACAATAAGCTAATAGCTCAAAGACAAGCATGTGTGACGATGGAGCTGAGTCTGCAGTCCCCACAAAACCCTGCACAGGGGTCGGTCTGATGGAGTTAAGCCGGACGTCTCACAATCCACGCAGAAGAACATCACAGAGTTCTCCGAGCCTTTACTAGGGCCCGCGTGACTCGGCAAGTCTCCACCAGCTACTTATAGAGCGCAATAAAAGTGTGAATAACTGTGTCAGTTTCATAGCAGACAAATAAAAGTCAGCAAACAAAGCAGGACTTGAGCAAGTGATGCGCATGGCTTGTGTCATGTGTCAAATTGTTCCCATAAAAGCTGACCTATATTTTCTTTTCATCCCTCAGTGGGGAAGAAGAAATGTCATTCAGTGGTTAAAAAAAAAAAAAGAAAAGAATCAAAGGAAGAGTGCGGGAGACAGAAAAATGATACCAAGCAGCTGCATTTCCTCAGAAAATGTTTAGCTGAAATCATTTACCACAACTGAAACTAAAAAGGAAGAAAAGCTCCCAAGAAGAGCGTCATTCCAAACGTTCACCCACAGATTTCACAGGAGCTCATTAAGAGCATGAAACAGAATATTAATTAAAAATGGTAAAAAAAATCAAAATATAGGTCAATTAATTATTTCCTGCTTTTTTTCTACCATTTCTAAAGTAAATATAAAAGAGGAGAGTCTCTTGTGTGTAGATGGGAGGCTCTTACAGCAGATGAAGTGAAGGTAGCAGAAGACATCAGATAGCTGGTATTTTAATTGCATGTTTACCCCCAGGTTACAAGTCTGAAATAGAGCCAAGAAAAAAAAAATGTTGAAGCAGAAATTCAATAGAACTTCACTGTGTTGATTCTCTCAGGGACACGGAGTGAAATCACTTTTCTTCACAAGCCGAGCGTCTGAATAGGATAAAAAAGAAAACGGGGCAGGAGATTAGAATGGCTTTTTTATTCTTTAATACCAAGCTGGAGCATTCTGCACAAAGGAGGAGTAGGAAAAAGCCTTGGCTCAGAGTACGCTAAGAAGAAGAGACTGTTTGGTGAGGCCTTTAGTGGCCCATTAAGAGTTATATACCACAGTTGTAGAAACAAGGGGTTGCCAAAGGCTGGGAGCATGTTAGGCTAGTTCAGCATGTCAGTCAATAAATCCCAATAACCCCAGGGATTTGGGATGGCCAGTTGACTTTTGTCAGGAAGCAGAGCAGGGTATTATCTCAAGCCACAAAAGAAAGGATCCGGATGGAGGACGGCCGTGATTGTAAGCACTGAGTGTAAAAATGAAGAGAAGTCAACCAAGCCAAACCCAGCTAGCAGCAAAATTGAAAGTCAGTTCAATGGTGGTTTCCAAATTGCGAGATTGTCAGCGGTAAAACTGTCAAGCGAGGAATCTGTGCCGGTAGTGTGGGAAAGAGAGAAGACAGATACTTCTTTAGAATAAGTGAAGAGACCGGGAGGCAGGGCGAATGCTTCATAACTGAGTGATGAAAAATTGACAGTTCCCTGAAGTGAGGCGCGGCAGTGTAGGGGGAAGGCAGCGAGACAGCACGCCTCAAGAATACTGCAAAGTCCACAACTGGAGCGGCTGCATTCTTGTAAAGATACAGAAAGAAGGGTCTGCAGTCAGAAAGTGAGGCAACACAACTAAAAGGAAACTCCCTCTCCACTCTTCTGTCATATCTGGAGCCTTTTTGAACAAGAATAACAGCTGATGATACGACTGGAACAGCGGTCATGCTGGTCCCCCTCTGGCCTCACTTTCACATATGACTCATGGTCACAACCAGAGGAGAACTTTGCTTCACCAACAACCACTAAAGTTTAAAACCAGCTTTACCCACACGGAAACACATATATATGGAGGGAAAAGCTCCATCATGTCAAGTTTAGCCAAGGTCAGGTGTGCAGACAGAAAAGACCGGGGGTGCCAGAGCGCCATCGAGAATGCCAAGGTGCTTGTGCAGCCCCTGACTGTGCAGTTTGACAGACATGTTTACACCTGATAGAAAATCTGGTGTGGATGGCCTGCCAAAACAGAGGCAATGCAAAGCGGGGAATGTCAGTCTAGTTATTTATTTATCTACGGCGAATCCACCGAGACCACAGCCAGCAGCTGGGCATTATTCAGGCAGGAATAAGTCAAGCTACTATCAGAAATGACAGCCCTGAACGACTCAAGAGGGAAAAAAAACAAGGTAAAAAACAAACATTAAAAAAATTGTCTGGGGAGATTTTAGTTTGTGATTAAACACCTTCTAAACACTTAAATAAAATAATAATTCTACCACAAAGGTGGTGTTTAATCAAATGTATAAACAGTCAATCCTGACTGTCAGCGCCTCGGTGATCATGGCATTCAGGCGAGATAAACACTGCTTCTTTTATCTCCTCTGTGATGCCTCAGCATCCTTGTTATCACCGTTAGTCACATCACTCCAGACAACAATGTGCTGAGTCACGTGCGGCCGTGTCAGATGGCGGCGTGTGGTGCATCGCTGAAATGTCAAGGTTAGGCACAAACACCAGACCAACAAAAACCTACAGTCTGAGCTCAATGTGGAGTGACTAAAACCACCTGACCAGAGCCAGAGAGGGTCAGATTCGACTGCAGATCTACTGCAATGAAAGCAGTTCTATACAGAAACGATCACACTTGTGGAACAGGTTTCCTAAAGTTTATTTATTGTTAGACATTAGCCACTGCTGCATTTTAGAGGTGAAAGACCTCAGAGATTCTTCTCAATATTTTACTGTAAGAGAAGCAAGCCATCTTCCTGCTTAGTGGGAAATAACTCAATGTGCTGAGAGCTAAAGTGAGGTAGCATTGTTCCAGCTGGTGGAAAAAGGGGAAATGAAGATGGAGTGGTTTGATTTCATTTGTTAGCAGGTGCATCCATTTTGCCCCCCCCCTCGCGCGCACCCGTCTCGCCTCTCTCAGTCAAAGCGCTTATCAGAAATTCGACACCGCAGTGACAAATTCAGCCTGCGATTAAAGGGAGAAAGAGGAAAGCTTTGTTAAGTGCTGCTGATTGGGATCCCAGGCTGCCCTCACGCATGTGTGATGTGCGAGTTTGTGCGTGCACGTATGCCTGGTTGAGAGCCAGCGGCAGAGCTGACACCACCGCCGCCGCCTCCTCTCCAATTTTCCAGGTGTTCCCACGGCTTACATTTCTGCTCCGAGTACTCAAACAACAACAAATCAATGCAGCTGTTCGCCCATCGCTCCCTCTCCCATGCACACACATGCGCTACATGGAGTGCATGCAAAGCAAACTACAAAAGCCCTAATTAATATATGCTGGTGTTTTTTCCCTGCAGGAAAAACTTAAGTCTGTTTGTCTCACTCAGACCTACTTTATTGACCCAGCACAGTGCACAGTTTTGCCTCTTCTGGGCAGAACTGTGCACTCGCTGACTCTCACAAATTATCCTAAAAGGGATTAACACACAAAAACAGCATCCTGGGTTACACGGCCCTTTTGTGAGAGATTTATCCACCGTGCCATTATTCTAACCACCTTCCACCCATGTGAGCGCTATGGAAAAATATATATAGGACAAACGGGAGATGTATAAGATCCTGACCGGCTGATATGCCGCATGTGAGGATAAAAAATAAATCCTTAAGCTTGATGAAAATTTGTCACTTTCCTTGCAAAAAGCAAAACCTAACTAGACTTGTGCCTCAGAGTTAGCACTCTCCTTACTTATTCTAAAATGAAAAACATTGATCTTTTCATTGACAGTGTCTAAATCAGGAGTTCCCAATACGTTAGTCACAAAGGTAGAGGGAGATTGTGGGCCATCAAATAATAAACAAATGCATAATTTTAAAGACTCGCTCCGATCATCTTTTGATCAATTTTTAAAGCATTCCCAGTGGTCTTTTTAATTAAGATTATGTAGTTTTAGGTCAAAATAATTTTTAAAAATCGTCTTCTTTTCTAGGACATAGTTTTTTGCAGAGCGACAGGAGTTCATTAAAAATTCGTCTCAGAGTTGCAGGTAAGTTCGCCCCTTCTTCCAGACATCTCCAAATACTCAGAAAGGCAATTTTTATCTTAATTTTCTTTATTTATGTTTTGTAACATCAGAAAAATGTCACAAGAACATTTAAAAACACAAAAAACTTAAACTGAATGCACACGGAACGTTTCTTGTTTTTGGAACACAGTTATCTGTGGCATTGTTGATATGATAAATACAAACACTCGGGTCCAAGTCAATAAACCGATGAGGGAAAAATGACAGAGAAAGTCTTAAATTTGGTCAGAGAGAGAAAAATCTCTCACAACAATCAAAGTCACCAGATTAAAAGAGTTTTTATTAAAGCTAAAGTTTATTTTTCTAAATAAAGTATAAGATGTTGAAAAATACTTTTTTCTTTTCAATTTTTGGCTTGAAAGAGAACCAAAAATGAAGGTTTCTATCCAAATTTCACTGAAGTACATAAAGACATGGTTGGCAGGATATGGTCTAGAAACAAATCTCACTAAAATATAATACATATCTTGTATATCTTAAAGAAGTTAAAGTGCTTGTTTATTTTAAGCTGTGTAGTAAAACCGAATCAATCCATATGGGTGTTGTAAGGTCAGCATCCTCAATGTCAGTCTGACCTCCAAGGAGTCCAAACAAGACCCACCTATGCACCCAGACTAACCAAAGGAAAAAACAGATATCTAGTTTTACCCTTTGGTCTGGGAAAACAAGTCAAAAGAAAGTCTTTTAGACTCTACCACTACATACAACATTTGCAGCCTCTCTTTGGTGTGTATACATATCAAAGCTGGTCTGCTCCCAGCTCCTTTGCCAGTGGAGAAGAAGTTGCAGTGGAGGGCAGCCAGGCGGCAACTCTGGAGAGCAGGGCAAACACAGGCTCGGCAAACATCTCACCTCTGTGACAGCATGGGAACCCGCGGTCCGCCTAAGCTCAAAGGGCCGTCCGTCTGTCTAAATGTGAGCCTACGCACAACCCTGGTGTGTACTGGTGTTGTCATAGAGCCAGTTTTTCCCTCCCACACAGGTACTGGTTGATGTACAAAAAAGAGAAGCTACACTTTCAAAGCAAATGATAAAATTTCACATTTAAGTCCTAAATTGCTGAATTAGTTGCTTACATTTTCAATCTGACAATAGCCCTAGAATACAAACAAAAACCTTTTCAACAATATCCTGCAACATCTAAAATGTGACAACTCTTTCAAGTCCCCCTCCGATCATCTTTTGACCTATTTTAACCCTTGTTCTATCCTAGGTGTGTTGACGTTTGGAGTGGGGTTATCTGGACCCACAAGACAGCACACTGAACTTTTTTTTTTTTAATGATTTTTCTTTTCACTGATCTCTGTGGCAGACATGCCCACCGTCATCCACATTTGTCATGGGGGGGTATAACACGTCAATATAAGACTGGAGTCACCTGGAACCACATAAGATATCCCAAAGGCTAAAAGCGTTCCAAAAGGTCTTTTAATTATGATTATGGCATTTTTAGCCAAAGTCAAAAAATCCGATGTCATTTTCTAAGACTTAAGCCTTGTTTTCACTGAGTGGTCAAGTCCAGTAAGGAGTAGTCCGGACCAGTTAATTCTGGCGAGTGTTTCCACTCAGTTAAGACTTACTCCCACTGAGTGGTTTGTTCTCTCAGCGCATGCGTGGTGTAGACCGTTAGCGTGTCATTGTATCATTGCAGTTCGATGACTAAAAAAGCAACAACAATGGAGGTCATCCAGCAGCTCGTCTTTTTATTGCTTTACTTTTTGTACATCGAGTATAACAGAAATTTAATGTTGTTTGAAAGAACACTGCTGCCGTTGGAAAACGCTAGCTTAAACGAGCACTATATTGGCGCTTCCTAAAGTCGTCCTCACTTCTTTGCAAATCAATGGGTGGTTCCAACCATTCTGTTCTCCTTTTCAATGGACCTATAAACGATGGGGGCCCTCAAGAGGTCCGGTTTGGTACTGTTCAACGGGACCATTTTACAATGGAAATGCTCTAAGTACAAGACGGGACCGTTACACTCAGTGGAAATGAGGCTATAGTTTCTGCAGAGCGGCATTAGTTATAGAAGCTCTTCATTTACACTTTCTCCTGCTATCTTACAGCTCCTCACAACCCTAACATAAATCAAAAATGGCAGACAATATTAGAGCTCTCCAGCTATACAGTTTTAAGCCAGATTCCAGCTCAGAGGAGGAAAACAAAGACGTACATCAATCTACAAGTGGATGCACCATAATGGAAAGGAGTGGTGAGCTTGTTCTCCACCCAGAAAATACTAGCGAATGCAATTCTTAAGCTTAATTTTTCTTTAAATATGGCCTGCATTATGAGAAAAATGCAAAAAGAACATGTTTAAAAAAACACAGTTATAATTGAAGTGACCACCCGCTTTTTCCAGTCATGCCTGCCACTCCTGACTGCATCAGGTGCCGGTTTAGCCCAACTCACTTGTTGCAAATAAACATTTGACTGCCCTGATTTAAAAACAATACATAAGTGCTATCATATCTTCAGTGTATTCATCAGTGTGTGGCACAGGCTCAAAGTATCCACTGGCAGCCCAAGATGTATTGATGCTGAGATTTTTTTCTGTGTGGCTACTTCCGACTTTAACTCTAAATCTTCATTACCTCTGTCTGGCCTGCATCAATGAGACAAGGTCATGTGAGTAATAGAGTTAAGCCAGCAGATAAAACTTTTTTTTTTTTGTCGATCTCTCCCTCTTTCCTTCTTGCATCATGCCCGCTTATACAGATCTCCTGTGGCCATCCAGTGAGTCAAGACTGATGAGGCTTGCTCAAAGGTCTGTGCCATTGAACACAGCATTAATGCACCCGGCAGCAAATTTTTTGCCATCGACCCCAGTTCTCTGCAATAAGGACAGAGCCATCAATCAGGCTGAGATAGCCGACACCAGACACGGCTTGATGAAGTGAGGGACTTTGGAGCTAATGACAAATGTATCTCTCAGATATGGTCACAGTATGCTATGACAATCTGCACAGAACATTTGACCTTTACTAAAATCCTCAGCAACTTTTCTGCCTGCACAGCAATGAAAAAAAAAACAGGGTATATGGACTGTGGGAGGTTATGAAAGAGCAGAATATTTCCTGAGTTCAGCTGAGAGCCTCAGCACTGTCAGAGCTACCACTGGCCGGCACGGCCTCCCCTTTCCTTACACCAAAGCTCTGGGAGTGACCTTCAGCAGGCTTGCCGGTCCTGCTAATTGGGGTCTCTTCAGAGCAAAGCAATCTACCCCCTCATACTGCCCTGTGGGGCAGAAGAAGTGAGAGATAACAGGGTACAGGGTTATCTGCTCAGAGGAAAACAAGCAGAAAATAAAAAGGAAACACATGGCACTTTAAATGAAACAGCAATGCCACACAGGGCCAAATAACACTAAAAAGATGCAACACACGAGTATCATAGACGTGATGGAAGGGAACTCCATCAAAATCCTATTGAGGCTTCAGCAGAGTTTTGAACCGAACAGTAAATTTCCAACATTGTTGGAGAACTCGACTTCCTGTTAGAGAAACGTTTGAAAGTAGCTGGAGCCAGGGGACTTCAACAGGTGGGCTGGCTTTTTAGACAGCATGTTAATACTCAATATACTTCAGTGTTACAGGCCCAATAAAAAAATATGCATCCAAGTTAGGTTAAAAAAAAACTCTTTGTAAGCAGTTTCCATTTCTTACTAACCTCTTCAGACCTGGCGTCCACATGCATAGATATCACATTTTGGGATATTTTACCACAATAGTTAATTATTCTTAACTGTGGACCTGTGACTTAAGAGATAAAAGACAATTGCATAGCAGTTGAACCATTTTCTGAGTCATAATGTTTAATATCTGGTCAAAATTTTACTTAGGCTGGTATTTTAAAATGAAGATAATTGAACCCTTTTTGAATGACCTGGACCAAACTGGATTATAACACCTGTAATAATAATTATTATAGCATAGATGTGGATGATTTTTGCTTTTATGAAACACTTTGAGAGTAGCGAAAAAGTGCTTAATTGTATATTGAATTCAATCCAACAAACGAGAAACCATCAAATCTTCAGCTCTTGGACTGTAATTCTGGGCGTGTCCATCAACCGTCAGGCTTGTTTGTTTCATTGCCCATTTTCAGAAACATCTTGAGTGACGACCAGGGAGAAGAAAAACTGGCTTCAGAAAACTTTGACACAAATCACTTATCTGTCCATCTCAATATTCTAGTCACGAGAAACGTATTATAAATGCAAAAAACAGAAAAGCAGCAGAGCTGATTTAATTACAGGAGACTTTGTTTGCTTTGGATTTAAATCTTTATCAGTAAAGTACAAGTCACGGAAGTCTGAGGACTACCAACTATTCTAACAAGTAAAAATTTAGATTTTTGTAAGATAACGGTCACGCATGATACTCGAAAAAGAAGACCAATTTTTATATTTGTGACAACAGGGTGGATGCTTTGCTTCAGGAATGTGAACAGGGACACAGTTTATTTAGACCAGGCTCAGGTTGGAGGCAGCTGTGCACTTTACCAACATCAGAGAAAAGTCCTACCACTGTGATCAGCTTTCAGCTAAAAAGTGAAAAGAAAATTAGCAGGAAGTCATCCTGTAAAAATAAGATAAATAATAATAAAATAATAATAATAATAATAATAATAAGAGTTTGTGCTGGTAAAGAGCTGTTTTCTGTCCTTTAAAATGTTTTTGAAGGAACTGAAGGGGATTTGAAGAACCTGGAAACCTTTAGGGAAGAGTGAGTCCAACAGATCCAGTGAAACACGATTATCAAAAAAGGCCACAAACAGAAAGGTGTACATTTAATTTGCAATATCATCATTCCTATTGTGCTGTGTAACAAAGGGAAGGGGGCTGGTTCATTTAGAGGCAATGGAGCATGCTAAGGGGGGCTGTGTGTTAGGGTTTTCCAACTAAATAAGAACCAGTGCTCGATCTGGGTTAACATGTTTTTGTTTATTTTATTACTCAGCTAAGTTGGACAGAACTGGTTGTAGTTAACAGCTTCTGCAACTCATCACATTTTTAAGAGCCACTCCAATGAAAATTGTGTTTTTGGCATTTTAGCATGTTCTTTTGGCATTTTTCTCATGTTGGAGGACATATATAAAGAAAATTAAGATGAGAGTTGCATTTCTGAGTAGGGTTGGACAACATATCAGTGCCAGTATCGCATTGACCGATATTTGAATAATTTGAGTTTATCTGTATCGAACAGATACTAAAAAAAAAAAAAAAAACTCATATTTTTCTGACTGTATTCAGATACACTTTACAGGTATTTTTTAACATGAATACTTGTTCCTAATAGATCTAGAAAGCTTATGATTTACAGTTACATCTAATAGTCAGTGAATGGTCTGAATGTTTAAAGATATATTGTCAAAGTTTTAAAGCGATGTATGAGATACCCAGCTGTATGTTAAAAAGTTCAAGAATGATGTGATTGTATAGTAAAAGAATAGTTGTGCATTTTGCATGAAAACGCAAAAAGTAAATCTAAACTTTGTCGGTATCGGCAAATATCAGTTGTCAGTCACAGTTGCAAGGCAAATATCAGTTATCAGTATCAATAAAATGATATTGGCCCATCCCTATTTCTGAGTATGTCTTCATTCAGATTGTTGACAATATAGACTAGAGCATATGTCAGAAATGTTAGGAAAAATGGTTTTCCTGTGCAAACCAACTTTATCATTTCTTCTTTTTTTTTTCAAAAGACATCCTTGGCTGTAATGGAATGGAAAGTTTAGTTTTTAGATTGGGTCTGTGTTTCCCCTATTTTTTATGGGTGTTTAAACATAACCGCAACGACTATTTGATCAAAGTCAAGCAGTTCTGCATTCTCACCAAAGCACTGAGAATTGGTGCCAAAGAACCAGTATTTAGTCAGACTATAAATCCATACTAACTCTGAAACCAAACCAGTGTTTTCCCAACCGATGTGGCTCTGGTGGCCCTAAAAACCCAGCTAGATTTTGGAAGAATCAGGTCCCAATTCAAGCAAGACTAATCCATTCTAGTCCAAAGAATTATTTAACTGTGTTTGACTGATTAACCCAAACCCCTTGACTCCACTTACAATCCATTTGTTCAATCAGGTCTCCTACACTCATCACGCTCCAGTATGTGGGTGGAGATGAGACAGAAAGACAGAAAAAAGTAAAGCGAAATGACAGGAGAGGAAAACAACTCCTTTGTCATAAGAAAACAAAAGTCTAAAGGACAGTGTTTGCATGTTGATGCCAAAAGCATAGTTTCTGCAAAGCAGCTGTTGCTAACATGCAAAGGTTAAAGAACTCCTACATGCAGAGAATTCAAGAAGCGAGCCTGCATTAGTGATTTAGCATACATCACTGCCATTCTGCTTTTTACTGGGGTCATGGGAAAAGGAAATTTAAAAGCACTGTCCCCTGTGCGGAAAAGAGGTTGCAATGAAGATTAACCCAGCTTCCTTTTATAGCCTCTGACAAGAGGTTAAATCACACATTACGCTGCCTGAAATGTCTCCCAGTAATTAGATCAAGAATATTACTCTCTGTGCTTTCCCCTGCAGACTGCAGCTGATCAAAGCCTAATGATGGTGTCACTGCCATTGGCGGTGCTGGCTGGGTAAATCTCCCCATCAGGGTGGCAATCTGTCAAGGCAGCGAGCCCTGCTAAACAGCACACAACGCGAATTCTATAATGGTGCTTGACGCAAAGTGGACTAAATGAACCACATCCTTCACCAACAAGCAATCCATCAGCTGAGCATCATTAAAATTCATCTCTTTGTTTTGGGTCTCTGATGGTGTGTTTACATGTACACAGACTGCAAAGATGCACGCAGTAAGAGGCGTACCGGCGACATATGTGAGCTCATCCCAACAACAGTGGAACTACAGTGCGAGCAGTAAATCTGCTGCGTTTTAGTGCCAGAGTCGATCTAAGCAGCACCTGGTCTCCTGATGAGTGAGGGGGCTGCTGGTTATTAATTACAGGAAGCCGACATGCAGTACAGGCAAACCCTCGCAATGAGACCCTGAAACGTCAGATGCACAGTAAGACGGATGCCCCCCCCCCCCCCCCATCACACATCAACACGACCTGCCTTGGAACTACTTACACACAAGTACTTTCAATTATATATTTGATACCATGACAAACCCTTCCTACTTTGCTTCTCCCTCCACCTCAGTGGCAGAATAAAAACTTGACATTTTCCTTTTATAATCCAATTCTTCTTCTGTAAACAACCTCGCCTTTTTTATGTGGACATGAACGCAGGCGGAAAATATGCCACATATAATAGTCACCTGGCGGCAAACTCTATGAAAGAATGGCATGCACATACACAACCTGTGACAGAAGAGACCCTAAAACAGGCAGCCTTTTTTCTCTCAGAATCAGTGCACAGCACAGAAAGCCCCTAGAAAAGGTGCTGTAATTTTTAAAAGAGATATGACCCAAAGATTAGGTGGTAAAGCTTTATAGGGATTAGCCGATGTCGTTTTTTTCTGCGGATACAGATATTTCCCCTGCAGCAGTGGCCGATAGCCGATATTGCTGATACCGATATTTAAGTGTCAACAATTGCACAAAGTTTAGATGTCCTTTTTTAATTACAAATGCAAGACTTTTATTTGACTCCACAATCATTTTGTACTTGATCTTTTTAAACATACAGCAAGGGACATCATAGGAACAAGCATCACTTTAAAACTTTAGAAATATATCTGAAAACATTCAGTTACTTTACTGACTCTTAGACATATGTGTAAACCATCTGAAAACAGTCTGAACAATATTAGTGGATTTTTTAATGTCAGACCGATAACAATAAACTCAAATTATGCAAATATCGGCCGATAACGATACTGGCACCGATATGTCGCTCATCTGTAGCTTTAACAGGAGATTAGCAGACAAAAAAAAAGCCATTTTCTTAAGGTCTACTTCCTGAAAATAGAAATCCCAATGAAGCCTGCTCATTTGGTCAAGTTGTTCTTTACTTTTAAGAAAAACATCAATCATATGCATAAGAACAGCAGAAAAGCTATGCCATTTTTTTTTTTACCTCACCTATCCATTTTTGCATTTTTTACATTTTAAAATATAAAAAGACACCCACTAAAATGTAGATGAGTTGAGAATAGATTAAGAAAAAAAACACAAAAGTTGCCACTATGTTTTGAAAAGGTTAAGTTCCTTTTTAACATTTACAATTAAAAATCACATTTTCTCAGTTTTTTTTTAATCTTTTCCTAGTTAAATGCATATTTACATCAGCCCTAAATTTTGTGTGGTTTTTTTTTTTAAATCGACTCATTCAAATTGACCTCTCTCTTCATTACTCTTACTCGACTGTGAGAAAATATAGGGTAAACACACCATCTGTGCTGGGCTACGCCTCCTCTGATTGACACGACAGCCATACCTAAAAATCTTTGCTTAACATTCTGATTTTTTTGTTTTTAATCATACATCGTTTATCCATCAAAACCTCCACGGGTTTGTTTAATTCCAGGAAAATAAACTTCATTGACTGCAGCCTGGTATATCCTTTCAGAATAGGAAACAACTCTACCATGCACAGAGCTCTGTAAAAGGCCCACAACTTTTAATAGATTTTTTAATCGTTCCCAGTTGTCTTTTAATTATGATTATGCTGTTATTAACCAATATCCAAATTCCTGTTCCTCTTTCTAGGACATAGTTTCTGCAGAGCTGTTTTGCTCCTTACCACCCACCCCCAATTCCCATCATCAAAAACTTTGAGATCTCTGTTTTCACACTCTCCCACTAGCTTACAGCCCCTCACGCTCCCAGCCTAACATTACCAGTGCAACAAAGACTGTGAGGAATATTAGATCTATCCTGCCATACAGCTTTAAACCAGATACTAGCTTGGAAGACGACTACTAGTCTACGAGTTGATGCGTTAAAATATTTAAAAAAAAAACAAAGCTGAAATAAAACATTTTTTAAAAAGTGCCCTTTTTTTTACACAACTTGGCACGGCATATTCTGAAATTTTTGCATAGAGCTTTTGGATGATATGTAGAATAAATAAGATCAGATTTGGGAGGTGCAACTCAAAAACACAGTAATTTAGTTATATTGACAATAAACCAAGATAAGTAGCTAAAAACAGGAACATAATGAAAGGTCTCCTAAAGGTTCTGAACCTATCTGAATATTTACAGTTTTATAGCTTTTTGGAAATTGGTTTTATTGGTTAACCCAATTCTATTCACTATACAAACAACCCTTTGATTATGAGAAACTCAACAGTTATCATGAAAAGATTGAACGTATTGTGCAAAAAAAAGCTTTAAATGTTGGCAGTAGAATAAGTGGGAAAATGAGAAAAGAATGAAATCTTAACAAGATAATCTTAAAGAATGTATCAGGAGAATATAGCATGACATTGTGATTACAGCTTAGTTTACGCAGATGACACCGCTGAAGTATGTACTGTGATTATAGACAACAACCCCCTGCAGGGCGACAACTGTATCTCTGCAAATTCCAGGAAACACAGCATGCTGGAGACAGCAAGTACAGCAGAGAGGAGGAGACGTAAACAATGCTCCATGGTCTGAAAGCTGCGGCCATGTTTACTGTATCAGTGAGTGCATTTTACCCCCTACAGCTTTTACAGCAACCGTGGCATTTTAGCGTGCAGTACAGACGGTCTTCTGATGCCACCGGTTTGGACGTTGTTGGTGTCGGACACACTGCCTGTCTGGAATATTGATTCAGCCCTGAGGCTTTATTCTTGAATAAGCCCAATAAAACTCCAACAAGTGTTTTGGGGGAGTGACTTCTGAAGAATTCCTACCTCGCTTGAATCTGCATGCTGCTATCTGTGAGTGAGGTGTGCTTTCGCTTCAGACAGGCAATGAATGACGTGCCAGAGATTAGCCTCTGAAGGTCACAGGCTTCGCCTATCCTTTCAGCCACTTTTCACAACAGAACCTGGGACCCTTTTGAACAACAGGAAGAATGTCATCTGGTTACTTTTCAAGGCACGGAGATACCATTCACAGCGGCCAACAATGGCCGCAAACACGACCAGAGGGTTAGAAAGGTTATAAAGGACCCCATTCTGAGCTCTGCTCTCCACTACACTGCTCACACACAGAAAAAGACACCCACTCATTGAGGCCTGGAGAAGTGGTGTAATCCATGATAAAATGAGGAGGGTCATGGCAAAGTGCCTTGCACTGACCGCTCTCCAACAACAGCTCCCTCTCAGCTCAGCCCTCATCCCTCCCCAACACAGATCCTGACATCCCAGCCAACCCCAAAACCTCAAATCAACATCCTCTTTAAGTTACTGGGCCCTGCAAAGGGGACAAATCCCAGATTTTTCAACAACTTTTAATGACATGTAACAATTAATCAATTTATAATCCTACAATCCAACCAGATAAATCTAAATGAAGCAAGGTGTTAACCAAATCAACCTATACTTTTATAAAACGATTTAAAAAATATATCAACTGTTATGATATTGAAAAATATACTTTGGATTGAGACTCAACAGATTTATTTTACTTTATTTCACAGCAGACATTACAACAGCAAAAAAATGATCAATCAGTTATTACAGTCTGATGTGTGGAAACACTTTGAATTTAGGAAAGTCATGTGACCATACAGTGTGGAGGAATGTTCTAAAGTTCCATTTGTATTATTTTGATGTGGGGAAAAACAACTTTACGAAACTAAAATGTGAATGGATTTACCATTAATTCTTGTTTACTTGTTTGTTTGTACACATTTACATCTTTGCAAAAAAAAAACAAGGAATCTGGAAAACTTCCTCTGCACTGTTTAGCATTTATCTCTGAGTCACACTGTTTGAGGTTTTGGCTAAACATGTCCTGGATTCACTTTAGGTCATTGGATTGTTCAAAATGAACCAACACTGACTATGAAATATATCAGCAACCACAAATTATGATATGGATCGAATTGTTAAAATGAGTCGCTAAACCCATACAAAAGAATGTTGCTATAGCAACTATTAAAAAAAAAAAAAAAATTGAGTGTCCCATATAAGCACTCACCCTGCAGAGTGTTAACACCTCACTAATTTAGGTTTTAATGAATCCCCTGAAATATTCAAAATAAAGCCCAATTAGCCGACAAAATGTAACATCTCCTCCTCTAATCCTCTTGTAGGCTGGACTTATCTCATGGCTGCACCATCTATGACACTTGAAGCTCACTCTCACCCTGTCTCCCTCCACTTGATATCCTCTACAGCTTTACTGGAACTCTGCTGTGGTGTCCTCATGACCCTAAAGACAGAACCAGACTCTGAGCCTCTCGGTCGATGGCTAATGAGGTCCTGATATGTGCACAACTGGCATGGACTTTGGAAAACTATAGCAGTCATCGCGCACATGCAAATGCTTCCTATTAGGATTACTTAAGAGTACTGTTGGTCTTATTTAGCAATCTCTTTTGACAGAACATTTGGTGCAGCGGGTAGATAACGCCGGTGGAGGGTCAGTGATCCGAATGAGACGACCTTATCATATGCCATAAACAGATAACAGTATCTGCCCTGTTCTTCTGCTGTTCCTGTGAGATGGAGGCGGATAAACAAGCCTGTCATCTGCAGTGTCTCTGATAAGCCTGATCACCCGGACCAGGTCTTGTTCATGCACTAACGGCTGCAAATGTCACCAGGAGCCATAGATTCGACTGTGATTAGCCTCAAGCTAAAGACACAACTAAGTTCAGAAATCCCTTTGGTTCTAGTGTTTGTAACATCACTCCCTGGGCCCTAATTTGCCCTTCCAGCTACCACGCAAATCCGAGCACGAAAATATGACTAACAAAGGCACAAAGTGCATCTTGACATCAGGCCAATCGCCTTCAAGCGGTGTAGCCAAAATAAAACAAACCTCAAGAAGCAAAGTAAATACCAGCTCAGCCTCAGCTCTGCAGGTCAGCCTTTTTCTTTTCTGGAACCCTGAAGACCGTCGTGCCTTCATGTGGCTGCTGTTGACTTTGCTCCCTCACACAAACACACTACCAAACATCTACAGTGCATCTGAAACTGCACTCAGAGAGAACACACCCGGCGTCCTCACAGTGACTTTTTTCCCAACTTGTGGGTGGCTGAGTGGGTGAGTGTTGGCTTACAGCTGCAACGGTGACTGCAGAACTGAAAAGTGGAAGTAGCTGGCAGCCTCATTTAGCAAATGGAAAACATTCGACGAATGCGGCACGTCTGAAATGACTAGGTGAAAAAGAAATCTGCAAACCTGCTATGCACAGGGAACACAGAGACAACACCTGGGAGACATTTAGCATGCGCTGGCTCCTGCTGAAATATGAAAGAAGCAAATTTATGGCACGGGGGAGAGCAAGCGGTTGCACATTTCCAATTCAAGCGCATCACTAAAACGCTACATCAAATCAGCAGCTTTGAATAACCCAAAATGAGCATCAGCCAAGTGGCTCATTCCAGCAAACAAAATCATAAAAAAATACACCCGTTAGTCAAGTGATTTCACAGTCAACAATCAAGAGAATCAGGGCTGTTACTAATCAATACATTTTAATTAGCTGCCTGTGAATCCCAAAAACTGATGAAACATAGAAGCTGCTGGAGCTCCCTCTTTGTACCCTGTAATCTGTTATTCAGAGTCCTGCTCTGTAGTCTTGAAGAAGTAAAGCTGTGCTTTGATGTTATCGTCTTATCGCTGCTCGTCTGAAACAAGCCTAATGTTGTGATTCATATCGTTTGACTGTCACATGAAAAATGTTGTGCAACTTTTAAAATACACAAAATGATTGTGTGTGTGTGCTTAGTGAAGCCAACAATCTTGCAGTAGAGAGGTGAAATTGTTTTTCCTGCAAAATGCATCTAAAAGCAGCTGTAAGAAAGCAGGAGTCATATTGAGCAAAATGATTAATCTCTATTCCACAATGCGGATCAATGTGCTCAAGTGTGTTTGTCAATGGCGTGCAGGAAAGAAGAAGAAAAAAAAAACCACAAAAGCAAGCTTGTTTTTCTTCTGTTGGTTTGCTCTCAGGAAAAGGCTGTGGATTTGCAATGACAGGTCAAAGAGTCAGCACATGACTTATGTGAAGGGGAGGAGAAGCTGGCCAAAAAGCCACGCAGATATCTAATTAACACATGCATTCAAGTGGTAGTTCAATTTGCTGGAACGCAGCAATTTTCTGCATTGCTGACCAGCGTGACATAAGCAAACGAACCAGGTGCTCCTGACACTCCAACTGACTGCCTGCCTTCGTAAGTGCGCACAAACACAAACGTCATGTTCCGACATAAATAGAAACCCAAGCATGTGCTCCAGAACACACGCAAAGTCACAAGTTTGGCACCAAAAGCAAACATCTAAATCAATGCCTGAGAGTGCAAAATGAGTGTGTGCATTTTGAGAGATTGATAACCTCTGTGCCGCAAAGAATGTGAAGCATTTTACACCGATTCCTCTCTGTATTTGTCAGAGTGCTGTCATTATGGCTGAGCTGCATTTTGCGGGAAGGAAGAGGCCTCACAGTAATTTGCTGTTAAGACCTAATTAATCTTCATTGTGCTGGGAAACATAGCACCCAAATGCAAAGTAGGTTCCTGCTGCATGATAATTTCAGAGTCTTGAGCCTTTAGTTTTTCCAACAACAAGGTCTGAGATTTAATTATCTGCTCTTTGGAAAATGTAGAGCACTGCAAAACTGCACTTTGGGCTAAGTAATATCTGGCTCTTGTTTGAGTTAGCACAGGATATCACTGAGCACATCCTCCCTGCTGCCATAAATCTAACAGTTTCACCTTTGTTATAAAGAGGGGAGTGATAAAACCCTCCTTTAATGCCACTTCTTACACCAAAACAGGCGTGCAAATGTAAACAACAGCTCATTTTCTCCACTAATAATGCATCTGTTCCATCTTACCATGTGCACAGCCTCCATAGCCCAGTCAGTCACACTGCGGTGCTGCTTCTTTTTTTTTAATCAAATCCGTCAAGCTCCATGACATTACAGTGCGATTACATCAATAAAAGCCAGACTGGGGAGCAAGCTAAAGACAACACCGACACGCTGTGGCAACATTAACATTCCACCTCGTAAAGATCAGCTTCAGACGGGGCGACACGTCGATCCCATCAGTTAAGTGCGCCCTTAGGACACCAGAAATCTGGTTAGAGGAGCTTCTCCTTCCAGACACGCTGGAACAAATAAAAAAAAGGATGCTCTGCTGCTCCTCCTCCTCCCTAAAGTGCTCCCCCTGCTCCCCTCTTGGTGGTCGAGGTTGTGCGGCAGGATCAGGATGAGCCCGGTGACGTCAACCTTTTGTTATCACCTTTAACACTTTTGCTCCTGCAGGTGCAAACTCCGTCCTCCGCCGCTGAAAGCAGAGCCGACTCGGAAGAATATATTAAATAAAATAAACTAGCACCGGGTCACTAATTCAGCCAAACTTGCTCCGAATGATAAAATGAGCGACTTCACCTCAAGCGAGGAACAAACCAACACTTTATCACCAAACTGTTGTCATATTGAATGTAATTTGGCAAGTAAACCGGTCTCTACTTAATCCTGTTTTTGCTACACTAAAAACTAAAAAGCTCGAACACAAGAACCAGTTCTCTCAAAATGAAAGCAGAATTAAATATTATTTTCTGCTGAAAATAAAAGTGCGTCTTAAAGTGTTCGAATGGGTTTAAAATAGATAAACAGCATTTTAAACCTGCCAGTCAGTGCCAGCTGGTTAGCCTTGCTAGCCCAGACAGTCTCAAACATACACAGTCCCATTGTTGCCTCCTCAGCCTCCTGCCTAGATCTACACAGCTGTTCAGCCAGATGCCGAAAGCTTCCGACCTGCGAGTGGCCCCCGAAGAAGGAACTACTTACTCTTCGTGGAAGTCGGCGAAAGGCATCGTTCAGAACGTCGCCATGGTTTAAAGCAGACAGATTTTCTCCCGTTACCCTGCGCTGCCCGAATCACTGCTGCTGTCTGCGGCAGCAACTTCCGGCGCATGCGCACTGGCTGCGGCTGAGCCAGACAGCGCAGGACGCACGAATGTTTTAAAGGGACAGTCCGCGCGCCCATCACGACCAATGCCTCAAACCACTGAAGAATTAAAACATGCAACATATCAGGGCCGTGCAGAGACATTTGGAGGGGCAGGTGCTCAAAGTTAAAAAAAGGGCACATGGAACAAAAATTTGAAGCACCGTACAACATACCTTACAATATAACTGAACTGTCGTAACCCATATTCATGAAGAATGCAACACGGAATCACGACATACTATCATACATCAAGACAATATAATATAAACTTTATCCCACATTAACAAAATTCACTCATTACAGCAGCAAAAACAGTTAAGACAGACAGTACAATTAGACAACACAAGACAAGCAAGGATTAATAAAGGTACCCATGGTGGGAAAAAAACAACTATCGCTTTAGTCCATGTGCATTAAGTAGGGGCTACAAGAAAAAACCTATGGACATTTGAAGTGAAGGCTAGAGAATATTGCTTGTTGCAGGTAGTTGTATTAACAAATACAATGTATAGTCAACAGGGGCGGTTTCTACACTGAATGACTCCCCGGGCGAGAGCCTCCCAGACGCCCCCCCCCCCCCCCCCCCCCCAAAAAAAAAAAAAAAAAAAAAAAAGAAAAATTTGCTAATGGTTGCTGTCTTCAATCCTATGATTGGCACATTTTTAGACTGGTTACATTATGTTTTGTCACCTTCGAGTAGTTGTTTATAGTTAATATTAATCTTAAAAACTACCAACAGATTTATGAATATACTATTGCCTAAATATAGAACCCAACATGATGAAACAAAATAATAAACTTAATGCACACAGGCTCACAACTAATCCACTTTAACAGTTAAAATCTCCAGTTAACTGGTTAAAAAATTGAAAATGTTAAGGTTAAAGTAATGACTAACCAGAAAAAAACAGGAAAAGACAAGAAAATAAAACTTAAAACTACGTTTTTATTTTGACCTTTTTTTTCTTTCTTTTGTAGCTGGACTTTTGGCGATTTTTGAAGTAATTAATCTCAAATAAAATAAATTTTAATTTTCATTATTTTTGGTATCAATTGTAGTATTGAAACTATAGGAACATTTAAATATTTCAAATAATTGCTATTATCTGTAGTACATCTACAAGTGACGCACTGCTGTGCCTGCTGTTCCTTTGACTTTTTTTTTAATATCAGCTGCTGTACCTCACTGTCTGGGAGATATAAACCCAGAAACTGAGATGTGAACGGATGTTTTTATTCAGATCTTTCAAATAAATAAACCTGATCTCAGTATCCACGTCATCCATGACAAGTGCCCTCAGGCAGAGGGAGCTTCAGGTTAACAGGAAAATTTGGCACTAATTATTAGGCTTATATATTTATCATATTTTTCTCTCATTTAAAAAAAAAATTTTTTTTTTGAACAATTGATTTTTTTAAAGTTTCATAATGTAGACACCCCCCGCTTTTGTCCCCCGTACGTCCATTTAATTCGGTAGAGACCCCCCAGCCCAATCTCAGTGAAATGCGTACATATTCCAGGACTTTGGATACCGTGCATAATTTACGAGAAACACGGTTTTTGCGTGCATATAATATGTAACGATCCTGCACGGTCCTGAATGTGTTTAAAATGTCTTTTCCACATTTTAAAACATCCCCTGGTGGACGTAATCCTAACCTTGACCAGCATTTTTAAATGCGCCAGAGGTTGTCTGACCACGTGATCAAAACGAAACTTAAAAAACCGTGTATAGTGATGGTTGCAGGCTTGCTGTCAGATCTGCCAGCGCAAGGAATTGTGGGTAACCATTTCTTTTGCCTGTCTGGTTAGAATTGGGTTTTAAGTTTGAGTTTTCTTTTATGTGTGTTGGTTGTCTGACCGTTAAACACTGTTTTCATTTGTTATTTGGCTTATTGTGTTTCACTTCTCCCTGCACCCTGAGTGAGAATGAGGGAGAGACTGATCACTACCCCACTTCTTCTGGTCACCATGACGCTGTGAAAAATAAAACATGTATTTCGCGGAGGCGGACTTATCTCGGTTCGCGTCATCGCAGCAGTACTGCTGTCGATGTTATGTTAACTCAATATATTTCGATAAAATAGGACTCGTGTCAGACGTATAGAAAAAAAAAAAAAAGGCACGGTGACAAAAAGGGCACTTTGGGCATCAAGGGGCAAAGGGGCAGGTGCCCGAGCACCCAGCGCCCCCCCTCTGCACGTGCCTGCAACATATTGAGAGTAAAAAAGAACAAGAAGTGTTTTTTTTTTTTTTTGTTTACTGTAAATAAAGTAATATAAACAGTATGCTTTAATAATTACATTATAACATTGCTATAACAAAACGTTAATGTACAATCACTGAAAAATGTATCCATACATATTTATGTTGATGCATTGTCACATATATTTTGTTTCTCACACATATTTATTTGAGTCTATATTGACACTTGTTATTATTGGTATTACATAGGAGTGTATTTCATTTGGTAATACTTGTATTGATTTAAAATATTGACAATAAGACAATATTTAACCTAGAACACTTTCACTATAAAATAAAGTTACACCGTCACTTTTGCTGGGTATTTATTTCCGATATAATATACCCAATAAAAAGTATTTCTCACAAAAAATGGCTCAAAATATGACAACACATGATAAATTGGAGTACCGTAGTTATTTTTTATTTTCAACTGTGGTTTGTGTAACAGAAAGGAAAATAAATACATGGGAAGATCTTAAAAACAGACTTGAAAATGGCTGAAAAATTAGAAATTTGACGAAAAAAAATGTTAATGATACTGGAAACCTAGTTTTTGGTCCATATATTCCTGGGACATGTGAGACTTTACTCAGGAACTATGACACACAGAAAAATGCAACTTATTGAATATTATGTGAATACTTTTCCTTGGGTGAAAATCCCCCAGCGATAGTGCGATCTAGGGTTAATTAATAATTTCTGAGCCAATGTCGTTCATCGGTTTACTATTGTTTTCCACTTCACCCCCAACCGCAGCACTTTGCTTTATTTCTTCAATCATACTTTTGGAACCTTATAAGCTAAGACACATTCATTCTGTTTTTTTCATACATTGAAAAATGTCAGTGTAATTTCTACCACGCTGTATGGTCACATAACTTGCTAAATTCAGTGTTTCCACACATTGGACTGTAATTATGGCTGGTCTTTTTCTTCTGACTGGCATCACATGTATGTTGTCTGCTGTCATGATACTTGGTTGTTTTTACGTTACAGTACAATAAATCTTTCTCAATCTGAATTGTATTGTTGATTATAACTGAGTTATTTAATTGTGAAACAATTTTAATGGTTGGTCGATTCAATTAACAACTTGCTTCACACAGATCGATCTGGTTGGATCATAGGTAAAATTGATTAATTGTTGAAGTCGATTAACTGTTACAACCACTAGATAGTTTCAGGTTTTCATTTATTGTGACATTTCTTAAGTAAATATTCAAACGTGTCTTCAAAAAACTTATTAGGTTCATGTGTGTGTATTCATTAGGGTTGCAATCATTCTATTTTCCTACAATTTGGTTCAAACTCCAATTTTTTGGTCACGGTTTTGTTCACTTCAATATATGATTTGTGTATTGCAAAAGAAATAATTTGCCAATGAAGAATAAAACAAAAAAAAACTCATTTTCGGCTTTGAGCAAAAATATCACCCCACCACATGCTCAAAAACACACCAAAATGTATACACACCTCGTACCTGGTGAAAATAATTTTTGGTCATAGTGAACAACCCCTAAAACATGGTGGGCAAAACCGTAAAATAAAATTGCTTTTGAAGATGGAAAAAATATTTGAAAATAAACCAAAATCAAGACAAACGAATCCGGGATATCCAAAGGAAGCTTTGAAATTATTATGGGATGGCCTCATGATTGACAGCTTGGTAGCCATTTTGTGGCGAAATGTGAGATTTGCTGATTTTTACATTTTATTCAAGAGATCTTCACAAAATTTCCCTCACATGTCTACCACCACCATAAGTTTTGTTGACCTTTGACCTTTGACCACCATCTGTTGATTTTACTACAATTTGTCACATGCCGCTCTGACTCCTGCGTCAAATATAGCAACGAAGGCGGGGCCATACAACGCCCCCTGCGGCTTTGTGCGTTTATGTTTTTTTTCATGTCTTTGGTAGATGTGACTCTCTAAGATATCAGACGAATGTTACATGACTCAGCTGAATCAAGAACATCAAGTTTTTGACATAGACTGTTTCAAGATTTGCCCTAATCTCCGTAACCTTGGCCGTTTGCATGATTGTGGCCAAGCGTTACCTTATGAATCTTGCTGTGAAAGATAAAGGCCACTAAAGGGACCGGTGGTCAATAGTGTCTCATGCTTTGTGGTTTGATGAAAGGGTCCATTTGTGCAGCCTGATGTGTGTGGCTCCCTAATCAAAGACTTATTTTTCTGTGACAACTAAAATAAATTACTCCATTACATTCGCCCACCTGCCCTCTCTGCTGTATTGATACAATGTTATTACCAGGGAAAGACAGATGGACATCACTGTAGATTGGTTTGAGTCATGCTTGACAATGGGCGCTCGTGGCCGTGTCATGTTAGGACATCATCAAATAAGATGTTCTGGGAGAAAATGACATGGCTCGGCGATAATCTCCGGTGTGGCACATCATGAGGTGTTCTTGGCTTCCAGAACAATCCAGACAATAACTAACTCTGGCCTGCAAACCTCACCTCCCTCATCAGCAAGTGAAAAAGGGGAAGAATTTGGTCTGAAAGCCCAATCACACACAGCCTCTGGGTTCAGCAGGTGGGGAAGTAGCAGCAGCGGGCTCCATCAGGCAATAATACAAAGTTAATGATGCAGAATGGTGTCTTTCTCCTTACCAAAGAAGACGTCAATCCAGGATGTTTAAGAACGCTGTTCCTAATTACGCTTTTTAAATTCACCACAGACGTGATTGATGATTTCAAAGGGAGGCATTATTGATCCACTTCACAGACAAGTCCCATCGATTGCAAGTCTAGAATGAATAAAAGTTTTTTTCCCCCCCTTATCTCCCCCACTGAGGCAGAGATTGTACAATCAGAGCATCAGTGTGACCTATATGGGTAGTTTTGGAGCTAAATCACCTATTTTAAATGGAGGCCCTGGCAAAGAGTTGTGAAGCCGTGATTGCTGAATCGAGGGACCTTCGGGGTGTCACATAAAATGTAGAAGTAAAAACGCTGCTGCTCTCTCATTCTTCACTAATGCATCCATACATTCATTAATCAGTGGGGTTCTGCGCAAATAGCCTTCCTTTGTTGGAGTTATCAGCACGACAAAGTTCAGGAGTGGCTGTTTCATGGAAAGCCAGCCGGCTGTGCAGCATCCCGCCTCTCACTGCAATCAACGGCGACGGAGTGATGGATGCTCTGACGCACCAGCAGACTGTTGCTTCGCACCTCTGCTCCCTAATGACGTGCCCCGTGGCTTGTGTTTATACTTTGATATTCCTCATGACTGTAAAGTTCTATATAGGGATGCAGGAATGGACAGTTCTTGCTGTAGAAGTGAGGTTTTTTTTTCGCCTGCAAAAAAAAAAAAGTTATGAACATTAAAGTTCCACGCCGATCATCTTGAGATCTATTCTAAAAACTTTACAAATGGTCATTAATTATGATGTTGCTGTTTTTATCCAAAGAAAAAGAAACTGTAGTTTTCTAAAATAGTTTCTGCCGAGAGGCAGGATTTAATCAAAAATTCACCTTTGTGTTGTGGGTGGAAGTGTTGGCATATAATAAGCCCGCCCCTATTTCCCATCATCCATCTGGTTACACTTTCTCCCACTGGATTACAGCCCCTCAAACCCCAATCTAAGATTAATGGCGACTAATAATCAACCTATCCAGCTGCACAGTTTGGAGTCAGATTCCATCTTAGATGAGGAAAACAGATGGATCTAGTTGTCTACAAGTGGATGCATCCAACGCTTTCTCACTCCCATCTCCTCAGGGGTCGCCAACCTTTGGGACGTTGTGTGTACTGGAGCCCCAACCATAACCTGGTTCCGGTTCTTGGTCTGTTACCGCATCCAGTACCACATCCCGAGGGTTGCAGACCTGACAGCCAGCACTCCAAAAAATGAACTTCCAGCATATCAAAATCAACAAGTTGGGGAAACCCAAAACATCAAAAAGTGAACCCCAAATCAAACGTCTATATATAACAAATGAGGAGTGAGAATGTGTTGATGCATCAGAATGGAGCTTGTGGCCCGCCCAGTGTATTTTCTACAAAACAAAAAAGCTCTTTTTCAAAAAGTGTTTCTTTTTGTACTCCCAATTCACAACAATTTGAATAAAGAAATACTCAGAAATGCAGTTTTGATCTTAACCCTATATAACTGTTGTATCATATTTGATACATTTCTGAGACCCCTATCTCATTTTCATGATTAAAACTTTCCATAAAAAAATCATTGGATAGAACTTGGTCCAAGTTTTCTGGCTTGTAGTTCATCATCATTCCACTAGGGGAAGTAGAAGGCCTTTTTCCCGCTTATTTCAAAATGGCTGCCTCTATGAAATCTCAAACGTTTAGCTAATTTTCTACACTCAGTGGCGAGAATAACTTATCTATTGTTGCTCATTTTTTTAAATGACAACTTGCTGTTTGAAAAAAAGGGAATTTTGTTAATAATTAACTATTTACAAAACTGTTACAATATGTTAAAAGTGTATGTATCCATGTTTTTCCTGAACATTCATATTTTTGCATCTTAAACTAACATTGCTGTGAGCAAAATGTTACCAAATCACCCAACGTATCTACATAAAAAATGAAGTTGCAAAAGTTTTTCATCAAAGTTTAAAAAAAAAAAAATACAATTTTTTTGACAATCCTTTGATTTAGTGGACTTAATAGGGTTAATTTTGTTATATATGTCCTCCATAATGAGAAAAAATGCTATCAGAACATGTTAAAAACACCACAAACATAATTTTCACTGCAGCTACTCATTAAAAGGATCAGATTCATTAATGCATTAGCAAACAGCATGTTGAATTTTGGCAAAGTTTCCAACAGAATATGCTGGCAACTGCACATCAAATAGAAAAGTGGATGACAACTCATTATCAGCTGTAGCTGGGCGAAGTCTTTTGGCCCCTTTTCTGTCTGTCTTCTCTTTTTTTATGTTCTCCTTTTGAAGACTGAAGTTAATGCAGTTACAGAGGCAGCTCCGAAGCACTTACATGTTAAGTGGTCATATGAATAAAGCCCAGAGGGGGAGAAGGCCTTGAATGAATTTAGCAGAGAGCTGGGCTGATGTGGAGAAACTTCAAACATTTCTAATCCTCAAATATCCTTTTTGGTTTCTGGTTCAATTGGAATTTGGCAGTAAGTGTCTGCTAAAAGCTCATTTTTTGTTACCCCCTTTATTGCCTCTGAGCTTTTAGAGTTAGATGATGACAGATTGCAAGCTACCTGATATCCTTCATCGTTCTCCCCAGTGGAGATGTTTGCTCCAACCCCAGCGAGTCCTCAAGGACTAACAAACAGCCGCTGTGTTTGATGGACCATGGGGAGACATCTGATCTGCCAGCTCTTGGTATACAGCATGAGAACAACATGTTACGGTAATCAATCAACATGCAAACCGTGTCCTTTCAGACTGGTGATTAATCTCACAGACCTCACGCTTATTAAGTCCTCATATCAAGTTGTCATTGTGCATTGGTTCTGGAAGGAGAGTAAGCATGACAGCATGTCAGTGTTTTCCTTAGATCGGCATATTGCTTTAAGCACAGATGCTCAATATATCCTACACAACGCTTTGCTTCAAGCACCCTTGGGGAAAAGCTCTGCTCTGTGTACTCAAAGGGAAAAATCTGCTCCACGCAATCTGATTTGTGCTTAGAGGCGCAGCACCGCTCACAAAGTAATCTAGAGAACATCGTCCTCACCCAAAAAATCCTGTGAGCGCCGCATCCCATTTTAAACTGCAGGTTGCTCGTGTCAGCAGATGTGTTTTAGCAACGTGATGAAACGGTTTTGGAATTGCAGATGGCTGATTTCAGCCCCACAATGTCCTACCTGCTGCTGACAAATGCTTACCTATTTGGGTATGCTGTTGGACACACAAAGCTTTCCTGCAGAAATTCTCCACAATTTACTGTTTTTACAAAGTTTCTCAAAGTTACCAATATTACTTGCTTTTTCTCTCTGAATAACTAAATAAGTTTACTAGGCCACATCTGGTGACTTTTTCTTCAAGTTATTTATGTTACTTTTATGGTCATTTAAGCTCTAACTTTTAAGAAAGAACATTTTACTCTTAATGGTTTTGGAAATTTGCTTTCCAATCAAATTCATACTCAATGACAAGTTATTTATGTTACAGACGCAGTACTTCATCTTCATGACTGAATAGGTGTTTAAATACGACATGTCTCAAGATTAACAGGGGTCTTAAATCAGGGATTCTCATTTAGGAATGCATCACCCGAGGAATTATTTTAGATTTTAAATAATGTATTAAAAAATTAAATTGAGTAATATAATAATCATGGTTAATTTTAATTTCAAATCCGTTCAGTTTTCTAGCAAAGCAAAGTAAAAATATTTGATGCATTATATATTATTATAGTCAAAAAATTATATTTATTACATCTCTAAACATTTTGATGTATGATGTTTTATAAAGAGGTAACACCAAAAAGTTTTATATTATATTATATTATATTATATTATATTATATTATATTATATTATATTATATTATATTATATTATATTATATTATATTATATTATATTATATTATATTATATTATATTATATTATATTATGGTTTTGTAGTTAACGTGTTGGTCACTAGAGGGCAGTGTGGTTTCAGCTCCAACTAACTTCAAAGCGGAAGTGGTTAGTCGTTGGTTGTAGCCAACATGGCGTCACCTTGTAGAGCATGTGTAAACAAGTAGCTGGCTCCTTAAATTAAACATTTTTTCTGGGGAATTTTGAGCGTATTCTTTTTTCCAGGAGCTGGAATGGCCCTCGGGACGTGCGGTCGGTTCCTCCGGGGCTGCTCCTTCATCTCCGCGCGGGCCACCGTCTCTGCTATGCAGGAAAATGCGTCATGTTTTCTGACAGCAGGTCAGTCGCTTAAAACGATTCAGTTTGGAATCGTTGTGTTTTGTTAAAATTTGTTAAAGTTTTCTGATATTGTAACTAGTTGCATTGTCCACATTTAGTCGATTCTTTCGCTTTAAATTGATTGAGGGTCACTGGGTCACCCTAGAGGTGAACGAGACAGCCCCGTTTCAGTTCATTTGAAGCTATTCTAGATAAAAACAGATTTATACAAACTATTGCATTTTGTGTTTGTCACGTAAATGTTTCAAATGAAATGTTAATATTAGAAGAAGATAATTAGATTTTTAAATGACAGCATTTTGAAGTTTATTCTAAACCGACGCAACCCTAAGACACTTAAAAAAAAAAAAAAAAAACATTTTTAAGAAATAGCATTAAGTTAAAAACTCTGCAGAGCAATGTGGATCATCTTGTTATTGCAGGGTTGTCAGCCAAATGAAAGTTTTCAATCATCAGATCCAAAGTCTAGTCATGGAGTCTTTTACATCAGCCCTCAAACTTTCCCAAAGCTTCATCTTCTGTCTCATCAGTCCACAGAGCATTTCGCTAAAGCCGTACAGGGTCAGCAGTGCATTTTGTGGCAAAACCGATACAATCCTTAGTTTTGTCCTGTCATTTTCTTATGGTGGGGTAATTGCACAGACAAGTCAAAACTGCAGTTTGCTGAATGATGGTGGTATTCCGGACCTCTTCATTGAGTCTTGTCTGTTCAGTTTTGGTCGGAGTGGTTCACCGCGGTTCCCTGTTTTACCCATTTATGGATTATAGCTCTCGCTGGAGTTCTCTGAAATCCCAGAACTTCAGAAATGACTGCTTTTTCCAGAATTACAGTTATTGGTTACTTTTACCCATTTATTTCTGTTTTTGATTTTTGTCTGATAGTTTTATTTTGCCATTGATGTGATTCATCACTGTTTGACAAACATTTAAACAAATCAGAATTACACTTTTTTGCAGTTCTCTAATACTCTGTAAGAGACACGTAATGGTGCATTCACACCGAACGCGATTCGCGACACAAATTCACAGCGAATTCGCTGCTCGCTGCCTGTCAAAAAACGCTTTCCTGATGCTGCGGCCGCATGTGGGAGGAGCTACCAGCTCTGTCTGTGGATGTCTCACTTAGAACGAATGGAAGAAACATACAATGTCGAGGAATAAGGTTTATTTATTGTGAAGAGTTCTACAAAAATATCAGTAACCATGTTTCCATGTTTGAATTTATATGAATATCATTTAAAGACTTTCCTGGTACAGAGGGCTGTGTCTGTATGACAGCCACTTCCGTGTGTCTCTGAGGCTTGAAGGCTCTCTGTCTCATATGAACCCGAGGGGGAAAATAAAATTAGGAGACATTTTTCCATTTTCTTAAATGTTTCAGTGAGGCCCGAGCCAGCAGCCTCTGCACTTCACCTGTTTTAAGTCTCTTTATTTTGTGGTTAACAACAAAAACAGCAGAACACTCCACAAAAGTTGTTTTTAGTCTGTTTTTTATCCAATAGTGGATCTATGTTCTTTAAACGTCTAAATTCAGTCTCATGCACCAGCCCCCTGCCTTTATTTCCCCCAAAAACCCCAAACAAACATTGACAGAGGGCTGCCGAGCGTACCTGCATGGTGCGTTCACCGATCGCCAGCACTGATCCATATATAATCATCAATATTTTTTCTGAAAAACTGCTTTGTTTTGCTGAGGATTTTCTAAAAATGACAAAAGCATAATAGTGGAGTGAGTTGGGCCGAGTGGCTGTTTGGGTCCGCTAATGTCCGGAGTTTATTGAACACATCATACTCAGATTCTCTTCTGCGCTGTGATCTGTCAATCAACCTGTTCAGAGGTTTGGGGAAAGTAAAGGGAGGAGGGCTGGTGCTTGAGACGGATTGAAGGCGTTTGTGGAGTGTAGACTCACTAATAAAATGATAAAAGACACAGACTAAAAACAACTTTTGAGGAGTGTTCTGCTGTTTTTGTTGTTAACCACAAAATAAAGAGACTTAAAAGGTGAAGTCTCTGTATCTCAGTGCTGGAAAGGCAGAGGGTGACTCTTCATTCTTCCTTAGTGATTATCTCGTTATAATAAGAAAACAATTTAAAAAAAAAAGAGGTAGGACAGGCTGTTTTCGGCTTCAATAAAAAATGCTCTCTTTGGATTAATATTCTACCCGCTGATCAGGTCATTGGAAAAGTCAAGTGCCCAAAACTGAGTTTCTGATTGGAAGATGGGACGCAGCGACCTGTCAAACTTCAGGTATTTGCATTTTTGCCGTGCCGCCGCTCACATCACGCTTCGGGTCTTCAATTCGCCTCAGAGCACACCTCGACCATTGATTAACAATGGAGCTCGCCGCTTCTGCCGCACAAATTTCGTTTGGTGTGAATGCACCATAAAATAGTTTTTTAACTGAAGTTTAGTTTCTACAGTTTTTACGTTGAGCAGAAAAAACAAAGTAAATCAAAGATGAATTCTTTTGCTGTTTTATTTTTTTATATTCGTCACTAAAATTTTGACTTTCAGACTAAAATTTCAGGATTCTCCTGAAATGCATCATAAACTTACTATAATTTGATTCTTCCTAATAAATAAAAAAATAAATAAATAAAGGTGATTAACCTCAAAATGTTGAACTGAACTATGAATGAACTTCCTAATGTTCTGGTTCAGGTGGGGTCCAAACAGATAATAAATCCAGTCATGAAAAGTATGAGACAAAGTTTTCCTACTGTGATACTAAAACACTGAAGTTATGACATAATTGTGGTGTTAAATTTAGTTTATAGACTCACTCCGATCATCTTTTGTTGTTTTCTAGGACATAGTTTTTGCAGAGCTGTAGGAGTTCTTTAGAAATTCACGTCTGAGTGCTGGGCGAGACTATTGGTGTGAAGCAATCCCACCCCCTTTCCCTTCCCCGTAATGCCTGCAGTATTTTCATCACAACTGAAATATTTTTCAAGCAGGCTATTTTCTTCTGCTCTTGCTTCACAACAATGAAGAAATATTCAGAAATGCAATTTTGAGATTAATTTTTTTTAAATTTATGTCCTCCAGTATGAAAGAACATGGTAAAATCACATAAAACAGTATTTTCAATGGATTGGGTCTTTAATTACAGTTTGAAATAGAGAACCTCTTCTTCCTTTGGAAGATAAAGTTATACAAAAATACTGATATTCCTTTAAAATTTTTGAGAAACTGCAGAAATATTTCTGCTAAATTTCCTTTTTATGGCGATTTTTTTTTTCTATTTTGGTTTGACTTCTTTAGTATTGTAACACAGAACAAACCGTCTGTCACTCACTACAGGAAATGCTGGCTTCACCCGGAGAGGGAGGACGGGATTCCTCTTCACTCCTGCCTGTTTTATTTCATCAGAGGCTTTCCTCAGCCGTCTGAGGAGAGGTAAACCGGCAGACGACAGCGCTCTCCGTCTCCCTGCCTCGGTTCCATCAGACAGAGGTAAGCGACCCTCTGAGGTTTGTGTGAGTGAATACAAAGTTATGTTAAAACTTGTTTTTTTTTTTTAGGGGAGCAGTTGTCTTTGTTGATGAGACACCCCGATCAGCCTCGTGAGCCAAAGGTTTTAAAAGTTGCGGTGATCGGAGCTCCGAACGCTGGCAAGTCCACGCTGTCCAACCAGCTCCTCGGCAGAAAGGTCTTTGTTTTTCTCCTCAAGCTCATCTGTGTCATTCAGCAGTAAATAAATAATGCTGAGCATCTTATCTATTAAAGGTGTTTGCTGTGTCCAAGAAGGTGCACACCACACGGGCGCGAGCACTGGGCGTTCTGACGGAGAACGACACACAGATTGTAAGAGCGTTTTCACTCCCTGCTGATGTGATAAATGACAACATGTTGTTAATCCTCCGCTGGTGTATTGTAGATTCTGCTGGACACTCCTGGTCTCACCACTCCATCAAAGGCCAAAAGGTGCCCTTCCTGTTATCTTTCTTTTCTGTTTACTTTTCTTTGAATGTGCTGAAATTTCTGAATGGATGCTCCGTCTGCACAGACACCAGCTGGAGAAGTCTTTGCTCGTGGATCCCTGGAATACCGTCAAAGAAGCTGACCTGAGTGCGGCGTGTTTTCTGTGAGACATCGTCTGTGTTTTGACTTGAGCTGTGGATTCAAACCTGGTGTCTGTTCCAGTGGTCGTCCTGGTGGATGCGGCGGACAGATGGATGTGCAGCAGGATGGACGTGGAGGTGCTGAAATGCTTGGCCCAGCACCCACAAATCCCAGCAGTTCTTGTCCTGAACAAGGTATTTGTTTTTTTGTTTTCAATAGTTTTTTCACCCCAACAGCTGGCTTAGCTGGCTCAGCATCTCCTCCATTCTGAGATGGAGTTCAGCTTTTTCTGTGAGCAGCAGATTTTTTTTTTGCTTCCTGAAAAGAAAAAAAAAGGTGTTTGATGCATCATTTGATTCTGTCTTTCCAAAAAAATGACTAGCTGCTGACTTTACTCACTTTTTTTTTAAATGAAAAGATGAAAAGAAAATAAAAGAAGAAAAAATGATAGTTTTCAATTATTCAAAGTGCCAATAAATAATCCAAATTCAGTTTTTATGGCTCAGTCCTAAATAAAAGAAGCTTTTTACAGCCAACTAATAAGTTATTTCATCGTATAATTTTTTTTTTCCTGACATTTACAATTTGGAAACCTTCGATCTCAAACAGAACAGTAGTTTCCTGCACATAGAATGTTCTTCTTAATTTGATTCTATTCTATTGTTGTTGCTCTATCAGGAAATGATCTATGTTTGCACGTTTTAACTCAGAGCAAATCAAACCTGACAGCTGGTCATCTTAAAGGATCAAAAACAATAATGATAGACAGATATCTGCTAAATCCTACGAACACTGTTTCCAGCTGCTGACATCAGGACGTGTGTACAGCAGGTCACCATGGTAACGCTTATCTCTTGAAACATCTGTTTTGGTATAATGTCTTATGTGACCACATATTTTTTCAAAATATTGAAATCATCCCAGGTGTATCGACTTCCTTACTTTTGGAGTTTTTCTAAATGTTTTTGCAACTGGACTGAGTGAGTGTGATGTCACTCATAGAAAATTCCTTCTTGTTCCAAGAAAAAGTCAATTAACCTTTTTTTTTTTTTTTTTTGGAATGTGAGCGACGCCATGTTTGAATGAGGAAGTAGCCAGTGATCGGTCCAAGTCAGTCAGAGTATTGTTTCTATGGCAACCACTCAGGAGTGAACTTGTTTGAAGTCCACATCCCTTCCACTGAAATCAGGCACGGGCGAATCTGTCCAACAAACTTTTTCATATGAGATCGCCTAGTTTTATTGAGGGATCGGATTGGTTAGTTAAAGGGTAACAGGGTTTGATGACGTCAAACTTCTGGGACTTACACTAGTTGACCAATCAGAAAATTCCACTGTTATACCTCGTTTCAGCCTGCAGGGGGCAGCACACAGACAGTTTTAGACTATAATTTCAGGATTTAACTCTTCAACACTGGAGCTCCAGTGTTTTTGTTCTTTGATTTACTGTAACCTTTCAACCGTTAAGCGAGCCGCTTTTCTCCTTCAGAATCTGCTGGAGTAATGTTGATCCTGTTAACAGTTGAAAAGTTACGTAAACATGTTCACAACTTTTGGTTGTGAAACATTTTCACCACTGTGGTAGAATCTAATCTGCCTGTCAAATACATAGTTCTAGGATGAAACTAGTTTTCTCAATGAGGTTACAACAAATTATTTTAGTTTTTTAAATATTTTATAGGTGGGGGGGGGTTAAACCACACCAGACTAACAGACAGAAATAACATTTTATTGTGACAAAAACCATAATCAGCAGTTAAATTAAGATTGTACTCCCAGTTTCACTCATTTGTGACTAAGATGTTTTTTTTTTTTTGCTTTAAGGTGGACCTGGTGAAAGTCAAGGACAGACTGTTGGATATCACGGCCCATCTGACCTGTGGGGTGGTCAACGGACGCAGAATGCGGATCAGGCCAGTTATCAAGCCTCCGTGGGCAGAAAAAAGGCCGGAGAGAGATTCAGAGTGTAGTCCTGAAGACAACGCCGAGCAGAGGTCATCAGTGAGCAAAGAGAGGCAGAGGAACCAGCAGGGCTGGCCTCACTTCAAGGACGTGTTCATGCTGTCGTCTTTGGACAGCGAGGACGTGGAGACGCTGAAGGTCAGCAGATCCTAATGAGGGTTTGGAAACAGGATCCATCTAAGAAATATGTAAACCTGTTAAAAAGAGTATCAAGGACATGAAAATGATTTGCTTGTGTTTTTAGAGCCAGATATCATCAAACTGAATCTGCTATCTGAGGGCTAAGACCTAATAAAATGCACACAGATCTAACTGAACTTTGGAAATACGACCCAATGCTGTTTACTGATAGTGAACTGAGCACGCTCAGAACTCTGTCGTCGAGCATCTTCTCTGATCTTTAGACTAGAAGAAAAAAACCCAGAATGAATTGTAGGTAACCACAGCGTCATTTATGATCTGTCGCATCTGTAGAGTTACTTCATGACTGCAGCCAAACCCGGAGCGTGGAAGTACCACAGCGAGGTTCTGACCGACCAGAGTCCAGAGGAAGTCTGCACCAACCTCATCAGAGAAAAGCTCCTGGAGTATCTGCCACAGGAAGTGCCCTATTCACTCACACAGGTGAGCCACCCTTTATGGCTCTCACAACAGCCACCTGCTGGTGATGCCGACCACTGCCAACCGCGTACTGGTTCTTCCTTCAGGAACATCTAGACTAATGAAAAACTCTGTATTTAAGTGAAGAGGAGCTTTTGTGTTATTTAGGTTCAGACAGAACCTTAAGTATTCTTTTGAGTGAACATTCCAAACAGAATAGCCTTTCCCAACTTTTTACTCAGATTTTTTTTAATACATTAAAATCTATTTTTACAAGTTTGATATCTTATTTCAGACGATTGAACTCTGGCAAGAAGGAATTGACGGGGAGGTTGATATTTCTGTGAAGCTTTACACAAAGAAAGAGACTCACATGGTAGGTACTCTGCAATCTCTTCTTTTTTAAGTTTCTTTCCACACACCAATGAAACCAGTAAAAATATACACGTATTTTACTTTAAAAGCGGACGTTTAAAAAAATGTTCTGGTGATAGGTCTTTGAGCAGGATGTTTACTCTTGAAACTTTAATGTGTTCTCCATTAAAACTCACTATGATGAAAACTATGCTTTTAACATGTTACTGTGAGGTTTTTTTTATATTGGAAGACATATATAAAGAAAATTAAGCTGGTTACAGCTGTCCTTCACCATGTTGTGGTTCACCCTTTGCAGCTTAATTTTTCTGAATTTTTTTTTTTTTTAGTTCAGTTTTGCATGCTTTTATAAACTAAGTGGGAGAGCATGTAGACAGATGGATGATGGGAAGCGGGGGCGAGATTGCTCCACACAAACGGTCCCGCCCACAACTCAGAGGTGAACTTCTAATGACCTCCTGCCGCTCTGCAGAAACTTTGTTCTTGAAAACAACAGGTTAAAACAGCATAATGATAATAAAAAGACCTCCAGGATCATTTTGACAATAGATCAAAAATGACCAGTCAGTCTTTAACCCTTTAACTGCCCAAACAAGATAAAAATCACCAAAAAATGCATTTTTCCTGCTGCTTGTTGCCTTGGTACGGAGCCCCTAAATGGATATTATAGTTAAAGGGTAACCAAACCCTGAATCAACTTTTTTTTTTTTTTTGCTGTTGACCTCTATAAAAGGGGCTTTAAAAGTGCTGTCTGTTGGTTATTACTAAATTTTTGATAAATTAAAATAAAATTGTTTACTTCATATAAATATAGCCAAAAAACAGTGTGTGCTGCCCCCTACAGGTTTAAATTACAGTTGAATTTTGTGATTGGTCAAACCATGTAAGTTTCAGAAGTCTGACATCATGATCTGCAGTTCAAGTAATGAGAACAGTCTTGTTCTCTAGCTCCACCCCTCTGACTGGATTTTCACATTTCAGCTGTGGGTGGAGTCAGCTTCCAGCTTCCCTGTTTGGTAACCCTTCAAGGAAAAAAAATGAGATAATTGCTTTTTCTAAAAAGTACATAGAGGCTCTGTAAAAAGAAAATGGAGGGGAAAAAAAATTAGTATCTGGTGTGCACCTGATAGTAACAGAAAAAAAACAAACTTTTTTTTTCTAAAAATTGAAGAAAAGAAATTCTATTTACTAACCGATGTGCATCGCTTATTCTCCAGAATTTTTTTTATTTCACTTCGACTTTTAGAAAAAGTTTTTTGGTTAATTTCTGGTGCACACCACTAACCGCCCAGATTATTTTTTTGCTGCAATTTTTAGATAAAAAGAGTGTTCTGGTTAGTAACTGGTGCGCACCAGATAGTAACTAAAAAAAATATTCTGGTTAGTGACTGGTGCGCACCAGATATTAACTGAAAACAATTTTTCTTCTAAAAATGTAAGTAAAAAAAAAAAAGGTTTCTAGTTACTAACTTATTCCCACCAGTTACTATCTGGTGTGCATCAGTTAGTTGTCAGAATTTTTTTTTTTTTTACTTCAGTTTTTTTTCTTTATTGTCCCTTTAGGGGCTCCGTACTTTCCTCCTGGAAAAATCAATATTTTTCAAAATCCTGTTTTCCTAAATGTCTCCCACCATTTGGTTGAGGAGGCAGTTAAAGGTTTTAGATGGAGGTGTGCAGCTTCTCTCATTCTCAGATCAAACGCATCAGATGAAGGAGTTTGTCCTCTGTGAAGTGAAGGAGGCGTTTCTGTTGATCCGTAACGGTCTTGTTTATTGTGCTCGTCTTTACCACAGTCTTTTAGTTTGTTACTTCATTCAATAATACCAGGATGCAAATAGATTTGTTTAGAAATCTGAGCTCACTCCAGGAATTATGGCATTTCTTCAAATTTGGCCTACAATAATGTTATAGTATAACAGTTTCAAAGCACTGTGGAGTCTCACACACACAACCCTTTGCATTGTGTTATCTCCATAACGAGACGATGTGTTTTCTGTTGGGCGGCGTTTTGTTTTCTCCTCAATGATTCAGGAAGCGGAGTCCACAGGTGGAGTTGAAGGAGCTCCTCTCCTCGGCTGGTGACAGCTGCACTCTGTCCTGGTGTTTATTTTTTTATATTTGAATTTTCCTCCAAACTCCTGCCAGTTTCTTTTTAACGTGTAAATATTTGAGCAGCCTTTCAGAGCTCTGCATATTTGATGATGAGACTGAAGCGGTGGTGGGGAAGTCGCAAAGTTGTGTTTTTTTTTAAATGGTGAAGGATCAGTAGCGCTTCCTGGTAGAAATTCTATCATCAGTTCATCTGAGTGAGCTTTATGAGTTTTATGTCTAAAGGTGTTTTATTAAATATTCAGATAGAAGTGGTAGTATGTTTTGAACTAGCTTTTTCTAAAGGAAAAAAACTGTTATGTTTGGTTTTTTTTTGGTGTCTGCAGAAGATGGTGATCGGAGCTGCAGGACAGATAGTGGCGCAGATTGCTCGTGAGGCCGGCGAGGACTTAAGCCGCATCTTCCTGAGGGAGGTGCGGTTAAAGATTACCGCCAAGCTGAAGAAGTGACAAAGATGGAGGACTTATACGGGAAGAAACCGCCATTTTAGAAAGGCTTCATCTTCGCTGGAAGCAGGAGTTTTATGTTTGCCTGTCAGATCCGCACTGTCATGCTGACAGAAATCTCCCTCCTGCATCACCTCAGTGTTTAGCAGAAGGTCACCCGCCCCTGCAAATACCCCCTTGTTGCCGTCTGCTGCTCCCTCCTTCCCGCTCTGCCCCCGAGGCTGAACCGCGTCTCTAATGGATGGCAAAGTGCAGCAATAACTCGATGCTAAAACGGCTCTGCTATCCAGAAAACCCGTGCAGTGAGGTGGGCGGAGCTCGTCGCAAAAAGCTGCGTCAGCGTCCAACGGCTGCTCTCCTCTGATTAGATGACTTATTTTCAAATAATGAGGCACACATGTGAGAGTCCAGAAACTTTATTTAAAAGACAAAAACAGACATTTGAGTAGCTCCTGTGACGTCTTCCTCCCGGTTCCGATGCCTGTGAGCGAAGGCCGTAGAACCCTTACCATTACTAAACTCAGTAATGGTAACGGTTTGACGGCCGTCCTCTGTGTTGGTCCAGCGGAGGCGGTTAGATGCAGCAGAGGTGGAATGAAACCCTGGATAGTACATCATCTATACTGTAGTGTCTCTTTATTAAACTTACAGTATAAGATGATATCCTGTCCAGGGCTCCAGATGGAGCCACGAGGCGGCACCTGAAACGCCGTACAATGCTCTGGGCCGTCTCGCCGGACCTCTGGTTCCGCTCCAGCTCGCGCTCCTCGAAGGCGTCTGCTCCACGTCTCCTTTCTGCCGTTAGTCAGCAACACTTTAAAGCCCCCCCCGGGCTCATTTGCATACGTGATGACATCTGTGGCGGACCAGACAGGACTCCTTATCTGCTCGCACCCTGATTGCTTCAGTCCAGAGCTGGCCTACGCCCTTTATTACACCCGGCTGGAGGTGGCAGTGAGTTCACAGCTTCTTCTGACTGAAATGTCCTTCCTGTTGTCTGTTTGTGTTGGTCTGTCTGTCAGCATCAACCACCGGTCCTTGAGTCAAATAAACAGTTTTAATACCTCACAGGGCTTAGTGGAAGTTTGTGATTTTTACATTTTATCCTAACTTTTCCATTTTCTCGCTAATTGCATAGATACTACAGACTCATGGTCTATTTGCCACAATAAGCTCAACAGACTTAAAAATATGAAATTAAAAACACTCATGATAAAACAAGCATTAAAAATCGATTACATCAAATTACTAAGTATCGTAAGCTTAAACTAGAACAATTGCAGACTTAAAGTTTAAAAGAAATTAATGAAATCCTTTAAATTCTAACTAAACTTACCATTTAGTGAGCTATTAAATCTGGGAAAAATACAAATGACTATTAGCTAAACTTTATTTAATTTTCTTGATTTATAAAATTTTATTAATTGAGGACTTTTCCTTCCGATATAACTCGCAGCTTAACATACATTTTTAAATGCAGAACAAAAATGTTCACATACAAAAAATTATATTTGGTTAAAAAAAAAAATCAGGAATGGCGTCATTTCCTAGGGATAAACAACATTTTCTTTTTTTTGCTTGAATTTGAATATATTGGCATCTAAATTTTTAAAATAATTCCAGTGTAATTCCTATAGTTATATTATTTATAGTGAGTTTTTTGTCTCTTACATAAAAACATTTTCCCATTTTAAAAAGCAAAACAAAGACCTTTACACAAAAAAACACAAGTTCTTCATAGTAAAAAATCAGAAATTGTGTCATTTCTTAAGGATAAACATTTTTCTTTCTTTTTTTATTGGGTTTGAATTTATTGGCATTTCATTTTTTTTAAAGCTTGATTGTTTTTAAAAGATATTTCAAGACTTGTGTATATAGTTTTATAACTTCACATTGAATTTTTTTTCTCTAAAAATGAAAAAAATTGCTTTAAATGTTTATAGATTCGGTAAATCAAAATTTTGAACATTTATAAGTGACTATTTCTTTTTAAACCCTGTCTCAGTCAAAATGGTAGAATCCTATAAAATAAACTCTTCAGGAAAATCAAATTGATTCCAAAGATGCTCAAATATAAAAAAAAAAACATTGAAACTCACTTTGAAACATTTTAAACAGTACTCAAGACTAATTGAAACCTGTGAATATTTAAAAACATAATCACTGGATTCTTATGAAATATTTTAATTATTTCTACAGTTTGTCTTTTTTATGTGATTGACCATTGTGGTTTAAGGCTCAGAGATGCATCCTGATTTTTTTTTTCTTTCTATCAAGTCCCAGTTCCTCCAAATCTTTTAAAAAAACTCATTCATAAAAGTTGTCTTTGTGGAATGTTCCGGATCAGAAAGCTTTTGCTGAGTTTTAAGGTCGATCGGGATCCCTCGGTGAGAAGCTGTTGGGTCTGTGCTGGTTACCATGGTGACCCGCTCCCTGGGCAGGGTGTGGGGTCCAGGTCGGGGTGTGAGAGGGTCTCCTGGCTGCACAGATAAAGGTGGAGGCAGGACTATCGGGGCGGCGGGCTTCATCTGCTGCTGCTTTATCTGCAGCAGCAGAGAAGCCGCCGCTTTCCCTGCAACCTCTCGCACGATAACTCCCTCAAAGCAGAAGCAAACAGTTCTGAAAGTTTATTCTCAACTCGCAAAACAACAGATTTTGTTGGATTTGAAGCTGAAATTCACTCCTCCCTTTTAGAAAACATCTTTATTCTGCTGGAAGGAAAAGGCAGTTCCTGGAAAAAAAAATCTATAAATTAGATAGTACACGCTTTTTGATAAAAAATTCAAAGCTGGTTGCCTCTGTAGATGGATCAGGATCTCCTAAAGTACACACGGTTTGGGAGCTAAAACTTTTATGAGCACATTTGAGGCACTCAGTCGCAGATGTCAGGGGTCACAGCAGCCGGGGTCTCCCGAACCTCAGAGGCTCCAGGAATACTTCCTCCTGGAAAACTGTCTGTCAGAAGAACACAGTAGTGTTTTATTTATTTTAGGAACTTGCATCTGAAATAGAAAAAGTTCCCATTAAAAGCAAAAAAGTAGTTGTTAGTTTATTTTCCTGCCTAAAGTAGGCTGAAGAACAGGGCTAGGAACTAGACTCCATTCAGAGGGGAAGTAAGGATCCCATTAAAGGACAAATGACAGATATTTCATGTTTTATCAATGTGGAAAACTTGTGTTAAATCCTTTTTGAATGGAATTTATTTGTCTCTTTTCAATGGTCCTGTCTCTTACCAAAAAGATTGTTCAAAACCATGTTTTTTTTCTTGTGTTACTTTATCCATTAGAACTTCTGTTATTTTATTTTGAGTGCTCGTGTTTTAGGGGTGTAGGAAAAAATCAAATTGGCGATACTTGTATAATTTTTAAATATTGACAAGATGATTTTAATTGATTATTTATGAACAGCCGTAGTTCAGCATCTTACTTTTGTTTTCCATTTAACTCTTTATCAGTGTTTATGTAGCAGTCGTGAAAAGCGTTATGTGACTGCACAGTGAAATGCAGGTGTCCAGAATTAACTGGAGGAGGCAGTAGCAAGATTTAAACAGTTTTATTCGGTCAGGCACCAGGCACCAAAACCGACAGCAGTTTAAAAGTAAAAACTCAAAGCTGTAAAACACACTTAAAATGCAACTGGCCCAGATAAAACAAATCACAACAAATAAAAAGGGCACACTGCAAATAAAACCACACACTTAAGAACAGCTTGAGAAGTTACAACTAAAACTACTGTTTTATAAAACTGGGGCGGAAAGGCCCAGGATAAAAATTATTTAAAACTGATAAAAGAGTGGCACGATAAAAGACAAACAAGATAAAATAAAATGTAGAGGTATAAAATAGTGGCAGATTAAAAGCAACCAACTCATACTGGAAACAGAAAGTGCACATTAAAAAAAAGCACATCAAAACATGAGGGAGAAAAGAGCAATGAAGTGAAAACACTTACAGCAAGTCATATGACTTTCCTCCCACAACAGTTCCAGACAGTGGGGCTTAAATCACACCACAAGTTTCTAAAAGCACAATTTAATTAAAAACAAATTTGATAACTAAAAATCTAAAAAGGCTCAAATAATTTAAAACCGCTCACGTTCAATCCCGCGGTCCACGCACCACCCTATCCGAAGGGCGGGGGCTTGCAACGGCACGCACAATCCTGAGACAGAATGATCATCAAGGAGCTATACAAGCTAAATAGGGTTAATGTTGGATTGCTTGAGAGAAAGTTTATGGCAGCTTACGTTTTGGACTCTATGTTCACTGCACGGCCACATCCCCGAGGGAGCTCACCAACATAGGCTTGATTGGCCCGACACGCTAAATGACAGCGGCGTTCTAAGTGAGCACGGCTGCGCATTGCGTCAATAAATAGCGTCCTCATCAGCACCGGAGAGCACACACCTGGTGTCAAGCTATTTTCAGGGTCCTAGTGCCCATACCGTTACAACTCCCGGTTACACCTGCCCCTGTTTGGAAAGTCACCGTCTCGGTGACGGTCAAACCCAAGGGCGAAATATGACCGTAGTCACCAGGGATTGATTGGCCGATCGTGGGAGATTATGTAGATTTCTGTGCTGCCCAGCAGTCGCTCTCCGGGGCCGTCCCTGACTCGAGCTTGGCTCTGCTGAGTCTGACCCACCCAGAGATTGAGAGCTCGGCTGCTCATGTTCAACCACACGTGCCAAATCAGTGGATCGTAGGGGGCTATGGGTTACCTCGCCTATGGTCTCTGGCTCATTTGCAGGAAGGAGGGGTATTCCTACACTCTGTGACCTCGGAGCTAGAGTGACAACAACTGCTTCTTCACCCTCATCCGAATCAAATGAGGTCTCCTGGGGAAGGTCATCCTGAATGCCAGGGTCTGGAAGCAGTTCATTTAGACATGGCTGGGGAGAGGCAAAAGGCACTACCTTCAATTCAACTCTATTAACATTCTTTGCTGGTCCTCCTGCATCACGGGGACAGATCTGATATACTCTGCCCTCTGGGTCAAGAGTTTTAACCACCGTGTACACTGTTGGATCCCATGCATCCTGTATTTTATGACGGCCCAGGGGGTGGCTCTTTCTGTACACCAGTGTTCCTGGTGAAAGAATGTTTGTGGTATTTGGTTGATAATGCCTATTCCGCCTCTCTGTTGCTAACTGCAACTTATCCTTGGCCTTGGCATAAACCGAGGTCAGGGTGCCGCGATGTTCCTCTACCCAGTCCTGTACCGGACGAGTGGTTGGGTCGTCATGTGTGGTGCCTAGCAGAAAATCTACCGGCAATCTGGGTTGCTGGCCAAACATTAACTCATAGGGTGAAAAACCCGTAGACTGGTGTTCAGTGGTGTTGTACGCGTACAGGACTTCAGGCAAATGCTGGGGCCATCTCTTTTTGCTCTCTGGGGGAAGAGTGCGCAGTAGATCATGTAAAGTCCTATTAAACCTTTCACACTGCCCGTTGCCCTCAGGGTGGTAAGGAGTTGTCCTACTCTTTTCCACCCCATAAAGGCTACACAGACGCCTCAACAGGTCCCCCTCAAAATTCTTTCCTTGATCACTATGGATCCTTTTAGGGACTCCATATGTGTAAAACCACTTTTCAGTGAGGATCTTGGCTACTGTGCTTGCTCGCTGGTCACGAGTTGCGTAGGCCTGCGCGAATTTAGAAAAAACGTCGGTGACCACCAGGACATTTTCCCTACCATCAGATGCCTTGTCTAAGACAGTGAAGTCTATGGCCACAATTTCGAGCGGTTTAGATGCCGTCAGGCTTCCCCTAAAAGTACGAACCTTAGGCTGTACTGCTTTGGCCAAAGTGCATCTCTGACATTGTTGGATATATTGTTCAATGTCGCGTCCCATAAAAGGCCAGTAGCATCGCTGCTGTACCAGGCTACTGGTGCGGTCAATGCCCTGATGGCCATGGTCATCATGAAGACCCTTTAGGACTTCCACCTGCAGGCATTTGGGCAGTAGGAGCTGAAAAACATGCTCCTTCCCTGGGGGCTGAAATTGGCGATACAACACACCATCTTTTGCAGCCATTCGGGACCATTGTTGTGCCAGTTTCTTTAATTCCCTGCTTGCTTCTTTCAGCTCAGGCCCAGAGGGGGGGCGTCGTCTGTTCCAGAACTTAAGGAACGGGCCAATGACAGGGTCTGCAGCTTGCAGTGTCAACAAGTCAGCTTTGGGTCGGATAGGGAGGGCAGCAATTGCATAGCTAGAACCATCAACCAAGCAAGGGGGGAATTGGGCTCGTCGGGCTTCCTCTGGGACAGCCAGACCGGGAGCGACTGACGATATGCTTAGAGGCTGCGCTTGACGCGACAGGGCATCAGCATTCCGGTTAGCTGGGCCTGGGCGGTACTTAATTTCAAAGTTAAATACGGCCAGCTCTGAGACCCAGCGTTGCTCCACAGCGCTAAGGTTTGCCGTTTGCAGGTAACTAAGTGGGTTGTTGTCAGTGAAGACAACAAACTTGTTACCCAACAAATACTCCCTGAACTTCTGAGTCACAGCCCACTTGAGGGCTAAAAACTCCAGCTTCCTGGAACTGTAGTTGGACATGTTCCTCTCAGTAGGTCTCAGCCCTCTGCTCGCAAAAGCAATCGGCCTTCGTCCTCCATCCTGATCCTGTGACAATACTGCTCCCAACCCTGCATGACTCGCATCAATTTCCAAAATGAATGGCCTGGAGAAATCTGCATAGCCCAGCACAGGTGCATTCACCAGCATCCGTTTCAAATTTTGGAAGGCTTGCTCACAGTCTTCCTCCCAGAGATCAGCAATGGCTACTTTCCCTGCAGCTCTCTTTTTCTTGGTGCCCCCCAGAGCTGCAGACAGCTTATGAAGGGGGGCAGCATGTGCAGCAAACCCTTCAACAAAACGGCGGTAATAGGAGGCAAAACCAAGAAACGACTGTAGCTCTGTACAAGTGGTTGGCCTTGGCCACTGGGCCACCGCGCTAATTTTTGACGGGTCAGTAGCAACTCCTGCCGCTGAAATCACATGACCTAGATATTTGACCTCGCTCTGAAAGAAATGGCATTTGTCTAGCCTCAACTTTAAATGTGTTTTGAGACGAGACAGGACCAGGTCAAGTCGCTGGAGATGCTGCTCAAAGGAGGATGAAAAAATTACAATGTCATCCAAATATAAAAGCAAAGATTGAAAGCTTTGATCACCAAAAATGCGCTCCATTAACCTTTGAAAAGTACTTGGTGCGTTGCATAGCCCAAAGGGCATGCGGTTAAATTCAAAAAGGCCAAAGGGCGTACAAAAAGCCGTCTTTGCTCTATCTTTGTCTGCAACAGGTACCTGGTTATAGCCGCTGGCAAGGTCTAAAGTCGAGAACCATTGAGCACCCGTGAGAGCATCCAAGGTCTCTTCAATTCGCGGCAGGGGGTAGGCGTCCTTTCGCGTCTTGGCGTTCAACAACCTGTAGTCCACACACAGTCTCATTTCTCCAGTTTTTTTAAAAACAACCACGATAGGAGAAGAAAATGGACTGCAGCTTGGCCTCACCACTCCCCTATCCAAAAGCTCTTGAATATGGGCCTTGACCTGCTCATACTGCGATGGGGGAAGGCGACGGTACCGTTGCCGCACAGGGGCCTCATCCTCAAGGTGGATCTCATGCTCCACTAACGTAGTGCACCCCAAATCTCCTTCACCCTGGCTAAAAACGTCACTATGAGTTTTCAAAAGCCCAACACCTGTTCTACTTGTGATGGGGACAAGTTTGGCCAAGAAACATTAGTCAAATCAAGGTTTTGTTGCATTAACACTCACTTGGCGGACCACTGCTACTGCGTTCTGGCCTTCCCCCTCCTCTGACACCATCGTGTTCCCAAGCTGCACAGGGTCAACAACATGCAACTCTCCAAGTTGTGCGAGAGCTGGCAGCCAAACATCCTCAGAACTCACATTGACGACTGGGACCTCTACAACACCCTGGTGAATAGACAGGAGAGCAGAGGACACAAGAAGCCCGGCAGGTAGTTGGCTCACTCCTGCCAAGGGTTCGAGTAAAACAGATGGCAATGTCAGATTGGCAGCCGCAGGGCAGGTTGTACTGATCCATTTTAAGGAACCAGCTGGGATGCGAACTGCTTGACCATAAACTTTAGCTTTACCTAGGTTGCCATGGGAGTTCAACATTTCCATGGAGTGGCATTTTGCTAAAGTCTGCCTCCATTCCCTGTCAGCAGCTCGAAGGATAGGTGAGTTGAAAAGGTTTGGACCGAACTGATCAAAAAGTGAACCATAACAATGACGAATAATGTTCATGCCCAACAAGCCAGGTGCAGCAGTATCATTTTCAACAGAATCATTTGGGGGGTCTTCCACCACGAGGACACCCATCTTATTCAGAGTTTGACCCAAGACGTTGACTGAGAGCTCCATATAACCTTTATAAGGGATTTGCAACCCATTTGCGGCCTTAAGCCGCAGCCAATGGCATGCTTTCAGTGGTCCAACCCCCAGTGGTTTAAAATACTTTTCAAAGAAGCTCTCTTTGATTGTAGTCACCATTGACCCAGTGTCTAGTAAACAGGGGACCTTTATGCCTCCCATGCACACTTCTACCACTGGACAGTTTGCCACCAGATGAGAGGACTCTTTCACCTCACTTTCAATTGAGCCTGGGCATCCCGCCTCTGGTACTTGGCTCTCAGTACCAGTGGGGTTTAGTTTTCCGACGACTGACTGTCAGAACCATTTCCCACCATTTGGTTACTGAAGGCAGCTTCAGTGATCTGTGGTGAGCGGCGGCTTACATTCTTCAGGTTAACCCGACAAAATCTGGCTATATGACCCGGTTTACTACAGCGATGGCAGATTGGCTTATCTGTAGAACCGCGGGACCGTGTTGAGGGATTAACAGCAACATTACTTTGACTAAGATGAAGAGGTTGCGCTGTAAGGTGCTGCAAAATGGTATCAAGTTGGGCTTGCTGTCTATGTAGGGATTCCTTAATTTGAGCAATTTCCTCTTTTGTGTCAACTGGGACAGCACTCGAATTTGCCTCCCTGATGCCCATATACTGGGAATCACACGAAAAAACCCGAGAGCGATTCTTGCCTGCCAGCCGACTGGCTTCGGCCCAATGTAATGCAACCTCACGAAGGTCAAGAAAAGACAGACGTGGAGTTTTAAGCACACATTGCTTCAATTCTCGACGAAGCGAGTCATCTACGACATGCTCGATGAATTGGTCTCGAAGGATCATGTCATGATTGGGGATACCACCCGGGGTTTTATGCACCGCCACATCCATCAGAGACTTAAGCGCGTGAGAGTATTCCCGCAGTGATTCCCCTTCACGCTGAGTACGTTGGAACATTTGTAACTGTGCTGCAACATATGACTGTGCACAACTGTAGTTTTTAGTCAGTACTGTGAACAGCTTTTCTGGGGTGTCTCTGCATTCTATAGGGTAAAAGTCAACTTCGTTTTTGGCACCACCCTCTAGATGATCCTTAATAAACAAAAGCTGTTCAGCCAGGGACATGGGTCTGACCTGAAGACATTTACGTACTTCTTCAACCCATTGTTCTACAGTCAGCTGATCAATAGACATTTTACCAGTGAACTTAGGACATTTGCGTTCTTTTGGTACATACACATAGCGAACTCCAACAACTTCATCTTGCAGGCCTCCACTGGACGCATTGTTTACAGTCTCAGGTCCAGACGGGGGAACAGGTACCTGACTTTGTGCTTGCAGCTGGGCTTGTAACTTTTCATTGGATGCCTTTAGCTGCTGCACCTGTTCCAGCAAGGCTTGGAGTTGCTCCATGTTGTCCATTCACTGGCGTAGTAGATAGCTGGGGTCTGTAGGCGGTCCCCCGACGGCTCCAACCTGCCACTATTTATCCCACTACTTAAAAGCCACTCACACAAAATAAAAATGCTACTATAAAGCCTCGATCCTGCCAACAACGCCAAATCTGTAGCAGTCGTGAAAAGCGTTATGTGACTGCACAGTGAAATGCAGGTGTCCAGAATTAACTGGAGGAGGCAGTAGCAAGATTTAAACAGTTTTATTCGGTCAGGCACCAGGCACCAAAACCGACAGCAGTTTAAAAGTAAAAACTCAAAGCTGTAAAACACACTTAAAATGCAACTGGCCCAGATAAAACAAATCACAACAAATAAAAAGGGCACACTGCAAATAAAACCACACTTAAGAACAGCTGAGAAGTTACAACTAAAACTACTGTTTTATAAAACTGGGGCGGAAAGGCCAGGATAAAAATTATTTAAAACTGATAAAAGAGTGGCACGATAAAAGACAAACAAGATAAAATAAAATGTAGAGGTATAAAATAGTGGCAGATTAAAAGCAACCAACTCATACTGGAAACAGAAAGTGCACATTAAAAAAAAGCACATCAAAACATGAGGGAGAAAAGAGCAATGAAGTGAAAACACTTACAGCAAGTCATATGACTTTCCTCCCACAACAGTTCCAGACAGTGGGGCTTAAATCACACCACAAGTTTCTAAAAGCACAATTTAATTAAAAACAAATTTGATAACTAAAAATCTAAAAAGGCTCAAATAATTTAAAACCGCTCACGTTCAATCCCGCGGTCCACGCACCACCCTATCCGAAGGGCGGGGCTTGCAACGGCACGCACAATCCTGAGACAGAATGATCATCAAGGAGCTATACAAGCTAAATAGGGTTAATGTTGGATTGCTTGAGAGAAAGTTTATGGCAGCTTACGTTTTGGACTCTATGTTCACTGCACGGCCACATCCCCGAGGGAGCTCACCAACATAGGCTTGATTGGCCGGACACGCTAAATGACAGCGGCGTTCTAAGTGAGCACGGCTGCGCATTGCGTCAATAAATAGCGTCCTCATCAGCACCGGAGAGCACACACCTGGTGTCAAGCTATTTTCAGGGTCCTAGTGCCCATACCGTTACAACTCCCGGTTACATTTATGTTCTTTGATTTACTGTAAGTTTTTAATCGTTAACACAATCAATATAATTCCAGTAGATTCTGAGTCGCTTTCTCCTTTAGAATCTGCAGGAATCTGTGGTTGAAAAGTTACAGTAGGTTAAAGATTTTGTGTTTAAACGTCACTGGCGACGCCTCAGGCTGCAGCATTTTACAGCACTTTACTTAATTTTTTTTTTATTTATTATTTCCTTTTTCATTGGTTACGGCACATTTACGCTACTTTTTTTTTTGTCTTATATTGACATTTTTTTGTTGACAAAAAATTGTCTGAAATTAGGCAAAAAATGTATGTATTTAAAAAAAAATATATATAGATGCACAAATTAAAATGACAACAGCTTGAAACTAAATTATGCACAAATCTTTAAAAAATACTAATGAATGGTTTGCTACGCACACACAAAACCTCATTTACACACAAGTCTGATGTGAGACTTTTCACGTCTCAAAGATTTGTCAGTAAGTGAAGCGTTTGAATACTGATGGAACGCTGGGTCATCAGAGTTTTCTTATTAGTCACTTTGAACTTAGGTTGTGAATATTATCTGGTCAAACAAAATTTTCCCACTTTCTTAAACAGATGAATTTCACACGCACAAATGGGAGTGACTCATTTCTCTCCATAATGAGCTCAGTTTTGGTCTGATCTGACCCCAGCTCTCTCCCTTCTCACTCTCTGAATCCTGAATATGTTAACTGACAAACTTGTGGCAGGTCTGCATGCGTTCTCTTCAGCAGGGGGACTTTGCCGGCTTTGCCTCAATAGTTTAATATTTTGTCCACAAAATATTAAACTATTGAGGTGTAAAGTATCACAGGTGGGTTTTCTTGGCGACTGTGGTTCCAGCTGCTTTAAGATCCTTCACTGACTTCTGCCGTGTTGTTCAAGGATGATTTCTCCCTGTTCTCATGATCATGGAAACACACACAGGTGAGATCTGGTTTGGAGCCTCAGACCCACGGGTGGATTGATTTTCATGTCCTTGTATTTTGGCACCAACAGTTGTGACCTTTAACCCCCAGCTTGTTGCTGGTTTTGTCATCCCTTCGGGTCTTGTACGGGTCTACAATCTTCTCCCTTAAATCTTTTGAAAGCTCTTCCGTCTTTCCATGATGGAGAGTTTGGAGTCTGACTGATGGATGATTCTGTGGTCAGGTGTCTTTTCTACAGGTGATTGCTCTAAACAGGTGTATTCAGTTCAAGTGACAGGAGTCTAACTGGTCTGTATCAACCAGGACTCTTTTAGGGAATCAATTACTTATTTCCTTCAATGAAATGCAAATACATTTATATATATCCTTCAAAGTTGATTTCTTGATTTTCTATCTCTCACTGTTCAAATGAACCTACCATGAGGATGACAGACTGTTCACTTCCTATTAATCGGCCAAACATACAAAACTAGCAAGGGGTCAAATATTTTTTTCAGAATGTAAAAACTAAAAATCCAGGAACTAAACTCCCCCCCCTGAATTATGAAAGATTTGAAACAGGAATGTCCCAAAGGCAGACAGTTTTGGTGTTATATATCATTTATTAGTGGGTGGTGCAGAATACACAAACATCATGGGCACATGCTGAAACAGACATGCTGGTTCATGTCTCCAGAATTCAGTGTTACATGAGAGGGGAACCAAAGTCCCAACAAGACGTCAAACAGACATTTCAACAACAGAAGGACGTAGATGAAAGTTAAGGCATAGGTGTAATATGTTTGGTCATTTTTCCCACATGCTACAAGGAGGAAACAGAAGTTACTTCAGTTCTGATTATCTAAAGCAAACGCAGGTTCTCTTGAGCACAAAGTTGATGGCAAAGAAAACAACAAACGAGGCGATAAGAAGCGTACAACCCCTTAAATAATTGTATATAAAAGTGTATAATCCGATATTTGTTTGCATTAAGGGTGACCTAAAGCACACAGAACGTAAGGAGGACTTTTACAGAACTAAAATGATGTTGTGTCTGGCTGGAATGGACCACATTCTTCAAATGAGGGTCAGGAAAAGACATGTTTATGTACGGCTGTCAATCACTTTGGTCTGTGAAAATGCACACTTTTGAATGTATTAAAAAAAAAAATAATAAGAAAAAGCTTTCTGTACAAATCAACCAAAACAAATGCTAACATTTGAAATTGAGAAGGTAGTTTATGTGTGAGCTTTCAGCAGCAACAATTCACATCTCCTAAAAATAAAAAAGAAAAGTCTTGGTCGTCAGAGAATCTAGAGTTCAGTTTTGATGTGGTGTAACCATCATGTAAGAGAGAGAAGACGTGCAGGTCGCATGTATTTATGGTTATCAGGTGATCTCTGTCGGTGGAAATGGCACGTTCCTGATCAGCTCGCACATTTGACGAAAAAAAAAAAAAAATCCTCTCACAAACGGCGAAATGAAGATCGTGTCTAAAACAGAAGGGAGCAAAAATGTAAACAAACTAACTACAAACAAGTCTTGAGTGTCTTTTTTTTTAGATAAGAAAAATGGCCTCACTAAAAAAAAGAAAAATAACTTCTAGATTTAAACAGCAAGTCAGCAGTTTTAAGTCATCTGGTCAAAGAAGATGGATGAGTTTCAAATAAGTTCATCAAAATCCTGTAGACACTCTGCCCTCTAGTGGTCATTTCATTGGTTGCTTCTGATTTCAACAAACAGCCTAGATTCACACAATAGTGGTATATCAGTATTTCACTAAAAGTGCTGTGTAAAAATGAAACCTTAAAGGCTTTGTTTACATGCTTACTTTTCCCAACTTTTCTCCCAAACTACCGGTACTTTCACTGTTACAACATACCGTAATTCCCACATTATCAAAAGCGAAAACTAACCATTTCAATGCGTAAGAAGCAAAAAACAAAAGAAAAAAGGTTATTGAGGGGGAGAACGAGGATTGAAGTCAGAGCCAGAGAGACCCACATGCAAGAGGACCTAAAGCGCCATCAGGGTCTCTGTTAAGGCTGCATATGGCTTTGTGTTTGCTTTATGTGTACAACACACAACAAAAGAGCTGAGTCAACACTTAGTATAAGCAGATCTACAGAGAGCAAGCGGGGAGTCAAAAACAAAAAAACCTAAAAAAAAAAAAAGCCAAACCATTACTAAGGTTTGAGCACTTGAGTGGTTAATAGGCACTGCACTTTAGAATGAAAAGACAGGTAACAAGACAGTTTACTGTGAGGTAAGATAATCTTACAAGAAGTGATTCAAATATTTATACTTTGATAAACTATAAAATTTTCTTTTCAATCACACAGATGTCTATAAAGATCTGGAGACAGCTTCGCCTACAGTCTGAAAGCGAGGAGGAAAGGAGTCCAGGGAGCTGCGAGTGACCTCACTGAGCCTCAAGAAACAAACACGGAGCTTCTACCTGCACACCCAACAACAGACGGCCTCCTCCAGAGTCCAGAAGGAAGTTCACCCATCTCAAACATTTCTTCCTTCTTCCTCCCAAAAAACCGTTAAACTGGCCTTCAGATGACCTGTACAGCTCAACAACGTCAGAACACAACAGGAGGAACTTCACCGCACAGAAACGACACGCTAGTGGCCTTTATTTTCCTGAGGAAAATAAAAACTCCCTAAAACAATTTCAAAATAAAACAACCACTAAGTGTGAAATGTTTCCTGTCCAATGCAGCTGCATAAGGGGTCTTTTGCTAAAAAATATATTTTCATGACTGAGGCAGATTAACAGTAAAAGGTTCTGTCCAACTGGTCTTCATCAGATGGCTGCTTGGCATTGAGGGCCGGTGATCTTCTGGAGCAGAGGGATCTGTGGGGTCAGAGGGCACACAGCGTTTCAACAAGCAGAAAGGCTTTTCAAAAGAAAATACAAAGTTTTGTTGTTTTTTGGGGAAAAAAAAGTGTTGTTTTTTAAGCCAAATGATCTGAGTATGCCCCCTAATGCTAATAAATTTACAATAAAATACTTCTTCAAGTTTAAATGTTACAATATAGACAACAAACCCATGTACATGTAATCATGTTTTTTTAATGTTTTGTTATTTAAATAAACAAACATGTTAAATAAGAAAATCCACAAGTTTTGGAGAAAATCTGAATTCATTCTCGACCCCTCTAGTTGTTGGGGCATTTAAAGCTTGGAGGAGAAACTCATTTCTTCACATAAGTGTGCTCTGAAGCGCAGATATTTAAATGTAAGTAATGGCTTTTTATTTTATTATGGTCAACAGTTATAAAACTGACGATTTTTATGTATTTTGCGAGTACTGGCAGCTACACACTAACATCGATGATCGGCGAACATTGATGATGTCATCGAGCGGTAGTTGCGTCCAAATTTGAAGAAACTATTTTTTCATAAGGCCTGGTTCACACCGGACGCATGAGCGATGCAAAGCGGTGTGCGGGCAGAGTGTGTGTGGTATCTGCTTAACCTCCAGTTTACGCCAGACGCGTATTTTTACGCGACGATCAACAGGCTCTTCTTCTCAGCTGTGGCTGTTTTAAACTTTTTTTTTTCATCCTCAGACACCCAAAAACAAACTGCTTAGTTGTCGGCCCACGACGTTGATGCATGTGTCTATCTATCTGTCTGTTTTTTGAGTGTTTATTTTCATCTCTACAGTCTGTTTAGACAAGAAAAATGCGATTGCATTTGTCAATCACGCTATTTTATTGAGAAAATGGTTTTTTTTTTTTTAATTGACTGGATTTTCTTGTGTGTTTTGGCATAACTTCTTGGCAGAACTGATGCGGATCGCTCACGGCTCACACAAAAAATAGACTAAATGCTGAAACAATTCGGCGTGAGCCGGCCGCAGCAGGCTCCCGTCTGGTGTGAATTAGACCATAGGTCAACAAGGGCGCAGAATGGCAGCGGCCTCCATTTCATGCCGCTTCACAGTGCTTCCACGTGCGGTGTGAACCAGATGTAACTCTGTTTGAAGGGCTAAATGTAGGGGTAGGGAGAATCTGTAGGGGTAGGGGAGGAATTCAGATTCGGCCTTGTAATCCGGTGAGGACCTGAGAGACTCTCACCTTGGTCAGATCGACCCCAGTGAGGGCGTTGACAGAAACGGGGAGCTCAGCCAGCAGGCGGTTGACCTCTCCAGTGACCCGGCTGCCCTCCCCACTCAAGATGACAATCTCATTTGTCTTGGACAGCGGAGCAGCCACCTTCCCGGCAATCTTTGGACAAGAAAAAAAGAAGTCAGTCATCTTCATTTATAAACAAAAGACAAAAACTGTTACTTTCAACCAGGAATATCATTTTTTTTTTGTTTTTTTTTTTAATCTGATTCAGAGTCATTCGATTTTGAGTGTCTGCTGATACTTTTGTAACACATGAAAAAAGAACAAATTAAAAAAAATATATGTTTTTATATCATAAATCTTCTTTTATCATTTAGTAGATAGTTTGGACAATCCACGTAAAAATTATCTTGAAAAAATAGTTAGCCATAAATAAGTAAAATAAAGGTGATAATTTAGTAATGTTAGAAAGTTTTTGAACTATTAAACATTTTTTTATTATTAAAATTATTTTTTTAACATATGTATTCGCCTTAAAATGCTAAATAGCATGATCAATTAGTTACAGCTATAAATATGCTGGATATTCATAAACAGATATTAAAAATCACTTCTTAATTTTACAAACTCTGGAGGCAATTTCATGATCTCTCCCTCTTTTTTAAAGTTATTTTTTTAACACATTTTCCTTAAAATGCCTCAGTAGGTTGTTGTTTGCAGTAAGACAAACTAAAAGAAACAATTGATGTCAGTTTTTCCCCCTCTTGATCAAACTAGTGGCGCATTCTGCTGAGCTTTACAGAAATAATATCGTGTGATCTGATTATGATATGCAAACTTTTAGTAATGTTTCTCTGTAATAATAAGCTTGAAATATAAAGCGCTGATCATAATAGAGAATATAATATAGATATTCGATTCTTGATCGGGATACAAATCCGATTCCAATCAAGTTTAAAACTGAATCACCAGATTGAATCAGGACATCTCTATTTTTAATTAAACTAAATGTGAGGAGAGTGTTAAACGAATCCAGAGACTCTAACAGGAAACCGCCCAATCACAGTCTTCTTCTTTTTGTGTTTCAGCAGAGACAGAGTACAAGAAGCATGAGGATGCACATACCTTAGGTAGGGCCTCGAGGACCAGAGCAGTCTTGGCAGCGTCACCGTATTGTTGGTAAGCCTCAGCTTTCAGCCTCATTTTCTCGGCCTCTGCTTTCCCCACAGCTTCGATGGAGGTGGCCTCCGCCTCACCGATGCGGCGGATCTTCTCGGCCTCTGCCTGAGCCGTCAGCACTTTCTTCATTCTGAGGTGAGGAGCAAAGACTTCAAGAGCGTTGCTTTCAGCCAAGCTAAGGCTGATCATAAAAGGATTTTAAAGTAAAATTTAACATATTTGCCTTGATTACTTAACAAAATGTAAAAGGTCATTGAAAAGCCAATTTTTCTATCAAAAATCAAAACTTACAATAAAGTTTTTCCCTTTTGAGGAAATTGCCTTCTTTTCCTGTATTTTCACAAACTCATTTTGCAGAAATTTCTTTATTTTAGAGTCTTTTGTTAATAAACTAATAAAATCAATCAAAATAAATAATATTTGCTGAAACCTGATCCTGACAAACAGCTGAGTGTTTAGTGTTTGGCTGCAGAATGGTGATCGGGGTTACTGCAGTCTATGAGGACTCACTTGTGGCCCTCAGCTAGTTGCTGCATCTTGTAGGCCTCGGCCTCCGCAGGTCTTTTCACCGTGGCGATGAGCTCTTTCTCAGTGCGGTCGATTTCCTTCTCTTCAATGGTGATCTGTTTTTTCCTCTGCACCACTTCGATTTCGATCTCTTCCAGGCGGATCTTCTGCTGCTCCTTCGCCGCCTGCAGCTCAAAGGCCAGCTGAGCCTCTGCTTTCTGAAAACCAGATCAAGCTTTCGTACACTGGAACGGGTTTTAACGTGCGTGCAGTTCAGTGGGTTTGGCGTGGTACCTTCGTGTTCACTTCTTGATTGAAGGAGGCTTTCTGCATTTCCAGCTCTCTTTTGGAATCTGCCATTTTTGTGACAGCAACAAACTTCACATCCATCATTTCCTTTTTACACTCCGCTTCCTGAAAGCAAAATGAACGTGGACATGGTTAAGAACCGTTTGGATGATGAGTTGTTGGCACCCAAAAGAAAATTCAGAATAGAAAACTTAAGGTGTTCAAAGACGAGCTTTTTAGGAAGAATATTTATTATTAGAAGATTATATTCTTCTACAACCGAGACATTTTCATCTCGCAGTCATCATCTCTCACCAGAGCTTCATTATTTGCAATACCGTGTTCTGTTGTTTCTCGTGAGAGTTACATTCTAAAAATAACTCATAAAGAACTCATCTTGAATTTCTACAATCATTATAGATGTTTAATGGCTGTAAGACCCCTCAAAAGATGAATTTAAATTTGGCAAGCTGAAAGCATTCTGTAAAGGAGACGTGACAAGGAGGAGATTGACTGACAGCCAATCAGGATGCAGAACACAATGCACTGCAAAAAACAAACAAACAAAAAACCCTCTGTGAGGCCACATTCCAGAACTATGGACTCCTCCTGTGGTTGTGAAAACTTCATGAGGACTTAAAAAAAAAAAAAAAAAAAAAGAGAAAAACCTTATACACACGCGGACAAAATTGTTGTTACCCCTCAGTTAAAGAAGGAAAAACCCACAATTCTCACTAAAATCACTTGAAACTTACAAAAGTAACAATAAATTAAAATTCATTGAAAATTAAATAATCAAAATCAGCCAACACTGTTGAATTGTTGATTAACATAATTATTAAAAAAAATAAACTAATGAAGCAGGCCTGGACATAAATGATGGTACCTCTATAAAAGATTGAAAACTATTTGACCAGAGTGACATGATTAACTCAGGTGTGTCCTTTAATTGATATCACAGGTGTTTCCACACTCATAATCAGTCAGTCTGCCTATTTAAAGGGAGACAAGTGTGTACCACACTGAACCTGGACAACAGAAAGCCAAGGTGAGAATTGTCCCAGGACATCCAAAAATAAATTATAGACAAACATCTTGAGGGTAAAGGCTATAAGACCATTTCTAAACAGCTTGAAGTTCCTGAGACAACAGTGGCTCTTCTTATTCAGAAGTTCAAGACCCACGGGACAGTAGCCAACCTCCCTGGACGTGGCCGCAAGAGGAAAATTGATGACAAATTGAAGAGACGGATCGTTCGAATTGTATCAGAAGAGACCAGAACAACTTCCAAAGAAATTAAAGGGGAACTCTAAGGCCAAGGTACATCAGTGTCAGATCGCACCATTCGTCGTTGCTTGAGCCAAAGTGGATTTCATGGGAGACGACCAAGGAGGACACCACTGCTGAAGAAAAATCATAAAAAAGCGAGACTGGAATTTGCAGAAATGCATGTTGACAAGCCACAAAGCTTCTGGGAGAATGCCATTTGGACAGATGAGACCAAACTGGAGCTTTTTGATAATCAATGTTCATAGACTCAAAAACCAAGCATACGAAGAAAAGAACACTGTCCCTGCGGTGAAACATGGAGGAGGCTCAGTAATGTTTTGGGGCTGCTTTGCCGGAATCTGGCACAGGGTGTCTTGAATGTGTGCAAGGTAGAATGAAATCTGAAGACTATCAAGGCGTTCTTGAGAGAAATGTGCTGCCTAGTGTCAGAAAGCTTGGTCTCAGTCGCAGGTCATGGGTCTTCCAACAGGACAACGATCCAAAACACACAGCCAAAAACACACAAGAATAGCTGAGAGAAAAGCGTTGGACTATTCTAAAGTGGCCTTCCATGAGCCCAGATCTGAATCCCATTCAACATCTGTGGAAGGAGCTGAAACATGCCATTTGGAGAAGACACCCATCAAACCTGAGACAACTGGAGCAGTTTGCTCATGAGGAGTGGGCCAAAATACCTGTTGACAGCTGCAGAACGCTCATTGACAAATACAGAAATCCTTTAATTGCAGTGATTTTTCCATGGCATTGTATGAAGAGTTTTAAAGTTTAAGACTTTAAGGACCCTGAAGTTGAATTACATTATTTTTTAAAAAGAAAAACAGTTTAACTCTGACCTGAAAATGGCTTAAAGATCATCTCTGATCATCTTTTGATCTATTTTCTAATCATTCCCAGTATTCTTTTTATTAAGATTATGCTGTTTTTAGGTAAAATCAAAAACTTGCATTCTTAATAATGCACGATAAGAACATAGATCTAGAACACAATTTCAGCAAAGTAGCAGAAGTTCATTAGAAATTCACTTCTGAGTTGCTCCACCCCAACGTTCCTAGGGTATGTAAGAATTATTTACTTGTTGACAATGGTTTTCATTTAGCTTGTTAACCTGCTTTTCACATAATGTCAATGCAGAGGAATTTGAAATTTAAGCGTACAAACTGGAGAGGATTTTATCTCAAAAGCTGTCAGTTTTCTCCCCATACGAGCTGGACGGGGGGGAGTGGGAGGCCGCCACCTGGTAAAGACTCCTGGAGGGGTGAAAAATTGGCTGATATATATATTTGTCACATAATACGTGAATATTGTGCCATTTATATGCAATTCATTAGTAATTTGTGCGTCACTTTTTTAATTTTAACATACGTGTGCCGTATACACGCTGAAAGTTATATATTGGTGGTACATACGTGGAAAGTTCATTAGACATACATGTAATGGCCGGGAAAAGCTACAAATTTGCAAGTGAACCTTGCAAAAACCACAAACAATTGAACAAAATGTATGCAATGATTGCATATAAGCTATGTTAAATATGCATAAATTGTGCACTTCTCAACCGCCAGAAATTTTAAACAGTTCAAAACCAAATTCACGTAAAGACAAGTCGGCCGAGACCCTCGACGGACATCTGCGCACATCGACGAAGGCAAGAAACACTTGTAAGCTACATATATCACACACAAATCACAAAATACCAAAATTACATATGTGAAAAATACGCATAATGTACATTGTGATCGTGTGACACGGCCTTCAGGACAGAATCAGATGCAGGTCTCATTCTGGAAACTCTTCTTACCCTGATCCCAGCATCCCTCTCTGCCTCTGCCACTCCGATGTCAGCATCTCGCTGAACGGCGGCCGTCTGAGTTTTACCTAGAGAGCTCAGGTACTCCACTTTGTCATAAACATCCTGTCATGAAGGGAGAGCACAATTAAAGCAAAGTTGGAAAGAGATAGTAGTTTGGAAATAAGGGGAGTAAAAAAAGGGGGAAAACAATTAAATAATGAGATTGATACCTTGATGGTGAAGCTGAGGATCTCGATGCCCATGCGTCCGACATCTGGAGCAGCCACCTCTCGCACCAGAGAGGCAAATTTATCTCTGTCTTGGTAAATCTGCTCGACCGTGAGGGTGCCTGAAAGGGAGTGAGTGGTTAGTACTCTAAAACAACTAACCAACAGGTACACAAACAGAGAGAGTGAAGTGAGAGAAAGCACAATTGACTGGGGTGCACTTCCAGTTTCACTTGATGCAAATGACAGCAGGTAAGGATGCAACGATTCCTCGGGAATCCGTAAAAAGAACTTGTCAACATGTTCATCGATACAGAATATTCAAAAATCAATTTGTCACAGCCTGTGCCCAAATTTAGCAAATTCAAAGCACGGAAGGGCCAAACATGATCGCAAAGATATAAATCATTGTGGTTTGTGTCCGGTTGGATTACTACGACACCCAGACAGACATTAAAGGAACAGAGTTGTGGAAAAAAAGATTTGGGGGATTCGCACCGCTTTGACTTTTTGCTCCTAGGTGGTGGAGGAGCACTAATGAACAGTAAAAATCCAATAGAAGAAGAAGAATCTCCCCCTGCTGATACCTGTGTGAGCGCGCTGCACCGGTGTGGATACTATCTGCCGAGGGCACTTCATAAACCCACGAATAGCGCTTTCTTGAACACGCTCTACGCAGCTGGTGTGTAAGCACCTTGTGTGTGTGTCGTGGACTGACTGTGTTCTTCATCTACGTTTCCCTCCTGGGAAATTCCCGCAGCTTCTTTGGATTTAAAAGTTTCACATAAGTCAGTCCCTCCAGGATTTCATGATGTTCTGATCGTAACTATTAACACAAATTCAAGCAAAGCCGAGATCTGTTCCTAACCCTGCAACTTCATATTTTCATCCAACTTTGACCAGGCTACCGTAACAAAAGTCATGGATGACGACACAGCTTTGCGACTGTTTCCCTTCTTAAAGTTAAAGTTAAAGTCCCACTATTTGTCACGCACCTTGGTGTGTGAAATTTGTTCTCCGCATTTAACCCATCCCCTGGGGGAGCGGTGAGCTGCAGACACAGCCGCGCTCGGGAACCATTTGGTGGTTTAACCCCCCAGTCCAACTCCGACTTTCTGACTTGTTCCTGGGAGTCCTGCTCTTTTTTATTAACTTTTTAGCTTTCTCTACAAGTTGGACATGAACGGCCATTTGCACTGAGTGAAAGCGAGGATGAGTGGCTGAGGGGGGGATTGCGCTGAGCGGTCCATCACATGGAGCACAACATGAGCAGAGTATGAAAGGATTTGTGATCATTTCAGTATTTTGTTTAATTGTTTACCGGTATTTGTGTTGAATCATTTCTGTTAGTAGGAAAACAGACAGTTTGATGTAAGGAAAACATACTTGGCCTGAAAATATCTTTAATTAATTGTGTTGAGAGGAAAATTTTTTTTTTTGAAAAAATCGAAATCGTGACTTTCAAACTGTGAATCGATTCGAATAGTGGCTTGACTGAATCGTTACATCCCTAACAGCAGGACAAAGGAGGACAATTCAGTGAGATGCTACCCACCAAGGATGGCGCGCAGGTGACCCTCCAACGTCTGCAGGATGACGCTCTTGATCTCCACCACCGTCTTTCCCAGGAACTGTTCACAGGCATAGCCCAGCAGTTCACGCTCTGTCATCACCTTCACCTGGCACCAGCATGGACACACATCGTCAGCTGAACACACATTCACCAGTTCAGGTGAGGCACGCATAAAAACACCACACACTAGCACCGGTGCCATCCCCCAACAAAAGCCCATCAGTCATGCCTGCTCACTGTAGTTGTTTCATTATTAAACAGCTGACTGCACAGACATCATAATCAGTGTTATTGTAACATGGATGCATAAATGTCATCAGTCTACTTTGTGTTCTCTCTCAGCACAATAAATCTACAGACTAGTAGGTGCTCAAACTGTGGGGGCTTCTCGCCTTCATGTTCTTTTTTATGTCTTTTTGGTTGGGCGGGGCTAAAAGCTTTTCTGGTGCAAACTATTTAATTAGCACTGAGCCAGTGCTGTACTTCACCACAAAGTTTAGGGCAGAACAGAATTTATCTCCACATTTATAGATCTTTATCAAGTATTAGATAAAATAGGAATGTGTGCCGAGAGACACATCGCCAACTGCATTCAGTCCTCGTTTCTGTTTAAAGGCTTGAAAGAAAAAACCCAATCAAGTCATTTACATAGAAAAAGCAATAATTTAGTAAATCTAACTCAGACCACAGATGCATAGTTTCAGCTGGTACATGTAAGGTTTCACCAAAAAAAGAAAAAAAAAAATTCAGAAAAGGACAGTGAGCTGGGTCCTTAGGTGAGAGGTCAACACATGGTTTTGTTTTCAACATGCACTCCAACCAGAAATGAGAGGCGGGGGGGGGCACAAAGTCAGGGAAAATTGTTATCATTCCACACAAATACAGTCTGAAAAACAGAGCAGGCTGCAAACCATTCACTACAACAACGGACGGCGGCCAGCTCAGACAGACAACAGGGAGAGACGTGCATGGTAACTGCAGTCCTTTTTAGCAACCCCCCCTAATTCAGGTCTCTAAAAATAGACGAGAGAGTAATAAAGTGAAGGTTTGTCAAATTGGGTGTTTAAACAGCCCGCTGTCAGCAGAGCTGCCAACAAACAAACTCAATGAGTTCCACGGAAAAACGGAGGTGAAGAATGAGAGAAGTTCATCTGGGCTTTTGAAGCACAGCTTCTCTAAACATGGACTGCTCCTTGGTTGAAAATATTGACTGTATATGAGAACAGGACTGAGTGAGAGTGACATGAAGCAAGTCCGAAGCGGTTCCAATGAAATAAAGTCGATTAGTCAAATAAAGTCACAATTCTTTTTGCAAAACGGACGTCACCATTTTGGTACCAGAAGTTCTTTAAGTTCAATATAAATTGAACCATTCAATACACGTTTGACAATTCAATACATTTTTCACAGTATATATTTTATTTAATCAGAACCACTGTGAAGGGTCTTCGTGTGTCTGTGTATTCATGTCTTTGTGGCCGAGCCTGTCTGCTGCAATAAAAGTCACTGTCCACTCCCCCCCTCCATGCCAGAAACTATCTTGCCCATCCTATGGGAGTTGGATCAAAGGAAAATAAAAGTTTTAGCCAAATGCTAAAAACAACCAAGAAGCTATTCTTTTTGGAAAAAAAAATCTAAAGATACATGACAAAGTTACTGACAGCTAAGGAATACTTCACTTTACCTGTGTTGCTGTTATTTATATGGACTTCAGAATAAGTCAGTTCCAAATATTTTAAATTGGTTCATCTTAGATTGTGTATGACATCCAGCTGTCAAAACTTAAGAGAACTGTTGAAATTGTTGCAGTTCATTCTATTGATGAGTGCAAGTATTGAGGAATGAGACACTCCATTATAGGTTCTAATGTTTACAAGAGTTCTATTTAAATGTGATTCTGCAATAAGTGCTAAGAACTGTCAGTTTGGTTGGTTTATAACTTGAATAACTTACACTACAGATAAGATTCTTACAAAAATTGAGATTATAAAGAACATGTCAAAAATGTATAATAGAGCTAGAATGTTTATTCTGACAAATAGAATGAGTAATGGCTCTTTATCCCATAGTGTAATTCTATGGGATTCTGGTTTTCTGGGACCAGCGGGTACTTCCTGTTTGGAAAACAATGGAGAAGGGGTCACTCAGTCTAGTTCTTGTATACAGTCAATGGCAATAAATGCTCTGGTTTTCTTTCAGAGGATCAGCCTTAAGGCTTTCAAGCCTTAACATATGTCTCGAACTGGAGGGAAACCTGTGTTTCCATGCCCCGTGTTTGATTGGTAGCAGTGGTCATGCGAGGGGGCATGGTGGGCCTCCCAAGATAAAGTGAGAGGAGTTCCTCAGCTTCCTCAGACACTGGGTTCATTGTCAGCACACAAAAGGACAAAGTTGTAGACAAAATGATGAAGCACAATGGCATGCAAAGAAAAACGGGTGGGGCAAAAAAAAAAACGATCAGAAAACAGTACAAGTCCACAAAGAGATGAGCCACCAGCTTCTTGAAAAATACTATTTTTCTACTACAGTCTCTGTCAACAAGAACATGTTTCAACAAAGCAGGCTTCTTTTAACCCTTCCGCTCTCCTTGGGGTCCAGATGGCTCCAACCACATATTGTTATGCGATTTTTCCCATGACAAATGTGGACGAAGGGGGACAGGATTTTATGTCTGCCATGGACATTAGCGAAACTCCGAAATCAGTGAAAATAAAAAGTTCAGCGCACTGTCCTGTGGTGTCCAGATGACCCCACTTTTAATGTAAACAAGCTAAGGAGAACGGAAGGGTTACAGGAGACATCTTCTTGGTTTATCCTTAAGCTTCATTAACCTCTATTTAAATGTAAGCAGACGGATTAACTGTACTATATAAGATTATATTCTGCTTTAAAGTATTTCCTCATGTGTTTTTCCCTGTGTTAGCTTGATAATGTTACGATAAACAGGTTTGGTTTGTCAGTCCAACAATCACTAAAAGAAAAAGGAAACTTGTGTTTGGTGGATTAGTTTTTTGCTGTAACATTGCTTGTTGGCAATAAAGCGGACACTTTACTGCCCCCGATTACAACCCAAATTCTCAGCTCTGTTGCTCATCCATACATGCATGTTACCTACAAATGGGGCTCTATTGATGACAAAAAAAACATGCTTTTCAATGTTACAAGACATATTTTGTCAACGGGCAAAAATAGTCTACCAAACACAATTTACATTACTTATGTGTTACGTTTAGGCTCTTTTTCCTCGGGTGTTACAGAGACTATAGTTTGCAGGACATCTTAGGCTTTATTTATTGCCTGGGTCAATGCTGATTCTGTAGAACGGTGGTTGTGTAAGAAGTTCGAAATGGCCAATCATTGTCCTGAGGCTCCTGCTGTCTTCTCCATCTCTTCCAAAAGGACAGCTTAATGGTTAATTTACACTGGTCTGTCTGCAGGGTGTCTCCGTTGGATTGGGAGTCCGTCTCATGACCGTGAGATAGTTTACATAATCTCCGTTGCGTCTCTGGTCTATCCCCCCTGACTTCCAGGGGAGTGCTTTGTCCTGCTACCCTCCTGCCCTCCTGTCAAGTATTTTGTCTCACTCTCTTCGCTGGTGGCTGTCTATTCTTCCAAAACGACACTATTGTTGTCCATGGCAAAAATGGACGATTTCCATGGTGTTAACAGGGCTGGCTATCGCCAATAATTTCCTAATTCAATTCGATTCACCGGAGCCTGGATGGATTTAATCCAGACTTTTTTTGATCCATCCAATTCAATTCTATTTTGAGTTTATACATTTGTTCAGAAATACATTAATAATCAACCTATGTTGTGAAGATTTTCATGTTAATCTGATAATACTTTACAGTGTGTGAACTGTATTATTGAAATTATAATAAGATTGTTAATACCACACAGTGTTACATGGACTCAAACAGAGAAGCTCCAATAATTGTTCTGCTTCTCCTGGAGGGTGTTTTGGTTTGGCCACTAGGTGGCAATGGCACTATAACATTACACCTTATTCCGAAATAAGATTGTTAGCATTAGCTGTCCCATGGGAAATACCATTATAAATTAGCATTAAGCTAACGGACTTTAGCATTATGCTATGCTATTATATCATTAGATCGATCTCTACTTTTACTGATCGATTATTGATCTATTAAGCTTAGATTGATTCAAATCGATTAATCGATTTGATCAACCCAGCCCTAGCTGTTAACATGCGCTATTGCGTTGGCACGTCACCTTAAATATAAGATAACATTTGTAAAGTTCCTGTTTCTCCAACTTTTTGCAATGACATTGACCCGTTGACGCAATGGAAATAAAACTCCTGCGTTAAGGTTGTGTTGTGAAGGGACAGACGTCTACCACAAACATGACCGAGGCAATGTAAACATTCCGATTGATTGCTGAAAGTTAAATTTTTTTCTGTCAACTCAATGATGACGCAACGCAGACGAACTAGTTTCAATCAGGTTTTTAGGATCTCTTCACAGTTGGGCTTTTTCAGAGCCTATCAGACTTTAAGTACGCCCTTTTTGGTAGCTGTGGTGAACCGGGAAAGTGGTGCTGTGAGAGCAAACCATGACGCATCTCGACAACAGAAAATGTAAACACGCCCACCAATTCTATCAGCGTATATGTTAGTTGTGAATGGGAGCGATGGCAAAAAAAAATGGTTATGCTGCAAGTAGACCATTTTTCAAAGCGTCAAAACACTGCTCTTTTTTACTACTTTGCCATTGTTTTTAAACAAAAAAAAAACTTGTACTAGTCCTCCATAGATGAGGACTTTAGACTCAGATTTATGTCATAGTCTTACATGCAGAGACTTGAGGTTTGGGACTTGTAAAAATGTGTTTATTCTTACAGTGCAGAAGCTGGCTTTCTGTTATTGTTTCCCCACAAATTCATTAAAAGTAGTTTAATGGCAATTTGTGATAATAACATTACTATGTTCAATGTAAGTTTTTAGACGTCAACTTCAATTAAAAGGCTTCAGACTTCACTTGCAAAAAGGGACTTAAGAGTATCTCTACAGGACTCCAGGATATTGTTGTGGTTTGTGGGACTTTGTGTATAGTCAGTGTGTGACGCCAAACCCTTTTGGCTCTGCCTGTAGCACGGCGTCAAGTACCAATAGAACATGGCAATGGGTTTTACAGTAGATTTGCGTTTATCAAATCTCAGTATTTGGAAAAGAGTTTTAATGTTGAAAATAACAAAGTTGCATCAATTTCAGCGTTAAACAATATTGGGCCGTCACAAAAACTTGCATTGATTTGTTCAACCAGTGTATGCATGTACAATGATATACTTAAAAAAAAGAGTTCAGACTGGTGCATTCTGCCCCAATGTGAGAAGATATCATGCAAACAATAATGTTTTTTTTCAAAATGTAGCACAAGAAAGGTTGTCTCTGCGGGATCACAACCAGATACCAGAAGATGGAGGAAGGGTCGGGGTTAGTTGAGTCTGAACTGGCATTCCTAAGAAAGTGTGGTGATTTACCTGAGCCACCCCTGTGACAGTAATAGCTACACCCTCCGCTGTCTCTACATCCTCACACTTGGGCTGCAGGGTCATAATCTCAAGCGTTATCCTGTGAAGAGTGTGGAAAAATATAAAACAAAAAGTGACATGTTTGCAGGGAGAGAAAATGAGGGAAAGGAACAGAACACAAGATAAAACAAAAGGGAGAAAAAAATAAATAAAGACAAAGTGAAACCATTCACCCAAGGACTCCAGATCACTAGAAACACAGCAATGCTAGAGCCCACTCGATGTTCAAAAGTCTTCAGATACACGTGGGACTTTAAAACCCAACTCACTGGTCTTAAGATCCTTCAGATCCATATTTTTGATTTTTTTGTGCAAATTTACTCAAAGTCCCAGCTTAAAAAACCCTCAGAGCGGAGCTGAATGAGAAGAGCAGAGTGACATGCCTGACTTTGACTGCAGAGGAAGAATCAGAAAGCATAGAGGATGGGAGCACACACAGTTACTATTAGTTTATTAGTTGCACCATTGTCTTTAGTCTTCTTGGCTTTGAGCACCAGCCACTGCTGATTCTTTGTTTTTTTCTTTTTTGTAAGTGCATTACCTGAGCCACCCCTGTCACAGCCAGGGGGACACCCTCCGAGGTTTCGATATTCTCACAGCGACAGAGGATGGTCATAACCTCCAGAGACATTCTATGCAGGCAGCGGGAATAGCAAAGGCAAAACAGTAAGTTGGACAACAGCTGTTAGGAATGTCAGCAACCGATGGCGAGAAGAAAAGGGAAGACAGAGATGGCAAAAAGAGACACCCGAGCTTCTGCCTAACCGGTTTTATCACAAAAGACTGGTGTATGTTTGATTTGCTGCTAGTAAGACTCGATTCTGTAGCAACACGTTTCACGTTTCTTGAAAATGCATTTTCCTACGAATACATTTGTACAGAGATTACAAAGGAATGTCCATTCAAATAACAATCTTTGTGTGTTAAAAGTGCTAAAGACGGGCTGGTTTTTTTTTCTGAGATTGTATTTCAGAGCTGATGACAGAGACGCCACTGCTCTTTCTTTGTAGACATAAAGTCGAATGAGGCTTATTGGGCGCTTGGAGACGGGCAGCAGCTTGAGTGACTCTGCTTTAAGAGCTCCACATTCCTCACTTTCCTTGAGAGCTCAATCAGTGGGTCAGGCCTGCACATTAAGATGATTACTGCGTCATAAACAGGAAACCACACTCCCTCCCCACAGCAGCTGGACAGAGCACTCGCTTGTGCATGCAGAGCTTTTAGTAAAGATGGGCTTTATTCTGAGAAGTCACCAGAGCAGTGGTACCCAACCTCTGGGCCGATCTGTAAGGTTTCTTGGTAGTGAGTCACAGAGAAAAACAACACAACTTACATTTTTTCTGACTTTATTTATCATCTCATCCTGTATAGTTTGTGAATATATTGGATTCTCTGGATTACATCAGTCTATGACTCACTCTAATGCATGTCAAGATGTTCGTCTTGGTCATAAGACTTCAAGTCCCACTCTGATCTTTTGATTTATTGCAAAAGCGTTTCCAGTGGGCTTTTAATTATAAGTATGCTGATTTTAGCAAAATCAAAACAACTGTGTCCTTTTCTAGGACCTAGTGTCTGCAGTGTGACAGTGATTCTTTAGGAGTTTGCCTCAAAGTTATGGGTGGGACAAGCCTTCCTCAATTTCCCATCATCCATCTGGCACATAGATCTAGCCGTTTACAAGTGGATGCATCAGAATGGAGCGAAGCAGAGGGCTGCAACAAAATATTTCAAACAGGATTTTTTCGTCTGCTCCTGATTCACAACTATTGTCTGTAACATTAGCATTAAATTGAATTCCCCAAGTTAGCAAGGATAAAAACAACAAATGTCTTTGTTACATTTCTTTGTGCAGAAAACTCAAGTTTTAACTTCAAAGTGAAATAAATCTGAATTTACCAAACAAAACCAGGAATCTTAAAGTGAAATACGTACTTATTGAAACAGTTGTTCAAACAAACAAAACCCACTCTGCATAACATGCAACAACCGAGGCTCTAAAGTTATGAATATGCTGCTAATAAAGTTACAAATTCAATATTGTTATTTTGTTTAGAAAATGTTATCATTATTTTCATTTTGTAGCACTTATTTGCCACACTTCAAAAGTTGGACAAAGCTGAAGTTGAGAGTTTTTGGCATCTACAGTGTAGGTTAACAGTAAATAAAAGGAAAAATTTGAATCACATAATCAGTCCCACACAAATCTAATTAAAGAAGAACTTTTAAAAGGGCTGTAGGTGTTTCACAGAGGATGAAGATTCAATTTTTAAAAATTCTCATTTGTGAAAACCTTTTAAACCAGACATTTAGGATTTTTTCTGCTGAAAAAAAATGAAGAGGCTTTAACACATAAATATTCCTCTTTGTTAGAGATAAATACATGCCTTTAATTAATGTTCATAAATCAGGAATGACTTTTGCAAATCACTAATTTTGTTTTATCGACTCTTCATTGTCTTTAAAATATCTACAGTTTCAAACTCTTAATGCACTATTTCAGATTGGACCAATTCAGAATGAAAAACAGATTTTCCAGAAAGTGCAAGTTAACAGAAATAGGATGCAAACTTCAGCCTCACAATGCAAATATTGTCTGATATAAACATGTCCATGGCCTAAATATGATTGGGAACCACTGCTCTAGAGGAAGTACAGGATGATGATGTTGGAACTGCATGATTTACATTTAAAGCAGAATTTCCAGAACCTTGGAAAAAGTCTATCTCAAAGTGGAAAAAAATGAAATGTGTGTTGTTTTTATCCAGCTTTGGATGTCCAATAAACTTATGACTAATGAGGTTAGTACAGAAAAGAGGAATTAAACAGCTAACAAAGGCTAGGATCAATACCAGTGAAGAACAAACACATTAGAAAACCAGTAACAAAGAGCCAGGCAAAGTCTTTTAAAACCAGGACTTAAAGAAACACTGCACTCACATGCAGTGTTTACCAGAACTTTAAAAATGAATAGAGAACACACAGTGAAAACTTCCTTCACACTTGAGCTGAATTCACTGGAGTTAATAATCAATTGGACATGAAAAAGAGTAACTAAAAGCTGATTACAAGCCAATCAGTCTGTTTCACTGCATGCAATTGTAGACAGGACACTGTGTACCACTTGGAAGGCTTATGAGGATATATGGATGTACATGAACCTGAGCAGCATTCCGCTTTACATCGGATTTATTTTCAAAAGTTCTGTTTCCTAAATGGTACCAGATTGAATTGAATACATAGAATAATATAGATTTACAAAACACTTTAGAATTGAAAGTCAAACATTCACAACAAAGATAATATATTGGTTGACAGAGGTTGGCTGGAGCTTTTCTTTTTAATACACATAGTGCTTGTTTACTTAGACGCTCGCTCATTAGAGCAGCCTTTAAAGTAAACACATCTGCTATGTTTACACTTTGTAAAAAACATAGAAACATATTCAATTTTGGGTTTTTTTTCCATCATATTTAGTGTATTTATCAGTCACATCATATATAAAAAAAAAAAACATTGATTAGTCCAATCAGCCTTACAAAAAAGAATACACAACACAAAGGGGTTAACAACAAGTAATCAAAACAAGCAATCAACTTTTTGTTATAGTGATACATTGTACTTTTAAAAAGGAAAAACAATTGCTGTGTTAGTTTTAGTGTAAAAATTTCTGATGTTACAATAACAAATCAATCCCTGTTTATCATGTGAAAAATGTTCAAACCAAATTAGTTTTGATTGAACTATATGAACCGTGAATCATTACTTAATCAAATTTTATGAAATCCTAAATAAAGTTGTAAATTAGAGAAAATAAATTAAACTGATTTTGTATTTTAGCAATGACATCCAGTCCTGTTGCAAGGGCATTTTGACTGCTGCAGACTGGTTACTTCTTTAATTTTGATAACCCACAAAAAACAAACTTTTGGGGAAGCTTTGTCATGGAAGCAACAATAAAACGGGGTAATTTTGTTTACATATTTTTTAAGAGGACAGAATTTTCTGATGACTTACAGTGGTTCGACATGCTGCTTTTTGCCAAAATGCTTTTTTTTAATCAAACAAATAACTTTGTTTCTGAGAACTAGCGAACATTTTAGTATCATATGTTTATTCATTTAAAATAAAACATAAAGGTTTATACTCTCTACTGAAAAGAATGTCTTTTCTAAGGTGGATTACGAAATCAACCAGCCTATCAAGTTTTACAAGATCATAACAAACAACATGGAAAACAACTTGTAACCCTTCCGTTCTCCTTAGCTTGTTTACATTAAAAGTGGGGTCATCTGGACACCACAGGACAGTGCGCTGAACTTTTTTTTTCACTGATTTCGGAGTTTCACTAATGTCCATGGCAGACATAAAATCCTGTCCCCCTTCGTCCACATTTGTCATGGAAGAAATCGCATAACAATATGTGGTTGGAGCCATCTGGACCCCAAGGAGAGCGGAAGGGTTAAGGGTGTAAACATGCCAGACATAACAGTTGCTGCACTAAATATTTAAAAATATTTCAACAAAAATAAAGAAAAATGTACACCTATTAGTAGTTAGCTCAGGGTCCCAACAATCGCAATAGAACCTTGACTGTAATGTAGTTTTGCTTGGCTCACTTTAAAGGTCTTCAGCAGACTGTTTCTGGAGCTTCACAGTTGTAAGTCTTGAAAGTTTAAATATTTTCAGGTTAAGTTGCAATAAAAATGTTACTTTTAATATAGAGTAAAATATGGAGCACTCTTGAAAATGACCTGACTGAGAGTAAGAACACACTTACTATAAACAAGTGGTTTGAAGCTCTTACCTTTGGATGTCAGAGATGAGCCACCAAGCCCAAGCCCAGCCTCCCACGACATACGTTTTTTCATCTGAACCACAGCAGCCACCTACATACAGAGTTCATGTCAGACGGTCCATGCAACATCAGGCCAAATCTACTATTACAGACTTGTTAGATCTTTAGAATCTTGAGCTAAAACAGATGTACTCCAGCAGTATATCTTTTAAAAGGATTCATCATTTAGTCCTTTGTACATTCTTTAAACACTTTTTTTTTTTTTTTACTGATGATCATGTGCTGTTTAGTCACCGGAAAAAAAAACCCTAAGCAATCTCGTTTTGCACCCACAGTGATTGCTGCCTTTGCTATCCTTCAACACACTGAAGCTGCACTTCTGTTTTTCTATGTAAACTTGCTGCTCCATGTGGTTTAAACAGCAATGTGATTGGATTCAACAGTTTGACACATACAGTTTTTTCCCATGTTTTACCAGTTTTTTTTTCGAAACGTTTTTGAGGAAGAGAGCAGAGCAATGTTGAAATGTGAGATTTTGGAGACTACAGATCTACTGATGATTGGCCTTAACCCTTGTGCCAAAACATGCCTCCCCCTTTTCTTAGTCTCAATTTGACTCGTGTACTCCAGAGGCTTTCATGTCACATTCCCAGCTGTCACATGTTAAGTGACATGGAGAAGGAGGGGGCATTCATACTATCTTTACAAAACGTAAGTCACTCTGAAACACAAGCGATAACTTTATACCATATTAAGAACATAAAACCTCCCTTTTGCTTGTTAAAGTTATGTAAAACTGCAAAAAAAAAAAAAAAAACGAGCCAGTACATCCAGAAAAACTGAGTGACTGTGGACCAAGATTTAGATGCACCACAACTGACGACACATGTGATGAAAACAAAAACGGATCAACCATCATTCCAGTCCAATGTATGGAAACATTTGAATTTAGCAAAGAAATGTCATTGTGTGGTAGAATGTTCTAATAATGCTAGATTATTCTCATGTGGAAAAACAACAGTGGGCTTAACTTTATCAAACTAAAATGGGAATGGATTTGACATTCATTCTTGTTTACTTGTTTGTTTGTAAACATATTTAATTTACGCTTGATCATCTTGAAGAAATACAAGGAACATGGAATACTGAATACCATTCAGTACCAGGTATTTATCTCTGAGTCACGCTGGTTGAAATTTTGGATAAAGATATCCTGGATCCATTTTATTTCAATGAATTGGATCACATCAAATCGTTCAAAATATGAACCAATATTGACTACGTATCAGATCGGCAACCACAAATTATTATATGAATCAAACTTTGACACCCATCATTTGTAGACTTTAGAAGTTCTAAAAAAGCATATTCGGCGTTTTGAAATATCCCTGCATTAACTATCACTACAATGTTAAAGCACTATTTCAACAGCTGATTTTCAAAACATCCATGAGAATTTGTAGCATAAAGATTATATCTTTTCTGTAAATGTACTGACATAATCAGCGATCCATTGCTATGAATTCAAAGCACTTGAATTTGTGACAAGATTTCAACGCCAAAAGAAACCTGAACTGACAGCTGCAAACAGTGCAGTCCTTCCTCGACTCAGCCCAGGACACGGACACTCCCCTGTTAATTCAATTTACTCCTGTTGCAAAGCACCGCCATATTGATGCTCAACAGAACCAACATGAAACATAAAAAGACGCTTTCTAATTTTACAATTTTGATAAAATACTAAAGCAAATACATTTAGCTATTTCGGTTTACTAACGAGAATGGTATTTTCCAAACCGGACAAATTAAATCTAGCATCTGTATCCAATTTTCAGACCTCAACATACTTCAAACTGTTTTATAGGACAGTAAAAATCATCACAGAAACAGTTACGATATAATAGTAATAGTAGTAGTAAATGTAGGTTTTACAGAGATGTTCCTTCAATTGATAATTGGATGGCCTGTTCCCTGACGCCGTAATGCAAATGATAATTTATGGTATTTATGCTGCAATAATACATATATTCCTGGCATATGTCTGGTCAAAAACCCCTTTGTTTTAGTTCTATTTCTGGAAGATGAAGATTATTTAAGTGAGTAAGTGATGTTTTATCCGCTTGTCGTTTCAGATGTTCCCGTGTTTACACTCCTATAATGAGGGTAGAGCGCCGAGAAAGAACACAACGTCCAAACAAACCCTAAGCTCACCTGAAACCACAAGGGCCTCGTTCGGTCCCACGGTGTGGCAATTTCCCATTTTATCAAACGAAGAGTGTGTTCAAAACATACAAAACAGCTTTCTTCCACAGACTTCTCTTTCTCCCTTTTAAGCAATCTTTTCACTCCTCACGCCCCTCTCATCGACAGATTCTTTCCTTTCCTTTTTTTCCAAAATGGAGAGCGGTGACTGTTGAAAAAAAAGGCTCGTAGTCTGGAGACACCACTTCCGTTTGTATTTTTCAAATTAAAACCATTCATCCGATTGTGCTGTCATGAAATTAGCCATACTTGTGTTTTATTTTGAAAAGTTAAAAAAAAAAGCTTCCTCTCGGGGTTTACCCTTTACCCCGCCTTGATTTCCTGAAAGACCACTCCTCTGCTCAACCCTTCCCAGTCCCCGACTTCTATCTAGCTCGGAATTAAACATAATAATAAAAATGAAGAGGGCGTGGAAGTTCAAAATTATTTACACGCAAAGGAAGGAAATGATGCATGTCGATGTTATCTTGTGGTAATTTTTATCTTGTATCATTTTGAAGAAAATATATTTTCATGCTGAGTAAAATATTAAAAGTTATTTAAGGTTTAAATTGATTTATTCTGGAATAATATTCCTGCCTTTTTATCATTCATAATTTATGTTACAAAGTTACGGTTTTAAAGTTTTAAAAATGGGAATTCTGCCAGCTTTTTGGACTATTTTGGCACTTACTACGTTTTGTCAGGCTGATTTGGCATTTAGCTAATATTTTAGCAAGCTAATAGCTTCAGTGATTTCAGTTATCAACTTCAGCATTTTCAGCTATCAGCTTTAGCATTTTTAGCTATCAGCCCTAGCATCTTCAGCTGTCTAATTCAGCTACAAGCATTCACACTAGCATCATAGCAGGTAATTCTATATCTAGTTCATAATTATGTCAAAAAGTTACTGTTTTAAAAATGTAGTTTTAGAGTGTTCAATAGATGTTTATCCTGTTTGGCCCGCGACCTAACTGTGTTTTGATTTTGGCTCGTGGTGATTGAGTTTGACACCTATTTTTATATAATATATATATATATATTATATATATATATATATATTATATATATATATATATATATAATGATATATATATATTAATATATTTTTAAACTCTCTACGGTACACACAGCACCCCCACCCCCCTTTCTTGTCACTCACCTGTTAACATGCTAGCTAATAGCCCCTCACAGACCCAACCTTACATTACTAGTGAAACAAAAATGGAGAGCAATATTGGAGCTATCCAGTTGCACAGTTTTACATTCCTCAACAAATGTCTCTGTATTAATGGAAAATTTTTAAAAATACAAAAAAAAACCATTATTTTTTACCAGAGTAGATCTTTAACCCTTTATGGGGAACGAGCATCAACTTAGAGTGTTATATGGGCCATAACTATAGTATTTTTCTCTTTTCAAAAGTTTCACAAAATGTATTGTTTTGCAGAAAACCAAAGTTAACAAAATGACTATGTTTGGTCCCTTCTTTTTAAAAACATTAAGTGTTCTGGTATACTTAAAGTACAAAAAAAAATCACATATAAAGTAAAAGGAACATGTCTGTTTCAAATGAAAACATCACTTTTAGAACACATGTTTTGAAATAGACTTTTTATAAATAAATTGTTCTACAATAAGTACATGACCAAAGCGTGTAACATAAGAAGCATAACTTTATTTAGTATATAACAATACAACTTTGTAACGTAATGTAATGGAACTCTAACCTTATATACTGCTTAACAAACAACAGATTTCAATGATAGGACTGCTTTCTCATGGAAAGAAATGAAGCAGTTAAACTCAGGGCGAAGGTGGACTCTGACCCGATTAGTCAACTAATTGTAAAAAATAATCTGTGATTAATTGACCAATAATATAATCGTTTGTGGCAGCACTAGAACTCATTGAATATAGCTTGGTCCATGTTTTCTGTCCTTTAGTTCATCACCCTTCCACTAGGTGCAGTAGAAGAGCCTTTTCTGCTCATTTCTGCTTCCATGAAATTTAAAAAACGCTTTTGAGCAGGAAAAAATGTGCTTATCTGCTAAACTTTATCATGAGAATAACTCATCTATTGTTATTCCTTTTTTAAGACTTCTTGCTGAATTAAAATAATACAAAATGTACTGACAAAAAAAAAATTATAATACAGTTAGACCTTGTTAAAAGTGTGTGTATATTATTTAAGATACTGGGTGTCCCTTTTTTTCTCCTGACTATTGAAGGGTTTTTACACTAAATTGAGGTGTTTTTTTTTTTATATAGTTTTTTATGCTTTTTACTTTTATCAACAAATTTAGTTGCACATTTTGCTTATATTAACCCAACTACTGGACCACAAGGAACACATGGAGCTGAAAACCATTTTTTTTGGGTGGGAGGGTGGGGTGGGGCTTTAGGTATTACAACTGATTACTTTTCTACTGAATAACAAATATATAAATAATTTTTCTGGCAGGAACGGGGAAACGTAATGTTAGCTACTTAATATATATATATATATATATATATATATAATATATATATATATATGTATATCTTAAAGATGACCATATCAGGTGTTACAATTATGAAGAAATTCTCCTTTTCTCCCAAAAGATTGGCCTGAAACCCGCACTGGGGATATATGTGTATTGTGCACATCTTGCTGTGGGTTGTTCATCTTGGTGACAGCCCAGAGCGCTCTGTACAACTTTTCATTAAAAGGACAGAATTTCAATTTAGCTTTTTACTTTGTTCCTCATCCACGAACACACAGAGGTTAGCAAGAGCAACCTCACACTATTCATGTCAATAAACTAACATTGCTGTGAGTAAAAATTTACCAGTTCACTCAATGTACCATGATTAATATTATCTATATCAAAAAATGATATTACATTTTTTTTTAACGTGGATTTGATTGAAGAGTTTAAAAAAACATCCTAAATTAAAAAAAGGTTGTCAATTATTTGATAGAGTGGACTTTACAGGGTTAAAAAAAATCTGAAATCAAAACAACCCTGATCTCCAAATGATGCATAGATGTGTAAAAACATACAATTCTAGTTTGCAGAGTTAGGTTCAAACCTCATTTCATCCACTTTCCTGCATAAGCACAGAGATACATCTAAGCCGTGGAAATTTAAACATCAGAAATTTTGTTATTTGTAACCAAGTCATGTGAAATCTCAAAGATTTCCAAGCAACTGTCAAAAGACGTCTAACAAAGATGTTATTAGACAAGCATCAATAACATTTGTGAAACAGATCTATGAAAAAGCCAAAAAAAAAAAAAAAATTGTATCTTCATGACTGTGATAATCACAACCCAAACAGAAAAATATTATCCAGAAACAGACATCTGAATTCATGTCTCACACAACAAAAAACATATGGATCGTCACCGTCCCAAATAAAAGTTTCTCAAAAACCAAATCTCTCTAGGTGCTGTATTTTTCATTCTGTGAATTCCAATAAAGTACATTTATTACAATATTCTGATCCCAAACGCCAGAGGTTTCTTGTTCTGTTGAGAGCTGCAATTTTCACCCTTATGTTTTCTTCTCTATTACATGAAATGAGTATTTATACTCGATGAATCCATGTTACATGAAAGTTTTGAATATTTTTATAGCATGTTATACTTTTATACCTTGTTATAAACAAATTGATAAATATATTGCTATTTTAACCCACATGGAGCTCTAGATCAGTTGAAACTAGTTAGTGGAGCTTTAGGGACTTAATCAGCAATTTTCCACTAAAAAAAACAAGTCATAAATTTACTTCTTAGCAGAACTTAAAAATTCAGACTTTGGTTCCAAAGTATGTAGTAGTAGGTATTTATTTGCATAGGGCCTTTCATTCATACGAAACTTGAAGCATTTAACGTAAAAGCAAATATAATACACATTAAAAACAGAGTCACAAAAAACAAAATCACACAAAGAAAACAAGACAGAAAAAAAAAAAAGGTAACCCTCCCTGGTTCCTCCAACAGCCCACCCAGTTCCCCCAAACAAGCATAACACTTGATAACAAAACTGAACTAAGACTTAAGAACTGCTGATTTAAGGAAACAGTCTGGCACAGTAATGCTGTGGAGAAGCGATATTGCAGGGATCCCTTTATTCAAAGGCCCTTTTTGACAGTAATGGTGGAACAAGGCCTCACCATGTGTTTTGGTCTGAACTTTAGAGACAACTAAAACACCAGTGCCGGAGGACCTCAGGGTCCGTGAGGGTTCATACTTTAAAAGCAGATCATTAAGATAAGAAGGCCCAAGACCATAAAAAACATTTATAAACCATTACAGGAATCATAGAATCAATCCTGAAACGTACAGGGAGTCAATGCAGCGATTGGGTGACTGGTGAAATGTGTTCTCACCCCCTGGTCCTCATCAGAACTTGTGCTGCTCAGTTCTGTAACAATTGTAAATTTGACAGAGACCAGAGAGCAGGGCATTACAAAATTCTAACCGACTTGAAATAAAAGCATGCATTAGCACCTCTGTGCTGGCAAGAGAGAGGAAATATTTAAATATTTTTAAGATGATAAAATCCCATCCTAACATAATTTTTAATGTGCAGAATAAAATTCAACTCAGAGTCAAAAAGTACGTCCAAATTTCTCACACGAGAAGGATCAAAATTATTGATCTTATGTAAATTCCTTTCTCTCTTGTCTTCAGGACAGATGATTGGAATTTCTGTTTTGTCCTGGTTGAGCTGTAAGAAGTTCTCTGCCATCCATGACTTAATGTCTAAAATACAATTTAAAAGTGTTTACAGGTTCAAGGTCATCAGGAGACACGGCGATGAAAAGCTGTATATCATCAGCATAGCTGTGAAAGTCAACGCTGTGTCTTCTGATGACATCCTCAAGAAGCAGCATGTATAAATTAAAAAAGTACGGGGCCCAAAATTGACCCTTGGGGAACCCAACAACTTATTTTGTGGATTCTTGAGGAGAATGTAAAATCTGGAGAAGCAGGACCACTCAAGACTAGGTTTGGGGAAGATGATCATTTATGGTGTTAAAGACCATGGGGGTTTCATCTGTCCTGACATGTAACCCGCCTGGAGGATTATATTTATGGAGCTCATTTTACAAGGATTTCCCTGTAATGGTGTCAATCCAGAGTACTTTGTGCAACTCTGATCCAACTTTTAGTAAAAGGACTAAATTTTAATTGAATTTTATGGTAATTTTCTTCCTCATCAACAAACACACCAGAGGTGAGCGGGTGTAACTAGGGCTGGGTTGATAAATTGGTTAATCAATCTGAATCAATCTAAGCTTTATAGATCAATAATTGATCCATAAAAGTAGAGATAGATCTAACATATAATGCTAAAGTCCGCTAGCTTGATGCTAATGTGAAATGGGATTTCCCATAGGATGGCTAATGCTAACGCTCTGTCAACCTTAACATACATTGCTGACTAAAGGAACATCTTTATAAACTCACAGGTAGGAATTTTCCAGATTGTTTAAAGGAATTATTTTTTAAACTAACCATTTGTGCTCTAAAGCACTGTATTTTGCTCATGCATTCTTCTTCTGGAATAAGGTGTAATGCTATAGTGCAATCGCCATCTAGTGGCCAAACCAGGAGATTCAGAACAATTGTTAGAGCTTCTCCATTTGAGAATCCATGTAACGCTGTAAGATATTAACAATCTCATGATAATCTCACTAATACATTTTACAGTATGTTAACTAGATTAATATACATGAACATAATCAAAACATACATAGATCATTAATGTATTTCTAAATATATGTGTCTAAACCATGTAAACTCAAAATAGAATTGAATCGATTTGAATTCAGTGTATCAAAAGAATTGGAAAAAAAGATTGAAATTGAATCAAATCTGATTGATTAGATTAGATTAGATTCAACTTTATTGTCATTACACATGTACATGTACAGGGCAACAAAATGCAGTTTGGCATTTAACCAGAAGTGCAATAGGCAGTAAGAGCATGTGTGGTATAATATAATGATAAATTACGTATGGTACAGGTTGTTATATAAGGATATGGACAGTATTTACAGATCAGATATATAGAGAGATGACCATATACAGGTTAATGACCAAGATATATATATACATAGTGAATGAGGTAGGTATGGAATATGGATTATGGAAATTATTGGCGACACCCAGCCCTTGGTGTAACCTCACACATATTAAAGCTTTTAGTCTCAGTCACATCTTTGTTTGTGTAGGAATTGTTTCAACATGTCGAGAAAGTATGGTGTACTTTACTTGCTTCAAATAAGATAATATGTGTAACAGGAACATTAATTAAATGGTTTTACCTGAAGCTGGAGAACAATTTATAGATCCCGTTTTTTGTCTGAATTTGTCTCCTGGCCGCTCTGCATCTGTACGCTCGGTCCCACCTATAAAAAAAAAAAGCAATTACATGACAGCACTGCTGGCTATAGTGGTGTTTATTCAAGATAACTGATAAGAAAAGAGACGTGGCTCAACAGAAGAACCAAAACTGATATAATATTTATACATAAAAATACATATGAGATATTAAATAATAAAAATGTTACTGTTATTGTTTGACCTGTGATGTTGCTGGCAACCCTGAAATGACACACACTCTTTAACATACTGTAATTTATCAGCTATTAACACAATCAACATGATTCTGTATATTAAAGAAAAGTTAGAACATTAATGCTGGAGCTAAGGGGTTAATACTGAACCAGTATGAAATGTCTGCTTGAACAGTAAAAAAAAAAAAAAACTCAGAGGATACAACTTTGCACATCAGACTTCAGCTTGTGCACAACCAGCCTAATCTAATCTTCCTAAGGTTTTACTGTTGATTTTTCTAGAGTTTTGCTTTGTCATGGTTTGCAAATCTCAATACTCACTGTTAGTTATTTATTTGCTGTACATAAAAACATTTCATTCTGTTTTAATTTGACAACTGCATAAAAAACTGTTCATCATTGTTACAAAATGTCTCCATTTTTGTTAAAATAGATTTTTTTGCATGTTTTTCTTCTACTCTAATGTCCAAAGATTATCTAATCACTTTAATTACAAATTTAGCTAATTACTTTAACCTTTGTTCACTTTTACATGTTTGAAAACTACAAATCTGTGGATTTTGTATGGTACCTATTAAGTCTAGAAAACAGTTTCCTCAGTGAGCGCTGCACATGCTCAAGTGCTTCTGCTCAGGTAATCATTACGGGCAATAAAATGGGAGGGTACATCACCCCGGAGTGATTTAAATGACAGTCAGCCTCCCTAAGTTTGGGCCCAGACAGGCAACATCAATGCAGCAGGGGGGAGACATGGATCCACAGCTCAACAGACCCACATGGAGCAAGCAGATAGAGTTCACCCTGGCCGGCATCGGCTGCGCCGTGGGTCTGGGAAACGTCTGGAGATTCCCTTACCTCTGCTACAGGAGCGGTGGAGGTGAGAGAACGAATAAACTCAAGAAAAAAGCAATCAATCTGTTTGATTAAAACATAGATTATACAATGTTTAGCTACTTTCTAATAGTTTTTAAATTAGAAAATATGTGTATATGGTTGTTGTTTGGAGTAACAAAGATAAGATATGTTTTGAAGGAAAACCTCACCTATCGTCTTTAAGTTAAGTAATGAAATTGCAGGACGACTCAAAAACGTTAATGATTGAAGAAAAGTGTAAACCTGGCTGAGTCCCAGAGTCTTTATCCCTGCTGTTAGTGTGTGAAAGTTGACTCTACACTATGTCTGCCAGGTGCCTTCCTGGTGCCGTACCTGCTCATGCTTGTGGTGCTGGGGATCCCTCTGCTCTACATGGAGCTGACTGTGGGGCAGTACACCAGGAGAGGGCCCGTGCACGCTCTGGCAACTGTTTGCCCTCTGTTCAAAGGTACAGTGTTCCAAAGCGCTCCCCGTGTGGGTCAACGGACTTTGACTTTCAGTTACAGTAAGAAGCAAAACATTCATTTTTTGTCTCACCTCAGGAGTGGGCATAGCATCAGTGGCCATCTCCTTCATCATGTGCACCTACTATAACGTCATCATCACCTGGGCCCTGTTTTATCTTTTCCACTCCTTCCAATCCCCGCTGCCGTGGCAGAGCTGCAACAACACCTGGAACACGCCGAACTGCTCCAATCACGCCACCAACAGCAGCTACACATCCACAGCGAGCAAGGAGTTCTTCCAGTATGTCTTCGGCACAACAAGCCTCTTTTAAAGTGTGCTAGATAATATTTAGTTTTATGGGACATGACCAAATAATCTAAAAGGAATTTAGACTCAAACTCAGTTCCGTCTGTTGGGGCTTGCAATTTTTCACGAATGAACACAAAAAGAAACACTGTGTTCCCTAGTTTTTGTGAAACAATCACAATGTGAAGGTCAGGGATAAGAATGACTGATATATTATCTTAACCGTTTAACACCTGAGCTTCAGTGTTTATGTTCTTTGATTTATCGAAACTTTTCAACTGTTGACACAATAATTCCAGGAGATTCTGAAGGAGAAAAGCAGTGCCGCTTTTCTCCTTCAGAATCTCCTGGAATTATCGTGTTAACCGATAAAAAGTTACAGTATGTTAAATATATTGTGTTTAAGAGTCAGAGATAACTCCTCAGGTGTTAAAGGGTTAACTGAAAATGTATTAACTCATTCTGTCAGCTGCTACTTTCACCTTCAACGAAAACTATTACAGCACAGTTTTCAGATTTAGGGCAGAAAACAAAATCAGGTCATTTTTTTATTTTCAGTTTATGGACGCGAATTCCCATGTTTTGCATTTTTTCATAGACTCGTTGAAGCTGCTTGTTCTGTGTGTGTTCTGCACAGACACACGTGCAGTAAAAACACCGGCCTTTCTTCAAATCTGTTAAACACATGACACAACTGGAGCTTTGCCAGAGTTGATGATTACTTCTTATGCAGTAAATGAATAAAGTCAGGGCAGTGAAGCTCTTTTTAAAGCAGGGTTCTCTAACCCATCTTACCTTAAGACCAATGAAGGAAGAGTCTGGACTGTATGGGGTTCCATTTATGCCAAAAATATTTTTTTGATTCACTTGTTTGTGAAAATAAATTTCCTTCAAACTGTATGGTTTTCACACATTTGACAAAAATATTTTTTTTTGACATGTGAAAATCAAATTCCCAACTAATTTAAAAGGGAAAATGTTTTTCTGAATTTGCTAAACTCCTAATGGGGTCATGGGGATGCTGGAGCCTGTCCCAGCTTCTATTGGGCAAAAGTGGGGCAAACTCTGTACAACTTGCCCATCTGTCACAGGGCAACACAATGCCTCCTACATGCAATTTAGAGTCACCAATTAACCTATTTTGGACTGTGGAGTAAGCCAGGACACAATGAATGAGGAGAACATGTAAACTCCACACAGATAGAACCCAGTTGGGATTTGAACCAACACCTTCTCAGTGTGAGGCCTCACATTTAGCTTGGATAAAAGCATTTATTGATTTCATTTACTGGTTTTAGAGGTTTGAATAATTTCATAAATTGACTTTAAATACTTGTATAAGTTTCTGTGTGTTTCTGCAGGTATGAGATGCTTGAGCAAACCAGTGGAGTAGAAGAAACTGGAACTCTGCGCTGGCAACTATTCCTCATCCTCATTCTGGCCTGGATTCTCATTTACTTTTGCATCTTCAAGGGGGTGAAATCTACAGGCAAGGTGAGTGAAAGAGACAAACGTTGGAGATAGAATCATGGAGAATTCATACAATGCAAAACCCAAAAAACTACATGAGTTGATTTTTTTGTCTAAATTTAATTAAAAAAAAAAAAACTTCAGGTAGTTTAAGTCTAACAGATTGATCTGTTCTTCACAAAGTATCTAAATGAAGTAAACTTTAATTGTGTTTTAGAGAGATTTATTTTTCTTTCTACAAGTGTTTTTTTATGCCCCATTTTCACTTATCTCTTTTTTGCTAATTTAGTTTGTTTTAATCAAAATATATTTTTAAATAAGTTGTTGTGTCTTGTTAAAGTCCAACTCTTATCATCCAAGTATCTTTTGTAAAGGGCTCCCAGTGGTCTTTTAATTAGCCAAAATAAAAGTAAATACTTGTGTCCTTTTCTAAGAAATTTCTGCAGAGGGGCAGGAGTTCATCAGAAATTTGGATTTGGAAACAGTTTATTTCAAGCAATCAAAGCAAGAATAACGCATAAACAAGACGACCAACAAAGGATAATATCCATACAAAGACATATCAAACATGGGATAATTCATTTGTCATTAAATTATTTGACCCGTCTACTAAGTAATTAGATAAATGTATATTCTTAAACTATTAACTATTAAGATTGTGAAAAGAAGTTCAGTTGTTTGCTTGAAAGTGAGTGGTAGGAAACAAATGTATATAATCCCACCCCTTCTCTGCTTTACTTAACTTTTAACTTTCCACCTAATTCACCTAAATTATCATTATTTGGTTCTTAACTCTGATCAGACATTTATTCTTTACCAATTCACGTCATAAACAGTCCATAAGTATCAATAAGTCAAATGACAAAGGTGAAGTACTTAATGATTATGTAAATAGACTTAACAGTATTTCAGAAATGACAGACACAGATGAAGTATCAAGAACAAGATTATTTGTAATTACATTCTGATTAGAATCCAATTAGAATCAAATTACTTTAATAATCGTCAATAACAGATTTCTCAATTTTATTATTTTCTAATTTTTTTATTTTTTTCTAATTTTTCATTATTTTTTATTTATTTTAATATTTTTATTGTCGTGAGACTGTTAGTGCGGTATAACCTTGTCTTTACATCCCGAAATACCTTTATTTACGCTCTCTCCTGCTAGTTTTCAACACCTGACAACCCCAGGCTAACATTATCAGTACAATTAAAATGGTGGGCAATATCTGAGCTACAGAGGGGATTGAAAGTTTGGACACCCCAGATAAATGTTATATTATTGTGCATGAAGAACCCAAGGAAGGATTGAAAAATCCTCTAAAGGCATCCATTTACAGATGAGACATTCTTTTAATACGTTGAAAAAAATTAAGCTTTATTTCCATCATTTACCCTTTCAAAATACCAGAAAACAAAATAAATTTGTGGCCAAACATTTCCACAGGTCATTACTTTGTTTTCTGTTATTTTGAAAGGGTCAATGATGACGCTAAAATGTAAACACGATCAACGTAATTCCAGCAGTTGAAAAGTTACAGTAAATCAGTGTTCCAGTGTTTAAACGTTTCAAAAAGATTTTATGTCTACTTTCCATGAATCAACTACAAAATATCACCTGTATGACTAAGAACCTTCACCAAGTTAAACAAATATGACTAGAAATTAGATGTTTTATCAGCTTTTGAGATTCTGCAGAGTATGTCTTAAAATCTATTCTTTTCTCTGCTTGCAGGTGGTCTACTTCACTGCTCTGTTCCCGTATGTCATCCTGATCGCCCTGCTGATCAATAATGTGCAGCTTCCTGGAGCAGTGGACGGGATCAACTTCTTTATTCTTCCAGAGTGGGACAAGCTACGCTCTGTGGAGGTAAGGCACACAACCGTTGGCCAATGCAGGCGCCACAAACAAACAAATGACCAGTGCTGGTTTGCAGGTGTGGGTGAATGCAGCAGCTCAAATCTTTAACTCCATCGGGATCGGCTTTGGCTCCCTCATGGCCATGTCCAGCTATAACACCTTTAACAACAACGTTTTGAAGTACAGGCTCCAGTCCGTTCATTCTCCTTTGCTCTTTGAAGGAAATGGTCTGAATCAAGCATCTCCTCTCTTCACAGAGACACTCTCACCATAGCCATCATCAATTCCCTCACCAGCATCCTGGCCGGGTTCGTCATTTTCTCGGCCTTTGGATATATGTCTTACCTGCAGGGCATTCCTGTCAACCAGCTGGCTGTAGACGGTATGAAAAGAGTGATACATTGAAACTTTCTGGATCATCTTGGAATTAGTGCTGCCCTGCCACAAACTATTAATTTAAGGCACGTTTTAGTGCAAATAGACACTTTCAATTTTGATAGTTGACAAATCAGATTATTTTTTCCGATCAGTCGACTAATCGGGTCATGCATTTGCATCTTAACCAACCTTAGCTTTAAACTAACTAAAAATAGATATATTCACACTATTATCTGAAAAAATGCTAGTGTGAATGTAAGCTGAATTTGGCAGCTGAAGTTGCTGGTGCTGATAGCTGAAGATGCGATAGTAAAAAACACTGAAGTTGATAGCCAGCTAAAATGTTAGTTAAATGCCAAATTAGCCTAAAAAATAAAAAAGCCTGAGTTAGCAAAAACAGCTAGCATGTAGCTGAAATATTAGCTAAACTCCACCCAAAAAAAAAACACAAAAAAAAACGTAAATTAGCCAAAATAAGCTAGTATGCAGTTGAAATTTTAGCTAAACTCCACATTAGCCTAAAAAAAAAAAAACTTTAAAAAATCCTAAATTAGTGTCAGGGATTGTGGTGGAGGACCCAAATGCAGGAGACCAGACTTGGTGGCAGAAACATAAACGTTTACTAAAATAACTCAAACATGACAAAAACAGGAGCATAAACCAGTGCGACAACAGAACGTAGAAGAGCAGATGACCTGACAATGAGAAACTGAAAACCAGACACCTAAATACACTGAGGGCAATTAACTAAATGAAGACAGCTGTGGATGATTAACCTGAATGTGGTGAGACTGACAGGGAAACAGAACATAACAAAACCTTAGCACCAAATCATGACAATTAGACAAAACGGCTAGCATGTATCTGAAATATTAGCTAATCCAAAACAGCCTAAAAAACAGAAAAAGGCTTAAGTTAGCCAAAAAAGCTAGCACATAACTTAAATATTAGCTAAACTCCAAAATAGACTAAAAAACTTTAACACATCCCCAAATAGTCTAAAAGATGTTGTCTGGCTCCGTTTGGCAAAAATATAGTGACCGAATTGACATCATTTGGTTGGACTTGGAAGAAAGTCATTTTCTGTGACGTCACATTCACTCAGTCCAGTCCACAATAACATAATTTCTTCTAAATCGAAACAGTTCATTGATCAGGAGCTCTGTGAGCCTTGTCCATCCACGACCTTTCCTCTGTTTCCTCCTCTGATCACTTTTGCACGTATCCAGATCCTCACAGATAAAGCACAATGGACATTCTTTCTTTATTTTTTATTTTTTTTTCTCCAAATTTTCAAATATTTATAAAGAGTAAAATACATATTTAAATGTCTTGATTCCTGCATTCATTTTTTTTTATATTTTCTTAGAGCTTAGAGGTAAATGCTAACAAAATGTGTCAACATGCAACAAATCATTGAAATAACTGGAAATAATTATTCATAATGTGTGTTCCTCGTTAAGGTCCAGGATTGGTTTTTGTTGTTTACCCACAAGCCTTTGCCAACATGCCCGCGCCGCAGGTCTGGGCCGTGTTGTTCTTCTTCATGCTGCTTTGTCTTGGACTCGACAGTGAGGTGCCAACATCGACTATTTATGTTTGTAGGAGCCGATTTTCAGCTGATATCAGTCTGACTCTGGTGTTGTTGTCTCCTCCCCCGTCAGTTTGCGATGGTTGAGGTGATGGTTACCAGTCTGATGGATGAATACTTCAAAAAACTCATTGGCATCTTCAAGCGGAAGGAACTCTTTGTTTTAGCAATTTGCGCCATGGCCTTCCTTCTGGGCATACCCTGTGTCATGCAGGTGAGTCCATGAACCTTCTATCAAACCACAACTTTCTCCTAGAATCCTAACAAATGGATCTGCTTCCAGGTGGGAATCTACGTCTTCCAGCTGATGGATCATTACACTGCCATTGTGTCCATCATGTTCCTCGCATTATTTGAGATTATTTCCATCTGTTGGCTCTATGGTCAGAGCATCACGTTTTATATCAAATTGTTTTGTGTTTTTTGTTCTCCAAAATGTGTCGGTAAATTCTGGTTTGTTGTTGGCGCGCAGGTGTGAAGCGGCTCTCTGAGAACCTCGTTGAGATGACAGGAAGAGGAGCCAACATCTTCTTCAGGGTGTGCTGGCTGATCGTTGCTCCTGTGCTCGTCGCTGTGAGTTCATTTTTTTTATTGACAGATTGTTGACATTACAAGACATGGCATTATATATAGTATGTGAAGACAAAATTATTTCAGTTGAAGTATTAGTGAAAGAGAAAAAAAGATATTATAACATAAACCAAATTAACAACATAAAATAAAAAATATATATAAAAAGAAAAAAAATACACATTAAAAATTTCTTACTGTACTCAGAAAATCTAAATTGAATTGGAAAGTATTAATACATAAATGACCCCAACTAAGATTATCCATAAATTAAAAGGTAAGGAAAAATCCCATCAGTCCAGGTAAACTCACAAACAATTTAAAAGCTGTGGGGAATTGTTGTTCATTTTTTTTTTCAATTTACAAAAAATATTTTTTTTCTCTTTGCTTTATTTTCGTCATAGCTTTGTCTCTGTTATTGAATGTTTTACAACATTTTGCAAAAAAAATTGTTGTTCATGAAACAAGTTTTAATTGTTGACTGCAAAAATCATGTTTTTGTAATTCATCTTTCTCTTTGGCCCACTGCACATACTTAAAAACTTACCAAAATTTGCACACATCCTGTACCTTGTGAAAATGTATTTTGGGCAGAGTGAATTGGGGATGGGGTGGGGGGTGGGGGTCAGAAGTCCGAGGGGCAGTGGCGCCTGCAAGGGGTGGCCAGGGGTGGCCACGGCCACCCCTGGCTGACACCTGGCCACCCCAGTGGCCACCCCGGCCATCCCACTTGTCACTATAAACTGTGCTTGCATCTGTTTTGCATTTCATCCTTAAACCATCAGAAGGTGCTGGATAATTCTCCAGGAGGGGAGAAGAGACGAGGAGCGTGCCAGCCCGTCCATTACGCACACACGCAGGCGCACACAGCGAGCCTCTATGGAGAACTCATCAGCGGTGTCAGAGGCAACTCAAAAATATCCTAGTATTAAAGTAGGATAATTATCATCTAGAGCAGTTTTTATTGAAACCAATAAATTCTAGATGTCGTCTTGCTCAGAACTGATTCTGGAGGAAACGCGCTCATGGTTTGAAAGCGCAGAGAGACAGACTGACAGTCCTCATGAAAAGAACACAGTTAATTGTTCTGAATATAAAAAAAAAACTATTTATATTGAGCAATACTCCAAAATAACTTAATGTTTACAAAGCATGATCAGAAGTGTTTTGGATGAGTATGGATCAGGAGGTGCGGGTTTCTCCAGATTTGAGAAAGTCCCTGTCAAGGATGGTGGTGAAGGACCCAAATGCAGGAGACAAGACTTGGTGGCAGAAACATAAACATTTACTAAAATAACTTAAACATGACAAACACAGGCGCATAAACCAGTGAGGTGACAGAACGTGGTTGAGCAGATGACCTGACAATGAGAACTGAAAAACCAGACACTTAAATACACTGAGGGCAATTAACTAAATGAAGACAGCTGTGGATGATTAACCTGAACATGGTGAAACTGACAGGGAAAACAGAAAATAACAAAACCTAAGCACAGAATCATGACAGTCCCCGGTTCCTAACCCCACAAATTTTCGTTGTGGCTCTCTCATTGGAGCATGTTCTTTCATTGTTGGTATTATTATATCTTTCTCTAACCATCTCTCTTCATTGCTCTTGAAGCCGTGCCGGAGTTATCGATATCTATTTGCAATGGGCGCGCACGCGCGCGCAGGCACGCTGGAGCTGCGCTGAACTCATTGACTGTATATAGGAGAACTGGACTGAGCATGCCCCCCTACTTCCGTGTTCCATATAGGAAGTACCACTGGGTTGCAAAAAGGCCAAAGTCCCATTGACTTCCATTGAGAAACAGACAGTTATTTCTCAGTCATTTTAAATGTCAGAATAATCATTCTTCCTCTGGTGCTTTCTGCTTAACTTCTTTTTTCTAATCCTAATTTTTTTTTAAAGATTTTTTTCCATTATCACAAGTTATTTGAGTTATAAATTGACCAATCAGATGGCTCAATAAGCATTTGTGGGTCTGACGTCGAACGTCTGGGGGGTTTGAGTGACAGATGACGGGTAGCCAATGGGAGCAGACTTCATCAATGCGGTCCGTGAAGACCTTTTAACACCTTCTTTACAATTCAACAATGTTCCAATCATTGTCCTTCTGTTGTTTTCCTCAATGGAATGCAGCAGTTTAAAACAAGAGGCGCATGCTGTCGCCATCTTTTACTCTGTAGAAATAGATTTAGAGGCTCAACGCGGTTAAACCGGGTGTAAAAAAACACGCTCGCTTTGCAAACAGAAGAAGTTGAAAGTTAACGCGGACGCGCGTTCAGAAAGGCGCGTTAACAGTCACTGGTTTCAATATCGAAATAGATGATTATAACCGAGAATGTTTATGTTTCCGGAATATATGTGGCGACACATCATTTAGCTCGACAAAAATGAAAATATGTAATCCATACAACGTTTGCAGCGTTGCGGGAAAGCTACGGAGAGAGAAAGGGGGGCGGCGCGAGCGTGATTGTACGTGCACGCGCGCATGTGTGCGGGAGAGAGAGGATGAGAGATAAAGAAAAGGAGCGGGCGTTCGGGGAAAGTTGGAGTAAAGCAATGTGCTGTAAAACAAAATGAAAATAAATGGTGGATTCAGCCTCCAACCAGACAGTGAGAGTATCGCCTGCAGAACCAAACACCCGGGCGTTTAACCACGAGGACGTTCGTCCGAGGAGCTGTAGTAGCTCCCCTGTTCGCCCCGACCACGGTCAGGACAAGGAAGCAGCAAAGGTTAACAGCAGAATCAAATGTTGGAATGGTTCTCCCTCAAAGGCTTGAACAATGACTTGTACGATTCTCTCGAGCCGCCGGTATTAAGTGGAAGCTGTTTACATTCCAATGTCTCGTGGTAGAGGCGTGGAAAGAGGCGGAGACTCCAATAAACTCTCTTCAGATTGGTGGAAGGTACTTCCATGACTCACAGAGACTCGGACCAATCGCTGATGATGGTTTGCAAAATGGCGATAGCCGTTTCAGGAAGTGACGGTGAAAGCGGCGGCCTACTTTCGCGAGGAGAGGAGGCAATGCATTTCCAATGGGAGACCTCATTGCTTGTTTTGTCCAGTGTTTTCACAGTCTATGGCTGAACTCAATGGGGGGGTGGGGGGTTCTGAGTGCGCAGCTGCAGCGAACATGAGACAAAGACAACGAAAGCGCCAGGTAAAACAATAATAGTTGTAATGGTTTTGAAATGGATAAAGAGGAAGATTCTGTAGAGGACATGTGGATCTAATGTTTTTTTTTCTTTTTTATAGTTTATAACTTTTCCCTACACATAATTTTCTCTTGAGTGAATAAATCGTAAATCTTATTTTCCTTTTGAGTTTGCCTTCTGGGGTCTCCACAGCCAATCATTTTCCTCCATCTAACCCTGTCTTCATCATCCTCTCCTCTAACACCATCCACCTTCATGTCTTCATTCACTGCATCCAGAAACCTCCTCTTTGGTCTTCCTCTAGACCTCTTTCCTGCAGCTCTAGACTCAGCATCCTTCTACCAATATCTTCACTGTCTCTCCTCTGAACATGTCCAAACCATCTCAGTCTGACTTTATCTCCAAAACCTCTAACATGTGCTGTCCCTCTGATGGATTCATTCCTGATCCCATCCATCCTGGTCACTCCCAAAGAGAACCTCAGCATCTTCATCTCTGCTACCTCCAGCTCTGCTTCCTGTCTTTTCTTCACTGTTTCTAGTCCAACAACATGGCTGCTCTCACCACAGCCTTGTACATCTTTCCTTTCATTTGTGCTGAAACTCTTCTATCACACCTGACACTTTTCTCCACCCATTCCAACCTGCTTGCACTCGCCTCTTCACTTCTTTTCCACTCTCTCCATTACTCTGTACTGTTGACCCTAAATACTTAAACTCCTCCCCCTTCTTTATCTCTTCTCACTGTAACCTCACTCTTCCACTTGGGTTCCTCTCATTCACACACATGTACTCTGTCTTACTGCGGCTAACCTTCATTCCTCTCCTTTCCAGGACAAACCTCCACCTCTCTAGCTCCTCCTCCACCTGTTCTCTGCTCTCACTACAAATTACAATATCATCTGCAAACGTCATAGTCCATGGTGATTCCTGTCTAAATGGAAAATAAACCAACATTTTTGTCCAACTCAAAATCTTAACTGTATTTTTGTTTGTCTATGCACATTAGAAGCATGAAATGAAGACAATTCATCAAAGTATATCAGCAGATACTTAAAGTACTGACAGTTTTCTACAGGTTGTTTAACTACGTAAAGTAGAATGACTTTGGAAAAAAAAGGTCATGTGTTTAGTGTGCCACCCCAAGATTTAAAGTGGCCCCCCAGCGGCCACCCCCAGGAAAAATTTCTGGAGGCGCCACTGCCGAGGGGATGGTGGTGGACTGCCCATGGGGCTAGAAAGGTGGGGCACTTCTTTGTACCCTTATCCCCTATCTCGAACTTCCCACTTTCTTCTTTATTTACGTCCAGAAACACAACTAATATAATTAGAGTTTACCCTCAAATACAAAAGGGGTTTATACAAATATTCACCTCATGTGTCAGAAAATGTAAACCCCCTTAATGTACATGTGTCAAACTCAAGGCCTGGATTCGGAAAGTCAAGGCCTGGATACGGCCCGCGGGGTAATGGTATCCGGCAATCCAGATCATTTTATATTATTGTTATTAACAACCTGATGTTCTCTTGCTAACATATTGAAGCAACACTCATGGAGGCTGAGAGATCAGTTAGAATGACTTCTAACATAAAAGGATAAAACAACCAAGTAAAACAGCTTGACTCAAAACCCACACTTAAACCCGGATCCGCCCACACAGACAAAGGGAGCAATATCCCACAATTCCTTGTGCTTCCAGATCTGATCTGACAGCGGGCCCAATGTATCTGTGACCATCACTACAAAATTAACTCCAAGTCCCATCATACATTGCGTCGGCTGCCTGGCCTATTTAACATATAATTTTAACTGGAAATATTTTATGGAGAGCATAATCTTTAGGGATATTTTTAAGTATAATTTTTTATATAAAATGACATAAAAGAAAAGAAATCTGATGTTTTTTTTCTTTTAACCTTTACTTTATTTCTAACTTGTATAATTTTTACAGAATATATTACTATGGAGGGCAAAATATTGAAAGTTATTTAGGGTTTAAGTTGATTTATTCTAGAATAATATTCCTTTTCTTTTTTTACTCATATTTATGTAAAAAAAAAAAAAAAAAAGGTTACGTTCAAGTGAGTTTAGATAAATGTTTGTCCTGTTTGGCCGGCGACCAAACAGGACAAACTGGATTTTGGCCCCCCTGTGTGATTGAGTTTGACACCCCGAATGTAACAGTAAAATTTCTCCAACACCAGAGGCTTTCAGCTCTCAACTGTTTCCTCAGCTGTTGGACACAACAAGTTAAAAAAAAAAAAAGAGAACTATTCCATCAGAGAATTAATCTTCACCTCAATCGGCTTGTAACCCTTCCGTTCTCCTTAGCTTGTTTACATTAAAAGTGGGGTCATCTGGACACCACAGGACAGTGCGTTGAACTTTTTTTTTTCACTGATTTTGGAGTTTCACTAATGTTCATGGCAGACATAAAATCCTGTCCCCCTTCGTCCACATTTGTCATGGAAGAAATCGCATAACAATATGTGGTTGGAGCCATCTGGACCCCAAGGAGAGCGGAAGGGTTAAGGCAGTTGGTACATGTAAATCTGTTACTGCAAAAGCTATTTGCCTTACTTTTAATCAGTAATGAGGTAAAGAGCAGAACCAAAAGTAGATTTTAAAAAAGTATGTCATCCTTCTGGGAAATTCTTTCAGGTAACTATTAATTTATAACAAGTACTGTGTGTTGTTGTTTATTAAAATTAAAGATTGAACTGAAATGGATCATTATTGTAATGATTCATTATTATGGTGGCGCAGCGGTTAGCGCTCCTTCCTCACAGCAAGTGGAGTTTGCATGTTCTCCCTGTGCATGCGTGGGATTTCTCCGGGGACTCCGGCTTCTTTTCACCATCCGAAAACATGTTTGATAGGTTAATTGATGACTCTAAATTGCCCCTAGGTGTGAATGTGAGTGTGTAATGAGGCCCTGTTACAGACTGGTGACCTGTCCAGGGTGTAATCTGCCTTCACTCATCAGTAGCCGGGTTAGGCTCCAGCATCTCCGCGACCCCGAAAGGGATAAATGGAAAAAATATGAATTATTTTTATATAACTATCTTTAGAACCCTATATTTGTAGGGAAATTTTTATGTAAAATGGATTCAGATGTTCAAAATTTCTATATATTTGTTGGTTTCACCGCTATAATTTATTTCACTCTCATAACCAGGAGTGGTTTTGTATAAATAAGTCATTTTCTTGTTTTTATTTTCATTGAAGTAGATATAAATGACAAAATTACACTGTTTTAAATATCCCTAAAGTTGTTAAAATATTGAAAAGAACAAAAAAGTAAAAATCTATTATAATTGTAGCAGATTTGTGAAAAGTGTTTTGAATGTGAAATCTGATTCGAGAAAAATTGTAAAAAGTACCAAAGGTTGTGTTGTTTATAATCAACAACAACTTGACAGCTGTAACAATGAGGCAAAGGCGTTTGGATCCATCAGAAACCAACGTTTAATAACAACCATAAACAAAATGGCAAGACAAAGGCAAGTCAGAGTCCAGGCGTGGTTCCAGGCAGACGGCAGACAGGATGACGAGGAGACAGGCAAAGATCAAAACTGGGAGAGATTACAAAGAGAAACCGCTCAGAAATGTATGCAGTGGCAGTACAAGACTTCGCACTGAGGCGGTGATTTTGGTGGTTTTGGTTTTAAAGAAGTTGTCCCAGCCTCAACAGAAACATTTTAGAATTTTGTACCTGTGCTTATATTGTCCAAAAGCAAAGATATCCTATCTTTAAAGAGGTAGAAAAAAAAATGAATAAATAAATCACATTTTTTGGAGTTTTGATTTGCATCTTAAAATAATGAATAAAAAAACAAATGTTTTTGTCTTTTTAAATTTCAATATGTGATTCATTTTAAATATTAGAATTTGATTTACTTTTTGATTTACCTTTTTTTTTAGCAGGTGTCTTTGTAATGACACATTTATAAGTAAAAAAAATAATAATAAACAAAAGTTGTTTTTTTTTGTTTGTTTGTTTCAGGTCATCCTGATTTTCTCCATCATTCAGTTTAGACCGGCTCGTTATGAGGACTACGTCTTCCCTCCGTGGGCTCAAGGGGTCGGCTGGGTGATCGCTCTGGGCTCCATCATCTGGATCCCTTTGGGTGCCATCCACACACTGTGGGTGCTCCCGGGCTCCCTCATGCAGGTGATGCACGACCTGCATTCGACTTTCAGTGAATGTTTGCATGAGACTGAGGTGTTTATCTCCCACAGAAACTAAAGCTGTCCATCACTCCGTACGCCCTGGATCAGCAATCCAAAATGCCGTATTATGAGAGGGGGGGGACCGGCGTGCAAGTCGTGGAAACCATAAGTTCAAGCATGAGGTCAACCGAGAAACCCACTGAGAAACCCAAGGAGACAAACTTCTAACACTTCAGTGTCACTTGGTTCAATCACAACTGTCAATCGAACAGACCAAAAATTCTACACAAATGTAACAAAAGCTTGTTACAAAAACCTCTGTTGAGGATGTTTGCAATGCTCAGAATGTAAAAGGGGAACTTTAAGGACTCAGATTTGGTGGATCATGCTGGCATCCTATCCTACAAATGTATTTTTAATATTTTCTTTTAAACTAAAGAAGCTCTCAACATACAACCACTTTGAGTTTGTGAAGCTACTCAGGCATGTGCCAATACTTTTAGTAGCATCTGTCATTATTTCCCTTCACAGGAAATAAATACAACCACACTTGAAATGTCTGTGCATCCATAACCACTAAAGCTAATGCGATGTAACGCAAATAACGGTAGAATTTTCTGTCCAAGATATATCAAATTTGGCCCAATAGCACCAACATGTTTAAATATCCCATGTCAAATAAATACAATTCTTTTTTCCCGTGATACCTTAGATCAGGGGTGTCCAGACTTTTTTGCAAAGAGGGTCAGATGTGGAGAGGTGAAAATATGTGAGGGCCAACCACTTTGAGTCCTTATGATAAACATTAAATGCAAATTAATTCTGTAAGGTAATGGGATACCTTTCTTTCCTTAACATAAAACAGAATTATACTTAAATGCAGTTTTACCAAAATTAATGTGAATTTCACATTTGAAGACTAGAGATAAAATAAAGAAAAAGTCAAAATAATTTTTTTAAACAGTAAATCTGGGCTCATATAAAATGTCATTTATTATCAAATACTCACTGTAAACTCTAAATATAAATCAACAGGAAATATTGCAACCAGTTATGTTGGTCAGAAGAACACCGTTGTGTTTTTATAAATAAATATTTTCCCTTCATTTAGCCCTTAAGTCTCTGACGGTTAAACAGACTTTAAAACGTAGTTTAGCCAATCGCAATCAAGTTCTTAGATAGTGCTGGGGGCTACTTATTGATTTTGTGATATGAGCTTGAGGGCCAGTAGAAGTGAGGATGAGGCCCGCATTTGGACTTTGGACATGCCTGCCCTTAGCTTAGAAAGAATGCTTTGAAAAAAGGATTGCACAACTTTAGCTCAACAGAACGATTCGGCGTTACCAAAGTTAAGCATTTAGCAAGCTCAAACTGTTGCATTGTGGTTGACTTATAGGTGGCACTGCAATACTCCTTAGTTTTTGATTAACATTTTTACAAATTACAACACTACCCACAGTAAGTATTTTAGGTACCTGATAACATTGAAAAACTAGTTTTTTAGTATGTGGTTACATATGTAAAGTTTTACACTTTCACATTTGGGTTTTTTGTTTAAAAAGTTATGATTATCTATTTATTGAGATTACTTGCAACGTTTGATTTGTCACTGCCAACTTCACCTTATTTTAGAGCCTACATCATGTATTTTTATTCCTGTAGATTAGGGACTGCATCTGGAAACTAGCTACCTAGCTATAATCTGGTGCAGAACATCTCTGTTTGTTTTAAATCTGTACATTGTTCCTTCAAATAAAGACTATAACTAACTATTTTCTGCCATATTAGATTTTTTTTTCTTTTGTAAAACAGACTGTGGCTCCTATTAAACATACTTTAACCAATATTTACTAAAGCTTGGTGTCAATCTTATTTTAGGCAAATCTCAAATTTGCTTTCCATTTTTCATGTAACTTCCTAAGTCAGAGGTCTGCAACCTAAGGCTCCAGGGCCACATATGGCTCTCTTTAGCTCACTTTGGGTGAGAAAAAAAAATGATGTAGGCCTTAACTTTTAAAAGTTATTAATGGCTTATGTGCTTGTGGAACACCGCTGCTGGCATTCCACAAACTCTACTGTGCTCTACTATTACTCTGCTGTTTTGCACAGATTTTAAATACAATAAAAACTTTACATTTTTTCCCCTGATTGGTCATTTTGTGTGTTTAAAACACATATTTTATGCTGCACAACAATGTTTATTGACTTTACAGAAGGGAGTTGCAAAGAAAATAAATATTCTTTTAACATACTATTTCTTTTGAATCATTAAGGAATGTCATGTTAAAAGGATGACAACCCACCCTAATAGACCTAAGAAATAACAAGAGAAAATGCCATTGGGTTGGATAATCCCATGTGGAACAGGAAGTCTTTTATTTTGAAAGGAAGTCATATGACCCTCTGCCTAAAGTGTAAAACAATTAGCCTTTTCTTTGTAAATTTCTGTTTTTATTAATGCAAAAATGTACTTCATATCAAAAGCAACAACATTTTAAAAAGACTGAAATAAGACTTTGTGGCTCCTAATTGGTTTGGATCAATGAAAAAAGGCCCAAATGTCTCTTTGAGTATTAAAGATTGCAGGCCTCTGTCCTACGTCTATTCTTTATGCTCACTCAAATGTTCATAGTTGGTGTGACTATAGTTAGCCTGTGACATCTCAAAGTGCTTGTTGGTCCCATTAAGTAATATGCTTCTTTTTTGTTAGTATTTGTAGAGAATTGAAAAAAACGCAGTAGAGGCTGTTCATTGTTTGTAACGTGAAAACTAAACAAAATATCCCTTATCCAGCAAAGTTTTTATACTTAAGCTTGAGCATAAATAAATACACTTTAAGAAGTGAAATATTGGATCAATTAACATAAGTTCTATAATTTGTTACATTTAAAAATGTTAGTTTTTATCAAATGAAATATTTAAATTGAACAAAGCATTAACTCAAAATTTTAATTTGATAACTGCAAATTTTAAATCTAACAAATTACAAAACTTTTGTTAATATATCTAATGTTTTATTTTTTCAGTGTCTGTAACAAACAAATCTCACTTTTAAGGTTTTCAAAATCCTTCCAGGTGAACGGGTTAAATGAGGCAGTCAACAAACCACAGCAGAACCTGCCCACCTTCTATACACAAAGCACCACAAAAGACCCAACCTGCAGCTGAACAGGTGCACTAAGCTGAATTGACTTGGTGCACTTATGTGCATTTGTCACAACGATGGCCACTACACAGTTCCTTTGCATCAGTTTTTTTCTGGTGTGAAAACCTCAAAGCTCAAAACAGGCGGATTCTATTTGTCGAAGAACTCCAGTTGTAAGTCATTTTCTGCATCACTACAAACAAAAATAATACACATAAACAAACACACAAAACGGACACAGATAAGTTTCTATGACATGGTCACATTGTTGCTTTTCAACTTGTAATCGCAGATCAGCTTATAGTTTTCATAAGCAAATGTGTCCAGCCTGTTTGTAGTTCCTGCTTTTGAAGTTCTTAAAACTATTAAAATGAAGCAGAACTGTTTTGCTTTTCCATTGATTGCCATATACTTCTATGCAATTTTTCCACATTATGTCTTAATTATTGCATTATTATATTGTTTCTAATAAGCTTTATCTTGATAGTGACATATTTTTAATCTCTTTTTAAGACTTGTAAAATAATTCAAAGGAGAGTTTAAAACAGAAAAAAGGATTTCAACAATAACAGGGCTACAATCTGTCTATAATAGAATTAAGATTTAGCTTTAGGGCAATTTCAAATTAATTTCAAGTACAGTGTACTAAGCGACACTGATGAAAACAGCTTAAGAATTAATTAAAACAGTTGCTGTAAAGAATCAGATGCAATGTCTTTACAGGAACTAGTATTTTTAAAATTTTAACTAATCATAGTTTAAACATGTATGGGGACCGAGGGCGTAATTCTTGCTTTTTACCAGCATATCCTGTTTTGGCATCTTGTAATTGTCTGGAGGAGCTTGAGCCAGGTAATCAGCTGTGGTAGGGCAATAATCTTTGAAAAACATACAGAAGTTGGTATAAAACATCGAAAGAGGAAAAAAGAGTCGGTGGGGAATCGATTTATATTTCCACAAAAACACCAAAATTTAACCAACTGTTAGGTCACATTGTAACCACCACAACTGTGCATATCGTTCTTAACTGTGAACAAGAACCAAAAGGGAACCAGAAGAAAATACTGTATCTTCAAGCTGATTTGTTGAACGTAATAGATAAATCTCATTTCATCAGATGGTATGATTTTAGCCCCTCTTAGTTTGACACCAGGACTTCCTGTTTTACCCCTCTCAACATGGCTAATTCTACCCATCATTGTGTGTTTCCTGCAACACTGTAAGAGTGTCTGACTTCACGCCATTGACTTTCCAGCTCTGAAGAGCTCTGACCTGCTTTGTGATCCCGACCCGCCGACTGGATTTCCCCAAATTCTTCTGAAAATCCCCCTCGCTATACAATCTCCACCTTTGACCAGTGGATTCTGCAGTTTTCTCTCATTCTCCTCCACTGTAAGCTCATCCTCCAGAGTGCTGAACCTGTCTGTTCAGGGAGACAGCTTCTCCTGTCTCCATAGAAGCACCCTCAGCACTTACTGCCACCTGCAGTCCATCCATGTTTTCTGCATCAAGTTCTTCAATAAATCAGCATTTTACTTCATTTGGAGAATTGGTTTTAGAATTGGGTCACACTATCTAGTCTAGGGTTCTCAAACTCACTTGAAGGCAGAGTCCGGCTGAGGCTAGGCTGTATGGGATTCCATTTGTGCCAACAATATGTTTTAGCGTCCATTGTATATGTCTACTGAACAGGTTTATTGAACATTTGTCTATGTCATTGTATTAAAGCAATATCTTCTCCGTGTCCTGTGAAAAGACAAGAGCTAACAATGCTAGCAACTGTTGCTAAGGACTTTTCTGACGACCACATTCAACGACAAATGCAAAATTTTAAGTATAAAAGCTGAAACATCACAAACAAAAACCATGCAGAAGAATCTAAGTTCATAGAGCCTCACATCAAATTTGTGTGTAACAAGCGATTTGTGCGTAATATTTAAATTGTTTGTTTGTTTAGTTTGTTTCAAGATGTTGTAATTTTAGTTTGTGCATCTGTAAATTGAATTTTGTATTTTTTTTTACTTTTTAATTTTTATGCTTATGTACATAATGTATTATATGAGTTACAAATTGCACAAATCCAAAGTTGCGCACAAATCAAGAATCATGCACACACAAATTGGGGTGAGTCTATTTTCTCTCCATATTTCAGACTCTATTTCAATTTAATATCATGTCAGATGGTTGAGTACATCTTTCCAATCTATTTATTGACTTTTCCAACAGCACCATCTATTGGTGACAGTGGCTTAAATTAGCAAAGCAGAAAGATTGTGCAGCTAATAAAGTTTCAAATCTCCAGGTTGAACTTCAGCATTGAGCTACTTTAATCCAACAACTGCTCAATTATTGTTGCTGACTCATACAAAAAAGCCACTGCCAATAAGAAAACAGATCAAGAAATGCTAAAAATGTCACAAATTTCAGTTAGTGAGCTTTATGGTTAAGAAAACACAAAGATTTGAAGGATCTGGGAAACCATTTATTAATTAAATTTATAAGAAATTTAAACAGGGGTTATGTTTCAGGTACACATGTGCAGTTAGTCTCCTCACCCGCAGTTTTCCTTCACCTCACAAATGAATCCAAAGTGCAGAAAGCTAATAATAGACAGGGCAAAAAGGCTGACAGGAGAAACCTGCGCTTTACTCCTAATCAAACAAAAATAAGAAGGGATGACTGTTTCTGTGAAATTATAGTGAGTGGAAAGGCAGGGCTGTTATGGTTACAATGGGTATGACAGTATCGACTAAGATTAGTCAATAAGAAACCAAAACTAAGTGTTGGTAGAATCCAAAATATGTCATAAAAAAGGAACAGTTCTTATAAACAGTAATTATTTTTTTAATTACAATTCAAAAAGATATGTTGTATGACCTACAAAAACAAAACATAATGTGCAATCATTGACATCTTTTCCCTCTGAGGCGATGGGTGTGCAGAGGAGGACGCAGCGCAGCAGCAGCTCTCCCTGTTTGTTCCTACGTCAGAGGGGCTCAGCTCAGCGCTGGAGAGGGCTGCTGCTTTCAGTAGTATTTCAGTAGTGATTTAGAGAGTTATCGTTTCCTTGAACGGCCGCTTTAAGGCTTCAGCTGCACTTGCCCCTGCAGAACCACCCGCGGTCGATTTATGTCGAACCCCCTTCCTCCGAGCTCGCTCGTCCAGCAGAGGTCGCCAAGAAGTCTCTGCGGCTGCTGTCTGCCGGCTTCATAGTCACTGCTATGATACCTGCTCTACCGGCCTCATCTGCACGTCTCCGATCTGTAGACCAGAGTGGAAAACATGGAGGAAATCAAAGTAGTCACTCACGGCACACACCAGCGGAAGTGAAGGAGAACATACCTGAACGTGGGAAGGTGCGCTGAGGACAAATATGACCGCACTCGCGATGTCCTCTGCTTTTAAACACTGAAAAATGAACAGAAGATTGTTGTTGCAGCTCTCAAAAGCTACTTCCACCCCTCCACTTTGTTCTGCCTGTGAGGCGTCTTTATTCCGCCTCGCTGTGTTGAGTGAAATGTGCTGTTCTGCTTCTTCGTTGTGTCTCCGATAAGCCTCCAGAGGCAGTGACAGAACAGACTTAACAAATGATGCAGCGATGATGTTGTTATTACAGGTTACGCCTCTTTTTAAATCTTAAACTGATTTGAGTATTTCTATTTATATTGTGAATGAACTACAGCAGGCCTTTCTGCAAAGTAACACACTTAAATCCACCCAGCAGATTTAATAAAGATGAAGTCAAAAAATAAAAAGCTAAACAGTTGCAAATGTATGTTTGTTTTTGGTGTAAATTCAGACTATTTGACATGGGAGAAAATGGAAATGGCCCTCTAGTGTTTTGTTGAGGAACTGCTACATTTAGTTCTTCCTGCTTTTTTGTAAGTTCAAAAAATCCATGGTCCACATCCTGGCAGTTTTTCATAACTCTGCAGAATTGACTTTTTTTAAGTACTATATAACTATCTTATTTCGTGTTTTAAAATAAAATAATAATTAATATAACATTATTTTGAAAGTGTAGTGAAGGTTTATTCTGACACCTTTGTTTCCTCTTCTGTATTTTAGTCGACTGCCAAAAAAAAAAATGTGGGGCTTTGGGGGGTTACATTGTTTGGACTCAAAGCCTTCAGTTGTCTCGGTGCAGATGACACAAAACCCCTCTGTGTCTGAGGAAAAGAGTGGACTCACTGTATCTGATTAGTGCTTTAAAAGAAACATCACTCATAAATACTTAAAATTTTTTCAATATTTCTCTACATTTTTCCCCAAACTCAACTGAAATGCAGTCCTGTTCATGACAAGTTCATGAGAAGCTGAACTGTTTGCTGCAAAGTCCTTTAAAATCATAGATGTGCGCATGGTTTTTAATTAGACAACAGCATGAGTTCCTGATGACCCACAGCAATCCAGTTTGATTGAAAGGGCGGGGCTAAATATAATGCACTCAGAAGAGCCTCCATTTCTCTAATAATATACAGTAAAAACTGGATTTCTTTGCAGTCCTCAGGTCAATGTTGAGCTTGAACTTGTGTTTTTTTAGTAATAGGGGTGCAACGGATCACAAAACTCACTGTTCGGTTTTAGGGTCATGGTTCGGATCATTTTTCGGATCAGTAAAAAAAAAAAAGACAAAACAACAATATAAAAGCTAAATTAATTTTGGAAACATTTCAAATCATATATTTAGGCAAGGCAAGTTTATTTGTATAGCACATTTCATGTACAGAGACAATTCAAAGTGCTTTACATAAAACATTAAAAGAAACAATCAAAATAAATAGTAAAAATGTCATTCATTATTCAAATAATTAAAATAAAATTAAAAGAATGTAAAAAGATTTTAATTTAAAACAAGCATAGATAAAAAGTGCGGACGTAAACTTTTGAATACATATTAATCAAATGCAACTGAGAACAGGTGAGTCTTTAACCTGGATTTAAATACACTGAGTGTTTCAGCAGATCTAAGGTTTTCTGGAAGTCTGTTCCAGATCTGTGGTGCATAGAAGCTGAATGCAGCTTCTCCATGTTTAGTTCTGACTCTGGGAACTGATAAAAGACCGGATCCTGATGATCGGAGAGGTCTGGCTGGTACATACTGGGTCAGGAGGTCAGTCATGTATTTTGGTGCTAAACCATTCAAAGCTTTATAAACCAGTAACAGAACTTTAAAGTCTATCCTCTGAGAGACAGGTAACCAGTGTAAAGACCTCAGAACTGGACTGATGTGGTCTACTTTCTTGGTCCTTGTGAGAACCCGAGCAGCAGAGTTCTGAATCAGCTGCAGTTTCCTGATGGATTTTTTTGGTAGTCCTGTAAAAACACTGTTACAGTAATCAAGTCGACTAAAGATGAAAGCATGCACTAGTTTCTCCAGGTCCTGCTTAGACATCAAATCTTTAATCCTTGAGATATTTTTGAGATGATAATAGGCTGATTTAGTGACTGCCTTAATGTGTTTATCAAAATTTAAGTCAAGTTTCTGGCCTGGTTGGTAGTTTTTAGTTGAATAGATTGAAGCTCTGTAGTGACGTCTAACCTTTTTTCTTTAGCCCCAAAGACAATAACCTCAGTTTTGTTTTTGTTTAATTGAAGTAAGTTGTGACACATCCAGTCATTAATGTCCTCAATGCATTTACCAAGAGCCTGTACAGGGCCTCAGTCTCCCGGTGTCAGTCTAATATATATCTGTGTGTCATCTGCATAGCTATGGTAACTAATGTTGTTGTTCTTTATAACCTGGGCCAGTGGGAGCATGTAGATGTTAAATAGAAGTGGTCCCAGGATGGAGCCTTGGGGCACTCCACATGTAATTTCTGTTGGCTCAGAAGTGAAGTTACCAATTGACACAAAATATTTCCTGTTTTCTAAGTACGTTTTGAACCAGTTTAGTATTGGCCCAGTGAGACCCACCCAGTTTTCCAGTCGTCTGAGTAGTATTGCGTGGTCGACTGTATCAAACGCAGCACTGAGATCCAGTAAAACTAGCACTGACATATTTCCACTGTCTGTATTCAAACGTATGTCATTGGTCACTTTGGTCAGAGCCGTTTCAGTGCTGTGGTTCTGTCTGAAGCCGGACTGGAAGACATCATAGCAGTTGTTATTTATTAGGAATTCATTTAACTGATGGAAAACAGCTTTTTCAATGATCTTACTTAAAAATGGCAGGTTTGATATCGGTCTGTAGTTGTTCATTTGAGTTTTGTCTAGACTGTCCTTTTTTAGGAGAGGTTTGATTACAGCTGTTTTCAGTGGTTCTGGGAAAACGCCAGATGTTAACGACAAGTTGACAATCTGGAGCAGGGCTGGTTCCAGGATCTTTGAAACTTTTTTGAAAAAGCTTGTGGGTAGAATATCCAGACAGCAGGAGGAGGAGTTCAGTTGACATAGAATGTCCTGCAGTTCTTTACTGTTTTATGGGTGAGATGTTTATGGGTTTAGATGGTTTCTAGTTGAAGTGTAGTTGATGAAATAATTGTTTGTCTAATGTTTTTGATTTTGTCCCTGAAGAATTTGGCAAAGTCATTACAGGCTTTGGTGGAGTAAAGTTCTGGTGCCACTGACACAGGGGGTTTGTCAACCTGTCGACTATATTAAATAAGGCCCGAGCATTATGGGAGTTTTTTGGTAATTTCAGAAAAATAGGACTTCCTTGCATTGTAAATTATATAAGTGAAGTTTCTCTTTATAGATGTCATAGTCTACCTGTTGTTTAGATTTTCGCCATCTGCGTTCAGATTTCCGACATTCTCTTTTTCCGTTCTTTACCAGAATGGAATTTCTCCATGGAGATTTTTTCCTACCAGAGATCACCTTCACCTTACTGGGAGCAATGCTATCCATGATATTTGACATGTTGGAATTAAAGCTATTAACAAGTTCATTGACAGAATCCCCTGAGAGGGGAGGAGTCAGAGAGAAAATCTGATTGAACATCTCACTAGTATTTTCAGTTATATACCGTTTTGTGATCTCCTCCTCAAAACATTTTTGTGTACTGGAATTGTGCTCTCACAGAAAACACAGCAGTGATCAGACAGACCTAAATCACATACAGTAACCTTAGAGATGTTCAGACCTTTGGAAATCAATAAATCAAGAATATTCCGTTGTGCTCTGTTACATGTTGAGTCAACCCAAAATTCCAGAGTGTTTTTCAGGTCCTTAGTCCCTTTGTTCCATAATGGATGTCTTTTATACAGTCAAAATCAAGACAAATTATAGACAGCAGTTCACTGCTATTTACTAAGTGATAAGCATTTAGTATTTCACACAATATTTATACATGCAACATCAAAACATTTGGTCATTGAGGCCTATTTATTAAAACAAAACATCTTTAAACTTTGAACACAAACAAAATACTAAAACTGTCATGATTCTGTGCTTTGGTTTTGTCATGTTCTGTTTTCCCTGTCAGTTTCACCACATTCAGGTTAACAATCAACAGCTGTCTTCATTTAGTTAATCAACCTCAGTGTATTTAAGTGTCTGGTTTTCAGTTTCTCATTGTCAGGTCATCTGCTCTTCTACGTTCTGTTGCCTCACTGGTTTGTGCTCCTGGGTTTTTGTCCTGTTTAAGTTACTTTAGTAAACTTTTATGTTTCTGCCACCAAGTCTGGTCTCCTGCATTTGGGTCCTCCACCACCATCCCTGACAAAAACATGTACTGTAGTTTCTGATTACATTTACATGTCTTTAGACAAATCTACAAAAACCAAAAGAAAAGAATGCTTAAAAATACTGTGGAAAATACCAAATCTATCTTGAGTACCCCTTAAAGGGAAAGTACCATTAAAAAAAAAAAAAAATTACTTTTTGAGGTTTAAATGTATTCTGTTCTGGGGAGATTCTGGGAGATTCTTTGAATCCAGAAATGGAAATGTGGCAGAAACCTGATATCTATTGATCTGCGTCCTCCATTATGAAACACGCAGCGGGAGCTTCATGTGAGCAGACTTTAAGGTAACAGTAAAGCAGTTACTTTAGCGCTTGTCAAAACAAAGAGGATTAACATGAATTAGACGCAAATTCCATTCGATGTGAACGGACAATTGATTTAATTTATGAAAGCCCGAGGTGTGTGCGCACACGGGGGTGGGGGTTAGAGTGGTCCGCGGTACACATGAGTCCCGAACCGTGGCTTCTGATCCGTATGGACCACGGACATCTGTGATCTGTTACACCCCTACTTAGCAGAATAAATGAGGTTTTCTTCTTAATAGTCTGCACCTGTGGGTGCAGTGTGAAATGACATCAAGCAGAACAAAGATGGGCTCTTGATGAGCTTTCACTGGCAGTGTGAAAGCAGCTAAAAACAGTAAATCAGTCTTACTTTCATGCTCTCGTAGACTCCAGCTGCTTTCTCTGGATCACTGTTATGATGCCGGAAGGCGAACTCAGTCTCTACTACTCCAGGAGAAATACACTGCAGGGAGAGGTGTTGGTTAGATTTCTGCTTTTCACTTTTTCTTGGACTTTGTGCAGCTCCGACAGTGAAAAGTTCTGGAGGAGGCAGCTCACTTACTGTTGCTCTGACGTGAGTGTTTGCCTCTCGAAGTTCTTGTCGGATTCCTTCGGTCAGAGCGGTCACAGCGTATTTAGTGGCACAGTAGAAATGCTCGTCAGCACTTGGCACAACTCGATGCCCTCCCATGCTGCAGTAGGTGAGGACAGCAAATAATAGGAAGAAGCAAGAAAATCTTTTCAGCACAGCGCTAGATTTCCTTAAATGTTTTGATAATAAAATCTCAAATATTAGGCACAAGCTAAATGTGGTTATTCCCACTATTAGCCCAAAGAAGACTGAAGTTGTAGAAATGAAGGCATCATAGAAACGTCTATAACATTAGACTACTTTACTTTTCTATTCTCATTAACTTGTCCTCTCTTCAACTATTTATTATTTATTGTATTTCGTTCTCTGTGTTTTTGTTTGGTGCATTTCGATTCACTTGTTGTTCTTCTTCCCCACTCTCCTCTGAGGAGCGGGAGATATTTCAGATCCCAGGTGGATGGCCCACGCTCCTGCCCTGGCCGTGGACCACCCACCCGACACCATCCCTCATCTCTAAGTGAAAGTGATTCCTGGAGGGTCGTCTCTCCTCCTGCTCCTGGCCGTGGACTGATCTTTTGCTTCGTCTTGACTGAGGATTTCATCACCACTCATCCCTCAGCTCTATCTGAATGAAGTCTATTTGAATACGTAGTTGTAGAAGCTAACTTTTCTTTAACAGTTCTGGTCATGTCCGTCATGGGATAGGACCTCTCCCTCATGTGGACATCCCTAAGTTTTATTCTTTTTTCCTGACTTTTTTTTTTAGGAGTTTTTCCTTACCAGGAGGGAGGGATAACCAGTTTTATTTAGTCTTACTTTTTAGCTATTGCTTATATTTTGGGACTAATTTTCTGCATCTGTAAAATTACCAGCATGAAGCCCAATTAGGCAAATTTGTTTTTAGATATTGGGCTATATATATAACTAAAACTGAATTGAATTGAATACATCTCATTTATATCTTTCTATTTTTTTTCATTTGCATGAAGCTGTTAATTTTTGTTTTTATTTGTACTTTACAAATCTGACATTTTTTGCTTCAAAAATACAAACATAGTTACATTCAAAAGTTTAATTTAACTTAATATAGATCCAATTTGCACAAAGAAAGAGCAAAAGAAGTCTGAAGTATCATCATACTTTCACCACTGTGCCCTATAACACATAAACATCATGAGTACAGCTGTTCTATGGTTGAGCGCGAGGCATTAAAGGTCATTAAATTGTTTTAAAATCTTTAAATAATTACACATTCTCTGAGATTAGGTCAGTTTCGTTGGGTTCAAATTTTCGCTGGACACCGGAGCTCAGTCGCAACACTTTTGGTGAAGTTGAGGCAATTAACCAATCTACGAACAACCAATCCACGAATGTTTTGGTTTTAACATGCTATAACTTTTTATGACACTTATTTATACTCTTTACAATTAATTGTTTAAACCTTTTAGTTGTTGTTTTTAATCTTTTAATGTACAGCATCTTCTTTGACTGTGGTCGTTTTAAGGCACCATATAATCTAATACGTTTAAAACCCCGGTTTGGACTTATTTGTTCTTCACTTCGGGACTATACCACGTGTCAGAGCCAAGGCCTGGGGGCCGGCTCTGGCCTGCAGGGTAATGACATCCGACCCTCCAGATTATTTTATATTATTGTTATTAACGGCCCGGTTTCATCTTGGAAAGTCCCAATTTATTTTATGGAGTGTAAAATATTGAAAGTTATTTAAGGTTTAGATGGATTTATTCTGGAACAACATTCCTGTCTGTTTTAATTCATATTTAGGTTAAAAAGGGAAGTTTTAAAAGTTTAAAAGTTTGAACAATTTAGTTTCTTATGCATTCAATAAATGTTTGTCCTGTTCGGACCGGGACCTCCTGTTTGATTTGGATTTTAGCACCCTGTGTGATTGAGTTTGATACCCCTGGGCTACACTGAGACCTAAAATTATTGAATGACTTTTAAATTTATAATTTTATTTGAACTTAAAAATAAAAATTACTGTTATATTTTTCAAAGAAGATTAAAAAAGGAACTAAATCTTTCTCACATCTCTTGCTTCATGGCATGGATTTAAAAAGTATATGATGAACATGATGTTAGAACGACTTACCTGTTAACGTTAATGATGTGGCCGTCGTCAACGTTCCTCTCCTTCATTGACTTGTAGGCCTCGCGGGTGCAGATACACAAGGCTAAGACATTTACCTGGAGGACACGAGAATGATATTATTTACTGTTCTACAAAAGATTCTGTTAACCAAATCCAAACTAAGCGAACAGTAAATAATAAAAGCTGAGAGCTTTATGTGCAAAAGTCAGGGTTCAGCTGACTGATGTTAACTGGGCCATGGTGTCAGAACATGTAAACCCGCTGCTCCCGTCCAGCGTCTGCCTCTAAGCTGCTCCAGCTGACGCTGACAGACAGCAGGTTAACGCCACCGTGGTGAAATAGAGTGAGGTGATCAAACAAGGTCAGCATACAGATTAAACGCAGGCTAAAAATACACGCCTGGACATATTCATGCAGGCTGCCATGACAACAGATGGGCCGGTGTTACAAATGCTGGACCTTGGAGACAGAGGCTGGCAGGGGTCTGAGTCAAGAGCTCAATGAATCAAAATGTCTTCAGCCAGAGAAATAGTGCTGGCTTTCATTAGCTGGCCTCTACTGCAGCTTCTCCTCAGAGCCGATGAAGCATCTGTGTGAGTGTGGGGGGGGCGCACAGAATGTGTGGGGTCTGAATCCATAGTATTCAAAAACATGCTTCTTTTTAGACTGATACAAACTTTATAAACACAGGCCTCCTGTGCTGCAGTGGGGGTTGAGCACAGCAGCCGCAAAGTCAAACTGCATTTGCATGTTTGGTCGACTCACATCAATCATGTTCCTCCAGCCCTCTGTCTTCCCGCTGAGCAGGGGTTCATTGTGCGCCAGCCCGGCGTTGTTTATGCACACGTCCACGCCCTTGTGCAGCGTCTTGATCGCCGAGAACATGGACAGGATCTCCTCCTCGTTGGAAAGATCGCACTTGTAGGGGATCAATGTGCCGCTGTAGCCTGCACTCTGACACTCTGCTGACAGTTTCTGAGAAACACAAATGAAAGCATGTTAAATATACAGGTTTTTTTGGAGTATGAGTCGCTTTTTTATTGCATAATTTGGCCAGGAGTGTGACAAGGGCCGGCCCTGGGCGACTTAGGCGGGGCGCCATGTGCTGGAAGGGGTGCCAAATTGCAATTATTAAACTATATTTTAATTTTTTTGTTTGTTTTTACAGTTTGACACACCACTCATTTTGGGTAAAATGTAACAAAAAAGGGTAATAATTAAAAACATAAATTCAATAACTCACTAAATTTACTTAATCAATAATTTTGCCCGGTGCGGCACCCCTCCTTTCCTGACGCAGCCGCTAAGGTAGGTGAGGGTCAATAAAAGGAAAGAAGAAGAAGAAAAACTGATTAAAAGTACAAGTTTGTCCGTTTTATTTACATTCACGTTCTTGGAATTTCACCGCCCTCCCCCCATTTTGGTCGAAAAATACTCTGTTTTTGGTCGTAAAAGAACAATTTAACTGTCAATCTAATTTTTTTTCCCTTTCCTCTTTTTACAACAGACATCTTAAAATCTCTAAACCTAAAACGCTGGAGATGTCTGTCAAAAGATCTACCATGCACAGACAGTAGTCAAGTGGTACAGTAGTTAGGGCTATTGCCTTATGTTGCAAAGGTTGGCAGTTTGTATCCCAGCTTGGGAGATATGTTATTATTCTAAACAATTTTCTTAAGTGGTTACTTCTTAAATTTTGAAAATTAAAATAAATAAATACTTTCTGTAACAGCCAGATATGGTGTTTTGGTTTTTATTTTACGGACAGGGATATTAGTGTGTGTGCTTTTAGTTTTGTTTTGTTTTTTTTTTATTTGGGGGGGGGTAACCCTGGGTGTGACTTTCACGAGATTTTTTTCAATAAATAGTAACAACCACTAGAGGGCACACAGAATGTATCAGGATTTCTGACTGACAGCATCACAGAAGAAGTCAAGCTTGGTGGAATTGCTTCAAAGCGACACAGACAATAAATAATTCACAGATTTGAAGTGATATAAAGAGTTTTGTTGCCATGTTAGGGTGTTTTTATACTATGGTTATCTTAATAACTTCTCATATGTTGCACTAACATACTAGATTCCTCTTGTGTTTTATGAAGCAGTGTGTTACGGTAGTGAAGTGTGCATATGTTCAGTCTTTTATTGTGGACATTTTTTATGATTCTGTCCCATTTTCGTTAAATAAATATCTCCTAATTTTTTTTATTTTTGTTTTTTGCTGCTATGCCTTCTGCTCCAAAGCGATTTACTGTACAACAAAATACGGAAGTCAGTTTGTACTAGGAGGATGGATAAAGTGGCCTAGTGTTAATCTAAAGGCTTGAAACGAAGCAGTACAGAAGCTAGAAATGATTAACTTTCCTTCACCGTCATTAAACGTCACACCCTTTCCACTAATTCGAAAACACAGAACCTGCAGTTGTAAAATCCACGTCACATCAGCTGAGACCTGGAGGTAACCTATCACTGCCACTGCAGCAAAAACCAGTTATCCTCAAATCTCAAACCTCAATCATCAAAAAAAAAAAAAAAGCTTTTTTTAAAGACCACTAACGCTAAAAAACACAGCAGGAGTCAGGCTGCAGTCGCAATGGTGCTGATGCTGCAACAGACAGGAAAGGATAGAGTCCGACCTCGACAGCTGGCTGCCCTGGTGAGCCGCAGCACTGATCCGCATAGCGGCCTCAGTCACCTGATGGCTCGCACTGTCAGGCGGGAGGCGGTGTGAGCGCTAGGTGGGACCAGCAACCCGCAGAGACGAAGGACATGGCATTCTGCTGATGAGAGCATCTGTGCCATCAAACAGGAACATGTAGACAACCCCTTTTAGCTCCAGACCAGGTACAAACATCACTGTGAAACTACTCTAAAAGCAGGTCAGCTTTCACAAAGTACAGATTTTTTTTTTCCCACGTTTAATAAACAAAGTGTTTTTTTTAATATATACAGTCCATGTATTAAATACAAACTGAATCTAGAGGACAATATTTTTTTTAAGTGACAAACTACCATATTACTGAATGGCCAAAAAGAGAATATCCATTCAACTGTTGTAGGTACTGAGAATGTAAATACTATGAAGAAGAAGTCAGAAGAAGTATAAAAAGACAATGATTCTATGAAACAAAGTTCAAAGAAAGTCTTCTGTAACTGAAACTAGATGATTAGAGGAGGAGGATTCTGGTTACTGAAGGAGTGGCACATATCTGGAAGCTGTTTGGTAACCGTAAAAGGGTGTTCTGGTTGTGAATGCACAGGCCTAAACAGAATAAAGGGTGGAGTCAACCTTATCAGTGAGGGCCCCAGGCAAAGGCTGTGAAAAGTCCAACACATAATAGCAAGGTGTCACATGTTAAGGAGGTAGATAAAACCACGTGAGAGGAATCAAGGCTCAGTGATATGACACATGAGTGTAAAACAACATGAGTATTTACGTACACAAGTAGAAGTGAAGTGCTTTTAGTTTCTAGAAAACAATTACAATCTCAATTCATTCAAACATTTGGAGCGGATTCATTAATCTTAATCCCATTGAAATTTTCAATGCAAAAATGTTTCTATCTTTCCAGAGTTACAGTTACATCATGGCACCGGATTTTCTCCTTTAAACCATTGTCAAAAGTCTTTCCCCGCTGGACAAAACAACACTACTGGACCAAGCTAATAAAGGCTTCCTTCTTGCATTATTTTACTTTGAAGCTTTAGCTCCAGTGTTGACCTTCTTTCAACCATAAATCTTCATCGTTAACAAAATTAGCATAACTCCAACTGATTCTGAGGCAAAGAAAGCAGATTTGAGTCCTCTGTCTTGAGGCAGGTGTACTGGTGCCTCACCCAGTTTTATTTCTAAAGCGTATTTTCACCAGATAAAACAGAAAAAATGGATCACAATGTGCCACCAATGTAATCAGACAGTTGGCTGAAAATATGCAAATTAGGTCATTTAAAAAAATGTAGTAAGTAAGTAAGTAACTAGCTGGTTTGTGCGGCGTAGGTGAGGCTCAACCTGCCAATGCCTCACCTGCCACTCTCACATGTATTTGAACAGAAACTTAGTGAATTTGCTACTTTATAAAAGAAACATTGAAAAATTACACAGAAAAAAGCAATCATAGAATGGATTAGTGCTGGGCGATATGGAAAAAATAGTGTATCATGAAGATGGATTTTTTTATCACAATAACAACATATATCACAATATACTACAATAAAGTATATTTTCAGTTATTCTCTCAAAAGAATGGTTTCTCTGACTTTATTTTTTCAAGTAACATGTAACGAAATAGTTACAAATGAGAAACATTTTTTAATGTTCCAGTTTCTTAGTAGGAAAATACATTTTTGCACAAAAGTTTAGCAATAAAAATAAACAAATAAAAATGATAGAAGAGAAATGGCACGATAGACACTTTTCTATCGCCCACACGGTACGTATTTTCATATTGCCCAGTACTAGAAAAGATATACCTAAAAAACAAAACTTTTTTTTTTTTTTTAAAGTATATACATTTGTTTTTTTTGTGTATGGTTTTAAGCTTTATTTTGACTGCACACCACTGGAGCACATGCTCTAGTATTGGGTAGAGACAGTCCAGTGTGAACACTGTTTGCTTGAAGCGTGTTCAAGAATGCCTGTTAGCTATTTATTTCAGTTTATCGATTGTGAAAGTGTTCTCCCAACGAAGCTGTAAAAAGTTACGAGAAATACTTCAGCATGACATTTGGTCCATGTGCCAGTATCTGTGGTCCATTTCTGATCAGTTCAGCTGCTTTAATATATCCAAAAGTTAAATAGTGGAATTCCAATTAGACTTGAAGCTTTTATTCCAGCCTGAACCCTTGCTGTGGGGGTGTTAGAATGAAGAGAGAGCCAGAGGAGTTTTTCTTCTCTTTGGCCAGAGAAGAATAAACAGAGTTACTGAGGTTGACAAGGGAGCAGCAGAGCAAAAAAAAGGCTGTGATTTTGGTCCAAACTACAGGAAGTGTCCGGCTGTGAATCCCTCTGTGTTTGTGCATGTGGGTGTGTTCTGGCAATGGCTGCTCTGCTCTGATCACTCCTGGGCCTCATGCTTGACACACCCACAGAGGTGGCTTTAGCAACCAAGCGTGAAAAAATAAAAAATAAAACCAAAAAAAGCAGCGAGCTACAACAGAAACTAAAAAGATTTTTTATTACAGGAGCGCTACAATTCTACTCAAATCAAAGGGCATGACAAAGAGCACAGATAATTCTGTTCATGGGTGGAAAATCCTGTTGCTGGAGATTAGTTCAAAGACCAAACATTATTATCCCAGGCTGTGCTTATCAATAATTTACCTTCTCACATGAGATAAACCAGCAAACTAGGAGTGACCAGGGAGTCAATAGAAGAGATGACAAAGCATTAAAGACTCACTGACGAAAATTGTGTTTTTAACACGTTTGTGAGGCACTTTTCTCAAAAAGAAAATGTTCTAAGTATGTCTTTATTCAAATTGTTGCGAGTCAGGAACAGATGAGAAAATGCAGTTTAAAAATAGACTATTTGTTACGTAGAAAACATGCTGGGCGAATAAAAGCTCCCTGCTCTGCTCCATTCTGATGCATTTACCTGCCCACAAAAAAAATGTTTTTGTAAGCAACACTGTTTTTTATTAATTTACCTAAAAACAGCATAATCATAAATAAAAGACCACTGGGAACATTTTGACAATAGATCAAAAGATGATCAGAGTGGGACTTTCAGGGAAAGAGATTGGTCTATGAGTTTCTCTAAAGAGATGGAATGGGTTTTTGGACATTTTTAGACTCAGAAAACAACAAGAAAAAAAACAAGCATAATATAAAACAAAATCTGGTTGATAATCTCTCCTTTAATTATATTTGTCCCATTTCTTCAGCACCAGGGCTGAGATCCACACAACATGAGGGCCTGTCATAAAACATTTTCATCTTCATTACTCAGACTGTTTGGTGATAACAAAGTGTGTGTGAAAGAGGCAGGCTACCAAACAGAAACAGAAAAAAATAACTCAATAAAATCTCCAGATAATTAAAACGTTTTTGTTTCTGTCCTCCACAAGAGCAGAGAAGCAGCATTTCACTGCTTTGTGTAGTTTATCTTTCCCTCTGAGTCCTTTTCATTACTATTATCACTTAAGCTGTGCCTGAAAATGACACACAGAGGTCAAAGGTGACCGTGCTGTGTAGCTGGTTCTGTAATGATCTTTTGTTCAGCCGGAGAGACTCCATCTAAAAGGTTTAAAGGTTGAAGGAGGTGGTTTTATGGTTCTTCTTTAAAAAGGTCCAATCACCTCAGAGAGATAAGATTACAACACGTGCTGACAGCTATCCTAGCTCGTCCACAGGGAAGTTCCAGGAAATGACGTGGCGAGCCGGGCTTCTCAATTATAAATGTATATATTTGTGAAACTCTGTGGTGAAGACGGCACAGACGGAGTCTGCGTTGTGTAACACCGGAGGAACCTCTTTGGTTGGATCTAACTTTTTGAAGATCAAAATGATAACAGGAACAAGTCAGAGCACATTCTTGCTCTAAAAACAACATAAACAGAAAGTCTAAGCTCAAAGCTTCTCCTCAGGACTAGAATACTACACAGAAAGCACAGTTTATACAGTCAAATCCGATGCGCACACTTTTTAAAAAGAAGTATTTCCAGCTCGTCTGTTTATATCTGAAACATTGTGAAAAGGTAACTGAGTCTAATGGACCAATATGACTTTGTTCTTGTCTTACAAAACTGGATAAACTTCGTCTGAAAAAGTCTCCATAACAGTCAGTCCTATCTTTATGCATCTGAATCCATCTGATCACAAGTGCAGACCTGCTGTCACACAGCATCCACACAGCTTTTTGACCTCACACATCACTGAGTCTGACACAGAGCATCCGGGGCCGGAAGTGTGCCACCATAACTCCAGAGAGGCCTGCACAGGGATTGTCGGTGTGGGTCCAGATTAAATCTGAAATATGAGGCGAACGAGGCAGGCAGCGCCGCAGTGGTGCAGGTGGAATAGTTCATGAGGGTCACTGAGCTGTCCAGAGCAATCCTGTCTTTGACTGCTGCGTGAGATTATTTAAAGAATAAGCCTCTGCACAGAATCCGGTATTTTAGAAGTCGTGTTGGTGCAAAAGCAGCCTCCCCCGGGTCTGGATCCATGGAAGCACGTTGTACTATAGGTTGGGAATATGTTGTTGTCATCGTGCGTGGCTGCAGTGGAAAATGCATAATCAGTGGAAAAGCTTTATGCATGGGTAACGCTCGTGAAGTGAAGAGGGTATGAGGTAATATGAGGAGCTCAAAAGGAAATTTACACTGAAAATACAAAAGAAGGAGCTAAACTCATGACAGCAGAGTTTCCCTAAGCAGCCAGGGGAGTTTCCAAATATAAATAGTAGTATCTAGAAATGTGTGTAAATAAAAAAAAACACTAAAATAAAAGAAACATAAAAAAGAGATGGACAAAGGACGCAAACCTAACTGACCCGACAGACAAACCCTGTCAGAGGCGAGATCTGTTCACTCTGTCCTGACAGAGCGCTCAAAAGGTGACGGGACAGGCTCTCTCTGTCTGCAAAGCTGGAGCTGCATCTTGCTGTGCCACCTCACATCTTCAAGCATGACTGAGCCCCTTTTATGTCAACCCCAGACAGGTCAGCCAAGGTCTGAAATGAATCTTCTGGCTCACCCGCCAACAGCTCTGAGTCTTAATTCAAGATTAACTTGCATGAGAAGAGGATGCTTAGGCGAGCTGAAAGACAAAAAAAGTCTGCAGTTGGGTTCAAAGCTGCGAGGCTGGCGGACAGTCAGAAGAATTCTGTTTGGCTTGAGTTTACTGGAATTAAGTCAATAGGTAAGCACAGAGAGAAAGTCTTAAAATTGCAAGAGATTAGACAGAATTGTCTAATATGTTCAAATCTTCCAACGCCCAAAAGTGGAGCCAGAGCTCTTGATCATATGCCTGCCACGTACACTTTTTACATTCTCACTATTCTAATCTCGGATTGTCTTCTTTCATGGGTGTGAAAAAGCTTGCCACATAATAATACCTTCCTTATGTGCTGCTAAGGAAATGTTGTTGTACCATAAAGATAAGCCTTCCAATCCTTTAAGTGTGTATTACTTAAAATGTTGTCACTTATCTTTAAAAAAAGAAGCCCTTTGTTCATCCTTCCCTGTTTGAGGGCCACTTAAAAACCCACTCTCATCATCTTTTGATTTATTGTAAAGCGTTCCCACTGGTTTTTTAAATTAGGATTGTGCTATATATATATATATATATATATATATATATATATTTTTTTTTTTTAATATCATTTTCTAGGACATAGTTTCTGCAGAGCGACAGTAGTTTATTAGAAATTCACCTCTGGGTTGAGGGCGAGAACATTGTTGCAGAGCAGCATCACCCCCCTTTCCCTCCTCGTTGCTGAGAGCTCTATGTTTAAATGCTTTTCTGCTAGGTTACAGCTTCTCACAACCCAACATTGGCAGTCCTACAAAAATGGCGAGCAATATTGGAGGTATGAGCCAAACACCAGCTCAGACAAGTAAAACAAAGACGTCCATGGATTTTCTACATCACAAGTACAATCTTTTTCAAGTTTTTTTTGTCTGATTCTCAACTATTTGAAATAAAGAAATACAGTGGTCCCTTATTTTTTTTAACTCTGTGTTTAGCGTCCCGATTGGCTGTCATTGGAATCAGATCTTTGTTTTCATTCTAAAATATTGGCCTTTTTTTAATAAACGATTAAAAGAACTTTGAGAGTTTAACCCTAGAACACTGTCGCTCTCAAACTCCTAATTTTCAGTCATTTTCAAGCATGTTTTTAGGATCTTCCTATGTTTTTATTTTCTATTTTGTTGCATAAACCACAGTTGAAAATAATAGAAAACCTCCAATTTATCACATGTTTTCATATTTTGATTTATTTTTTATGAAAAATACTTTTTCTTGGGTATATTGTATCAGGTAAAAATTCCCCAGCAAAAGTTATGGTGTAACTTTTTATAGTGAAAGGGTTCTAGGGATAAACAAGAGAGAAAAGTGTGAAAATGTTAATGTCTGTCTGACAAGAGTATACGGTGTGTATTGAGGGGCTTTACAACGTTAAACATCTGTACAGTAATCCTACATCTCGGATTTTGCTTATTGCAGAGAATTTATTGAACATATCCCATGTGATAAACAAGGGATAACTACTCAGAAATGTTCTCATAAGCTTCATTTTCTTTATATATCTCCTCCATCATGAGTAAAATACCATAAAAACATGTTTAAAAACACCACTTCCATCAGAGTGGGTCTTCAAATGAACAAAAACTGCAGCATTCACAAAAGAAATCTGCTTTTCACAGACCTTTAATCAAACTTTTTTTGTTTTGAAAAAGTGGCATTGCAGTCTCCGCCTCTCATCTCAGAGTGACAGCAGCCTGTAATCTACACTGCCTTTGACCTGCAGATAATACAAAAACAGAGAAATAAAACTTCAGCTATCTCTGATCTAACAGATGTAGGCACTAACGCAGCAATTCTGACACAGCATGTAGAAAAAATGACAATTTTACATTTATCAATACGACTACAACAGACATTACATCAGAAAGAACATTTAACCCTGGTGCCTTATATCCAGACGAGATGAAAGAACATTAAAAAAAATGCTTCAAAACCAATACTAAAAGGCTTATAAAGAGAAGCCGTTTCTGCTGCTTGGCCCCATTGGCTGTTATTCATTCCAGCTCGGAGCCCTTGGTGACCACTCATCTCCCTCCAACTCCTCGCTCCACCACAGCCTACTCTGTATTCTCACTGACAACAAAACAGCGCTGCTGCCAGAACCCTCCAAAGCACCACTTTGGCACAATTCTGTGTACACAGAGAGCTGTGGTGTTAGAACATATTTCTTATTGTTTGTCGTTGTTTTGCTCTATTCGGGTAGAATTCAGTGAATTATTGCATCCTGAAGTATCTTCAGAAAAACAATGTCCAAAGTGAAGAACAAGAGCTTGGACGTACATATATGCTACAACCAGCATGTCTAGTTTGGCACTGGTACACCAAAAATCTAGTTTACAAAGAAAAGGGAGCACAGTAGAGGCTTTGTCCCTGCATTCACTGAGGTTTTCCTGCAGAAAATTTAACTTTTCACACATTAGAGTCTGATATTTCTCTCGGGTATGTAAAAGCTGGAGTCACATTCAAAGCTGCCTCATGTCTGTTGAGAAAAAAAAAAACTATTTCATGAATGTTATTACCTGTTTCAGGTTTTAGAGAAGTCACAGATGGGCTGACACAAGTGCTGCAGTTAACTATTGACAGAAGGGGCCATGTGACAGGCAGTTGAATGGAGGGAGTTTATCTATTGTGCAATTCACACTCACTGTACGCTGTTATGGTGTGTGTGTCCAGGTGAAGGGAATATAATGTATCTCAGGCGTTCACCAATTGATGGGTTACCATGAAAATAAACCTGACAAAACACTGCATGAAATGCAGTATAATCACAGGAGAATCTCTGTTTCTTCTCTTTTGTTTGGATTCCTCCGAGCTGATTTGTTCGATAAGGGACAAAGGATTTTGAAACTTTTGAAGGAAATGCAAAGGACAGAAACAGAAGTTAAGAGTTTTAAGCTAAGTCAGGTAAAAGAACGCTTTGATTGACGGATAGCTGATGCTGATGTTAGATACACCTCCTCCTCCCACTCTGGTGGCAGCCCTTTGACAGAAAATACAGCGGATAATCCTATATTTAAACCCGTCAAAAATCAAACTATAAGTCTTAGGAATGCCCCACAGGTATTGTGGGGAGCCTGTTATATCGTACCTATATCAGAGGTCAGCATCCATTAACGCTTGGTCCAGTTTATTCTTGACAAACCAATTTAACCAATTTATATAGTGCCTTAAAATGACCTGGGTCAAACAAGGCGCGGTACGTTAAGAGTTCAAAGAACAATAAAAACAGCTAAAATATTCAAAAGAATTACAGATAAAAAGTATAAATAAGTGACATAAAAACACAAGATAAAAGCAAAGTTAAAAAACAGTATGAGTGAGAGGTGAATAAATAATGGATACACATTGTAAGCACTCTGAGCGTCAGGAAAAAAACTCTGAAAAATCCAATCCAATTTTATTATCTATGTTTTTGTGGCCATTAGAACATTCATTTATAAAGTGTATCTTATAAATATTAAATTAGATTAGAAATTATGTAATTCAAGCAAACAAGAAAAAAAAGATTCATATGCAATACAATCATTTAACAGATGTTTACATCCATAAAGACATGTAAAACACAAGATAACTAAACATTAAGAGATAGATTGCCTTAAAGGGAGTGGGATGAAGAGAATTTATATAATCCCACACCGGCTCGACCATACCATTTCCTTTACATGTTTTATCATTATTTGGTTCAGAACTTAAGATCAGATATTTATATTTTTCCAACATAGATTCAGGTTATTGTGAATCCTCAGTCTTTGTCATTGCATATGCAAACCTATTATCAACTTAAATATTTACAATAATCCAATTACAACAGTGTTATACTTGTGTTTTGACAGCAGCACATAAAACGTATTTTTAAAATAAAATACATTCTGTTTCAAATAAGATTATCTTTTTACAGCAGATAGTTTGCAATTGTACTTTAAAGACCCACTCTAATAAAAATCGTGTTTTTAACATGTTCGTATGGCATTTTTATGATGATGGAAAACATATATTAAGAAAAATAAGACTACATTTTCTCTTAAATTGCATTTTTGAGTATTTTTTATTCAAACCATTGTGAATCAGGTGCAAACAACAAAATGCTGTTTGAAAAAAAAGAGTGTATTTGGAATGTTCAAACGTACTGGGAGGAACCTTTCGGCAAAGAGAAGGGGAAGGGGGCGGCGTTGCTCTACAAAAGGGAAAGCCAGCCCTCAAGTGCTGCATTCCTGCATATTTTCTAACAAACCCTGCTCTGGCATATTTTAATTGAGTGAACGCACCTGAACCAGGTAGTCAGTCAGGAGTAAGGCTTGGATTCCTGGAAATCATGCAGAAACTGCGGCACTCGAGGCCTGGAGCTGCATATCCCTGCTATACATCAACAATCACACACCCCCAACTCAGAGGCGAATTTCTAATAAACTCCTGCCGGTCTGCAGAAATGACATCCTAGAAAATGACAGATTTTTTATTTTTGTCCTAAAACTAGGAGTGTGTATCTTTACCTCGCATGGTCCACGAATTGATACATAATGGATTTAATTAAATTTTTGGCGATACAGTTAGATTCTTTCACCATAAATGCTCAAATCCAGATTATTCTTACTCATATGGTATTTAAAGAAATAAATAACAATGTTCGGCATTTGTCAGAGAAATGTATTGAGGTTTTGACTTGGAAGAAGCAAGCTCATGATTGGACGTCTTTTTGTTTGCATCACATGTACATAAAAAGACAAAGACAGTAGAAAAAAAACAGAGAAACTGCAATTTGAAGATATTTCCTTCTTGATTGATTTTATACCTTTAAACTAATATAATATTGTTCATATCTGTGGTTTTGAAACTATACTGCAGTTGCTTGATCAATATTTGATACATCTGTTTTTTACATCCCTAAACAATACTGCTGTTACTCCCACTGTCCGATAGATTTTTCTCTACGTATCTAATATCTTTTACATCCCACTTAAAACAGCATAATCCTAATTAAAAGACCACTGGAAACGCATTTACAATGAATTTAAAGATGATTGGAGAGGTTTTTTTTTTTTTAAGAAATTGGCCTCTGAAAAGCAACTACACATAACATAAGAATAACAAGGTTTCAGCGTATTAAATCACTCTAACAACAGATCAAAACTTGATAGTGTAATGTCGGTAGTGGTAAAAAAAATAAATAAAATACAATTTTTTTAAAAACAGTTAAATTTAACTAATGTTAGATCACCTCAGTTTAAGAATTACAAAAAAAATAAATGATGACCCTTAACTACCAAACCTATAATTTACTAATTTTTCAATGGACGAATGAGCCTCAGGTTGCAAACTCCTGACCTAAATGCACCAATTTACTAACGTGATGTTTATAAGCTTATATAATACAACAATTGTGCAATTTTAGCGGACAAACACATGCGGAAATATTGCCAAGAAGACACCAACACATCTCTGGAATCTGTGGGGTCACACAAGTGAAGCTTAATAATTGGCTGAAGAGATAAAGAAGGTGTGGTACCTTGTGGCTTACGGTTAGAGAGGCCTCCTGACAATATATATATATATATATATATATATATATATAATATATAATTATATAATATAATATATATATATATATATATAATATATATATATATATATATATATATATATAGCATTTAGCATAAATAACAGCTCTGACCTCCTCCTCCTCTAACTCATTCAATAACAAAGGGAAGTGCCATTTATGGCATTGTTGACAAGAAATGTGATTTATTAACTGTCCGAGGGGGAAAATATTGATATAAAAGCGTCACGTTTTTAAAGTTTAACATTTTAATATATGCTAATAAATTCTGGTGATAGCTTAAAAGCAACTATGAGTTTTACCCAACAATATTAAAATAAAAAAGATAAAACTTATGTCACCTCCGCATGTTTGACTTGTTAATTACACCGTATTAATATAAAGCATCAGTTCATTCCTTGTTAAGAAGTGGATAATTGTGTAATAACTCTTCTTTATGTTCGGGCTAAAGAGCTCTAGCTTGAAATGGAAAGCTAATGTTAGCTTGCAGTAACCGTTAGTTAGCTAGTTTTGCTTTGCTAGCTTCCAATGAGTATCGCACTTATTTAAGAATATATTTATGTTTTGTCACGCCGGGACATTTACCACCACCACCACAACCTCCACCACCAAAAAAAAAAGCGCACCTCTATTTTGTCCACATTCCTGGCGCAGCCGACAACCTTCATCCCCTGCTGGACCAGCGCTCGGGCAACAGCCGCTCCGATTCCCACCGAGGCTCCGGTCACAAGGGCCACTCTGCCTTTCCACCGCTCCATCTCCCAGCGGGACTCGATTCAACAGCTACTGTCGCTGCACCGCTCGGACCACCCGACTGAAGCCGTCGCGCGTGAACTTCCCGCGGCTGCTGACTGTGAGCGGGGTTCGGAGTGAAGGATCCGCCACTTCTAGCCTCCCGTGTCAGCCTGTGCTGCATCCAAGATAACTAGAGTCGGCAGGCGTGAGTGAGACCGATCCATGCGCTCCTGCGGCCGGAATATGAAGAGTCCGGGAGTGAGTGAATCTTCACCTCCCACTTTCTTTTGAGTCATGGGACCTGATTGCGATGCGCTGTTTTTATATCGCCATCTACAGGCGACAGTTAACACTACACACGAGCTTTCCTCAAAATCTAGTCACAAAAAATCTGCCAAACAATACAAAGATTGGGGGGAAAGTCTGGCTGTGCTGAGAGAGTTTATAGGGCAGGGCTGTCAAACTCAATCCGCACAGGGGGTCCAAACCATTGACTGTATAAGGAAGAACTGGACTGAGCATGCCAGTCATATTTTTACAGTCAATGGTCCAAACCCAAAACATAGCTTAGGTCGCAGGCCGAACAAGATAAGCATTTATTGAACACTCTAAAACTACATTTTTAAAACATTAAAACCGTAACTTTTTAACGTAATTATAAACTAGATTTATAGAATTACCTTCGATAATGCTAGTGCGAATACTGTAAGCAGAATTTTACCTGCTTAAAATAATAGTGCTGATAGCTGCTGAAAAACACTAAAGATAATAGCTGAAAACGCTAGTGTTGAGAGCTGAAATCACTGAAGCTAATAGCTGAAAACTTTGAAGCTAATAGCCAGGTAAAATGTTAGCTAAATTCCAAAAAACAAAAAAGCTTTAGTTACCCAAAACAGCTAGCATTTATTTACTAAATTTTATTTTGTGTGGGTGTGTGCGTGTGGGTGTGTGTATGTTTGGACCCCATTGAAAATTAGATGCTGTCTCTCAAGGGGCATTCCATTAAAAAACAAACAAAAATGTAGTTGAAAAAAGCTTAATTTCAAGAAAGCCTAAATTAGCCTAAACAGCTGGTGTAAGCCTAACTCCGAAAAACCTAAAAAACTTTTTTTTAAACAGCTAGCATGGAGCTGAAATATTAGCTAGACTGCAAAATAGCCTAAACAAATTAAAACAGCCTAAATTAGCCAAAAAAAAACTAGCATGTAGTTGAAATATTAGCTAAGCTAATATTTGATATATATATTTTATATTTACTAAGACTAAGTCTTAGTAAATGCCAAAATAGTTTGAAAGTTGGCTAAATGACTTTTTTTTTAACCATAAAAACATAGCTTTTTAATATTATTATTTATAATAGGAAAAGGCAAGGATATTATTCCAGAATAAATCAACTTAGTCTTAAATAACTTTCAATAATTTACTCTCCATAAAAATATGTTTGTCAAAATCATACAAGTTAGAAATAAGCGCAAGATTGGGCCATTAATAATAATAAAAGGATTGAAGGGCCCGATAGAATTACCCGGAGGGCTGGATCCGGCCCCCGGGCCTTTACTTTGACACTAGGGTGTTATATCTCCCAAAGGCCCCTAAAATGCACAGAAAAACACACCGTAATCCTATGACTTAATCTATCCATAACTATGTCTTCTCCTATAAACTATTTTATCTATAAAGCTTAATGTTGACTGCTGTTCCTGACACTGCAAGAAGGCAATGGCAGTACAGCTGCTTGTGCCTTGTGCCCTGTTGAAGTTGTATTTATCTTTTTTTTTTTTTGTCTGTCAATTTGTCCAACTGCCTGTTCATTCAAACTTAAAAAAATATCTTTTAGGGCTAGGGTTGCTAGCCCTCACAATTGGGGGTGGGGGTGCGGTTCCACATCATTTAGGGAGGCATTGACCTCCCATTTCTATATTAAGCCCTGTCTGAGGATGTGAAGTGAAGGTGTGAAGGTTTTCAAGAAAAATGTTTTTTGCTCTGCTTTTAATTTAATTTTACATTTCTTCATATTTTATTCTTATTTTATAGACAGTTTTTTCCTGTATGTTTTTAAAGAAGCTGTATGTGCATTTTTAAAAATGATTTTTAGTGTTCTATAAACAGATGTCTTTTTTTTCAATCAATTAGTTATTTTATTTCTCAAAGGAGTCTGATATATTTGTATGATTTCTTGTTGCGTGACTTATAATTGCAGTGGTGCTTGAAATAAACTAGTAAATCAGATCAAACCTTTACAAAGAAAAGCCAAACTGGGATTACATTTTTCAAAATACACATCTATATTGAGATTTTGGATATTTTTTTATGCCAACCATTTCCGATAATATTTGATGATCACTACTTTATTTTCATGACAGTACATTTTGCTACACAGAAAAAAACTGTCAAAACTTTACTTTAAGGACAATTTGTCAATGAATAGGCCTGGAAATAGTCCAGATCTTATTCAGTTAAAATCTATAGTTGAAACTAAATAAAATACTCCTCAAGGCTTCAATCTGAAAAGTTTTTCTGAAATTTGAGCCCAGTTTAAATCCATTAGATGCTTTCAAAACTAAAAAAGTGCATCTAAAATGTTTTATATTCTTGATTCATGACCGTTTTCCCTCTGAATTGAATATTTTCCGTCAGGTTAATCTATAAAGATTGCAACTGGCGTTTTAAAAAAATGAAATGAACCTTTTATCAAAGGTGATTACAAAGCATAACAAAAGCTGGAATATTGTCTTCAACATTTCAGAAAATAGTCATGCATGATAGCTATTAATAAATATTCTTTATTTAGTAAATTTTTCACATTGCTCTTTTAACATCACACCCAAAAACGTCAATACAAATGGATGTTTATTCTCTGTAAAATCTTTATATTTAGAATTACTGTACACATTTCATGGTACAATCTTTCATCACTATACTAAGTGTCACCGAGAAGAAAACAAAAATATAATCATGACAAAAAAGAAAACAATAAGACTCCGAAAATTCATCCATAATATGAAAGCTTGTAGAACTTGATTTTTAATTCCTCTGTGCCATTACCGCAAGAACCCTACAGGAGACCAACAACACAAACCCTGCCTTGGTCAAAGATAACAACTACAGGTATGAAAGTGGAAAGGAAAAGAAAACAGTGTCGGTGTACAAGTGCAACAAGACAGATTACAGAGAAAAAGTGAGAATCACATTTACTTTAAAGGAGAAATAACCCAACAAGACATGGAAAGTACACCCAAAATGTTTCCATTCTAAGATCGCTGAAGTGGTCATCAATGCTTTTGTTTTTCTTCCCAGAGGGAGATGCTGCTGTGAGTGCAGTCAGTTGACACTGGTGGTGGTGAACCATTTTCCACAGACTGTTTTACTCCCCTCGGTGGCACGGCAGTAGTTGGTAAACTTCTCTTTGAGGAGCTGACGGTACTGGAGGCGGTTGTTGTAGAATGACTGGTTTCTGTCCAGAAATGCCTGGATTTCATCCTGTGTCAAACAACTCTCTTCATCAGAGGTCACTTCTGAATCATCCTGTAAGAAGGACATACGAAAGTGTGGAATTACATGTATAAGCCAGAACATATTGACAAACATTGTAGGTAAGGCTGCAAGGTACAAGTTTCCTACCAGAAGCTCCTCAAGACTGGTATTTGCCTCTGCGAGCCTCGCCTGAAAACTGACGTCCTGTTGATGAGATGTCCACGGTGACTGTAGTGCAACGTTGGCTCCTCCACATATGGAGGACAGGAATTCTTTGGTTTGACAAGTGTGCAGTGGTGTCAGAGTTTGGTCTGTTGGTGTCCCACCCAAGACACAACCTTCACCTTTATCTCCCTGTGGGAAAGCGCATAATATTCTGTTAGTATGAGCAGAATTCATATTAGTGCGAATGCTGTAAAGCATTAAGCTGTTATGTTGGGATTAGACTAGCTCATGTGTGTAATTTGGCATTTTAGGCTAATTTGGTACTTAGCTAATATTTTAGCAAGATGCTAGTTCATTTTGACTAATTTGTCATCCATTGGGGATTTTTAGGCCAATTTTGAGATTAGATCAAATTTTAGCAATATGAGTTTCTTAAAATTTATTTACCAATTTGGCATCCAGTGGGGATTTTCAGGCTAATTTTAGGATTAGCTAATATTTTAGCAACATGCAATTTTTTAAAAAGCTAATTTCGCATCTACTGGAGATTTTTAGGCTAATTTTGAGTTAACATAATGTTTTAGCAACATGCTAGCTTTTTTTTTTACTAATTTGGCATCTAGTGAGGAATATTTCTTTGTTTTCATTTCTTTGGAGTTTAGGTAATTTTAGCAATATTTTGAACTTATTTGGCTAATTTGGCATCTACTGTTTTTTTTTTAAGATAATTTGGAGTTTAGCTAATATTTTAGCAACAAACTAAATGTTTTGGGAAAATTGGCATGTATTGAGGATTTCTTTTAGCAAATTTCCAAATTTTTTTTCAAAACTTTCGGCAAACTTCAGCAAACTATTATAGTTCTTTATGGAAACTTCAACTCCCAGCAAATTTAGCATTGTGCAAATAGCTTTAGCATTTTCAGCAAATCTCTTCAGCAATTAAAGTTAATTGCTTCAGCATCTTCAGCAACCACGTTCAGCAAAAAAGCATTCATACAAGCATTGTCATAGGTAATGCAACTTTTCCAGTTTTAGATTCTCACTTCATTGCAGAACCCTTTGCCCTTCCTCCTCTTCTTTTTACTCTTGCATTGACTGTGTTCCTCAGACTGTGGCCAGCAGTCCAAACAGCTGTCTGTTCCATCCTCTTCCTTGTCTTCAGTGCAGTGATGGAGATTTGGCTCGTCACCTTAATAGTCAATGTGTTCATTAAAAAAAACAAAACCGTGAGATTATGCTGCACTTTTACAGTGCTGACATGTTTATCGTCTTAAACTACTGAAAATGAACCTGTTTCGTCATGGTTGCAGATTCCCTCGGAGCAGGCGACGTCAGAACCTTCTCGTGACCCGGTTTCACTGCCGTCCATACTTGAGGAATAACCGCAGTCACTTCCATTGCTGTTAGGGGACAAATCTGCACAAACACATGCCTGGTCTTACACTCAATTCCTGAGAGAGCCTTTAAAGTCCAAGTCTGACCATATTTTGATTAATTTTAAAATCATTCCCATTGGTCTTTTGATTATGATAGTGCAGTTTTTTTAGCCAAAAAAATAGTTTACTCGTTTCTGCAGAGCAGCAATAGTTGATTTGAAAGTAATCTCTGAGTTGTGGGCGGAACCGTTGGCACGAGGCAACCCTGCCCCTCCTTCCTGTAACTTATCACTGAGAGCTTTCTGTTTACGCACTCTCACACTAGCTTACAGTCACTCCCTACCCCCCTACCTAAAGGCTGATTTAAACTGGTCCATCTGTGATGCATTTCCATTGTGTTGCATTGACTCAAAAAGAAAAAAAAAAATAGAACGTTCATTTATCAATCATCAGAAGGATTACATCGCCTCCGCCATTTCTGCATTTCATGTCCATCTCTCCTCAGGGGTTCAATTTCTAGTCTGTTGACATGTCAATGTTGTCAGAGAACCAGAAACAAAATAATATTCATCACATTTGATCTAATCTTAAGGGGACATGACATAAAAAATGTTAATCCAACGGATAACGCCGTCAAATTTAATTTTGATTGTACAAAACATTAATTTTACAAGAACTCAGTGAGGAAGAAGTGGACAGGGAGGCTGCTCGTTTACGTTTTGGATGAGCAAAGAGAGCGGGAGAAACTACCCGACACGGGGGTGGGCAGGACAAACCACTCCTCCGGGAGCTAGGGGGAAGGGGGATGGCCTGCGGACGCAACAGAGATACACCGCAGATGGAGCTATATAAATTCAGGGGGACAGTACGAGTGCAAGAAAAACGGCGAGCAATATTGGATCCAGCTGTACAGTTTTAAGGCAGATGCCAGCTTGGATGAGGAAACAAAGACGTACATAGATCTATTCGTCCACTCGTAGATGGATCAGAATAGAGAGGACCAGAGAGCTTGTGACCAGCCTAGAGTATATTCTACATCAGTGGTCCCCAACCACCGGGCCGCGGACCGGTGCCGGTCCGTGGACTCATTGCCACCGGGCCGCGGGAGAATTTTTTTTTTTTTATGAGACGGAAATATGTTATTTTGAAAATCGACCAGATTCTCTCGATTAGCTTGAGCGCTAGTTGTGATATCCACACAGAAAGGAGAAATATTTAATTAAACCTGAAGAATTGCAATGGAAAAATGTTAAACAGATGAAAAGAAACAGAGAGAAAGAGAGGCTGAAAGCTGAGCGCGCACGCATGGGCACTGCGCGTGTGTGTTGGGGGGAAGGGGGAGGGCTTGGACGTGCAGGAGCGCAGGACGGAGAGAGAGAGAGAGAGAAACAACATAAACAAAACTTAAAGAAGATGAGATCATTAGAAAAGAAGAAAAACTGGAGCCATTTGACTTTTGATAGAATCAAGGAAGAGAATCTGCAGGAAATAATTTTATATACTATATATTTATGGCTCCACAACCAACCTGTGCAGAATCTTCTCTAAAACAGTACAGATCATTAGGAAACCAGATTAGATCCTCATAGCTGAGACACTTTTGTCTTTGTTAACGTTATTGTGAATAAAAGACTTTATTTGTTGGTTTTGCACACTTTTGTATTTTGGATTGTGGTTGCAGAGTTTAGTGTTTTTCACTTCAAATATGTTTAAAAAAAAAAAACTTAAAATATAAAGACTTAAAAACAGAATAATTAATAACTATTCCCTTTTCATTTATTTTGTATATTTTATCTGGAAGGGATAAATAACAGCATAAATATAATATACACGTTCTATGAAAAAAACGCACGCACAAACGATTGCAACACCCCCACCCCCCCACCCCCGGGCCGTGATAAAAATCTTCGTGGGTTTACCGGTCCGCAGCGACAAAAAGGTTGGGGACCACTGTTCTACATCACAAATAAGTTCTTTTTCAAACTATATTTTTCATCTGCTCATGATTCACCACAATTTGAACAAAGAAATACTCAGAAATTCAAATTTAGCTTAGTTTTCTTACTTATCCGAAAAAAAAGCCACAAGACCGTGTTAAGAACACGATATTCATCTGAGTTGGCCTGCAATGATTAAACAGTCATGATACCTTGTTTGGTGTTGTCTGGACAACTGCATGAGGTGTTCCTATTGGTAGCAGCAGTTTCTTCAGAGCCTGCGTCTTCCTCCTCTTCATCATGATGGCCACAGGCCTTGCAGCTGTTTTCAACCGACTCAAATGAACCCTGCGACAAATCAAAACACTTTCAGATAATGGAAATGTAGCAAAAGAAAAACAACTTATAAACCTTGTTCCGGTCCTAAATCTCTGCTTGCTAGCTGAGAATTACCTCATCCAGGATCTTGTCCTTCTCATCCGTTTCCTGCTCAAAGCCACACTTGTTTTTGCGTCGGTTTTTCCGCTTCTGTCTCTTCTTCTCCAGCTTCAGTTCCTTGGCTCTCTCCTCCTCAGACAGCTCCTCCACAAACTGCTCCAGTCGACTGATCCCCTGCATCTTTTCCACCGCCATCTGTGGGTGTGTAGATATAAATGAAAACCGCAAAACAAATAAATCCTTCCTGCTAAAATGACCATCCACATGTAGCGCAGCCCACCTCAAAACTTTTTCGTAGTGTATCAATTCCCAAGTGGAACAGAATCTGCCAGGTCTGTTCCTCTGCTCGGAGCTTCTGCCAGATTTTGTGCAGGCGCTCATAGAGGTGAATACCCAGACAGGTGAGGACCTCTTCTTGTGCAACATCAATTGTTTTTGCATGTCTTTCTCTACGTCTAAAAAAAAAAAGCAACAAAAAAAATTCGATGAAAATGTTATTTTTTTAACCAGATATGGACAAATCATTCAGTGAAAAACCTGACTCACTCATATCCTCCAGCAAACTCTGGCTCCGCCCGGCCGAGCAGGTGAGCGATGAAGTCCGTCTCACAGCATACGTGAATATGCCGTTCATGGGGGCAGCAGCACAGTCCCTCATACAAGGCAGCACAGTACCCCTTCTCTTTACTGGAATCCACCTCGCCAACCAAGATATTATATGCCCTTAACACTTTATTCTTGCAGTCTGAGCAAAACCTGTTAAGAATTTCACAATAAACATAAATACTTAGTTTTATTTTTTCAAAAACAAATGAGGTTTTCTGAAAATCCCACATTTCTCCGGCATCAGTCACCTGTGTTTACATAAGTATGTCTCCAGTGTCTCAAGGAGACAAGCACTGTCAATGAGGACCACCTCATCCCTGCACTCCTGAGACATCAGCTCCCACACGTCCATCCAGCTGCCACTGCAACACAAGGTCATCCAAACAAAATCACCACAAAGAACAGCTGTCGTTCCCTGCATGGTAACAACTGCAGTTCAAGTGTCTTCTCTACAAACAGGGACGTAGATTCAAATTCATAACATGGTGGTAATTAAGGTCATTCTGAAGTTGGCTGCTCATGAAAATACCTGACATAAACTTTATACTATTAAATTCTATTCCTATTCTATACAAAGCATGGCTATCAACTGGCCTGGATTCTAATCCAACTCAGACACAAGATCACTTTTTTTTTAACTACAAATATGACGCCATCCATCTGCAAAAGAAAAACTAAAAGACATGAACAAAGAGGATTTAGTTATCAACTGTGTTCTGATTATGAAAAATTACAAATTCTATCCAAACTCCAGCCCTTTAGGTGTATTACTAGGGCTATAGCAATTGATCAATGAATCCATTTATCCAAACAGATCGATCTGTCTGAGGCAAGTTGTTTATCAAATCGGATCAACCTATAGCATTATTGAATTGTTTCAAAGTGAAATAAATAGAATATATTATTCTTGGAGAATGCAATCTGTATTGTGAATATTTTTATGAAAGCACTTTTTAGAGTTGATGACAACATATGTTTAAAAAAGCTATTTGACCTGCTGTTTGTGAATTGAGTAATATATATATATATATATATATAATATATATATATATATGGGCACTGACTACTTTTCATTTTGGCAGTATTGTCCCATGAAAAAGGTATAAATAAATATCTGCAAAAATGTAAGGGGTGTACTCACTTTTGTGAGATACTGTGTGGGTGTGTGTATATATATATATATATATATATATATATACACACACACACACACACACACATACATATATTAAAGTTCACATTATAGTTAGAGGTGGCTGGATAGCTCAGTTGGCTGGTGTAGAATCTGGGTTCAGTTTCTAGGGCGAGCAATGAGCTAAAATCCAGTGAGGGTCCTTTGACAAGACCCTTCATGCTGCATAACTTGATCTCCCTCTGCCTTAAAAATACAGGATTGTGTCTGGAAGAGAATAAAACTCTCTAGTCAAAGAGCATAAAACTCTTTGCCAAACCACCTGTGTGAATCAGTGAACGCTCATTCAGTCGCAGTCCCTGGCTGGGCAGGCTGAAGAGTTAACCACAACAGAGTTCACATTGTACTTAAATGATGGCACAGTTGTTAAGGAGACATTTTCAAATTGGCACTTCATGTCATAAACGTTGCTGACCTCTGTTCTAGACACTTCAATGTCAGTATCAGCAACTGCTCGGTTGCAACTAATATGGATTCGTAATAAATAAATAAAATTAAAAAAAATAATAAGTTATCTGTCATAGTTGCAGGGAAATATCTGTAATAGGCAGGAAAACCTATATTGGCTCATCACTAATTATTTGTACATATAAACATTAAAACAGTTGTATTACTCACCCCAAAGGTTTAGGCTTGTGTGTGTCGAGTGAGTGCAACTGGCAGCGTTTGTTCTTTTTACTTTTTGAAATAGCGTCAATCATGTCATTCAGCTTTGACCTGGAAACAAATATAAAAACGTTCAATGGACAAAAATCATCCCATTCAATGAAGCTTCTAATAAACTTTGAGTTTGCAGACAAAAAGGAAATATTTCTACATCTCTTACCCATGGACATAGAGCAGGGCGTAAAGTTTTTTCACATCAGCCAAACAGGTCTTGGTGACAGTAAGCATCCCAGTCGGTTTCACTGTGAGCGGCTCCAATGCTGGGTTCCCTGATACCACTAAATGTGAGAAGAGGCGCTCCACGCTTCTTCTGCAGCCCACACATGGCACCAGCTGGGATAACGCACCGTACACCTCTCTGGTCGTCACCATCAAAGCGACATTCAAGTCATGCTGCTTAAACTTGGAATGATGCTGAAGGTAAGGAAATATACCCAAGTCAACATTTTTGATTCAAAAAGAAACTGAACTTTTCAGACAAGATTTTGCATGTCAAAAGAAAAAGACTTAAATAAATTCTAAAGTTCTCACCTCAGAAAACTGCTTCCAATGAGAAGTGTTCATTTGATTGCTGTTTACATCTATTGCACTATCAGAGAACTCCATCACCATCTAAAAACAAGTAATAAAAAACAACTTTACTATCATAGAATTCCAGAATTTGCAAATACATCTTGGAGAAGCATTTGCTTCTTTCAATTCTCTTTTTGTTTCTTAAACAGAAGAAATTCAATTTTTAAAAAATATTTTCAACAATAATTTACCATATCTCTATGTTAGCTTACTTATTTTTGTGTTTTGTTATTCTCTTATTGTTACGCTGTTTTTGACAGTCATGGATTTTATTTTTGTCTTTCCTCCCTGTTGAACCATTTTCCACCACTTTCTGGGTCTGAAGCAGTCTGCTGGTGCATCATTTACACCAGGGCTGCTCATTCATGGTCCTCGAGATCTACCACCCTAACTGTTTCCCTGATCTCCAAGCCCTGCTAGCTGCTGGTTAGCTCAGTCAGAGGTCTCCAAGTTCAGATTGAATAAGCACACCTGGTCCAGCTGCTCTGCACCAAACAGTACGGGGAAAGCTGGAAAACAGGCAGGGTGGTAGATCTTGAGGATCAGGAGTGAACAGCTCTGGCTTATAACATCAGATGCTGTCACTTGACAACAACAAAATGCCGCCAGAGAAGCGACTAGAGGCTGAAGAGTCTCTCAGAGTTTGCAGGACTCTTAAAGAGTTTGCATGAGATTGTATGTGCACTGAGGAGCTCCTTCATTCAGACACCTTATCGTCTCGCTGCAGGATGGAGGGTTTTTGCAGATCTTTCCTCCTGTCAGCTTTTAGACCCTACAACACCTAATAGACACTGGACAATATTTATTATTTTTAAGTGCATTTTTAGTTTCATTAATTATCTCTCTGCTGTTTTAATCCCATTTGTGGGATCAATGTAGTTTGATTATTTTTGTACAAGTACTCAAATATGTCTAGATATCCGCAGCTTGTTTTTACATGTTGCTACAATACTACAGGCAATAGTAATGGCATTTTTAGATTTCCTGTGACATAATCCCTAAACAAGTTTCTTTACATCTTTGTCTTTACAGATGAGACAGCAAAAATTACAAATCCAGCCTCTAGTCAATGGTTGTAAGCTGCTTTACTGTAGGAGCCACCGTCAATGCATTCAATGTTAACAACTCACTCCAATAAAAAGGGTGGTTTTAGAATTTCTTGTGGCATTTTTCTGATGATGGAGGACATATGTAAGGAAAATTAAGATTACAATTGCATTTCTTTATTGAAATTGTTGTGAATCAAAAGCAGATGAAGAAAAAATGCCATGAAAATGCTACTAGCAGTGACGTAAGTGCTACAGTCGGCCCCGTTCAGATGCATCCACTTACAGACAAATAGACCCATAAACGTTTTTGTTTTCCTCATTCAAGCTGGCATCTGGCTCAAAACTGTACAGCTGAATAGCTACAGTATTGCTCGTATAGGGGTGTAAAGCCCTGAATATACTACACAGCGATCAGCCATCGCATCCACAACTGGACGGTATAGCTCATACTAGTGTTGACTGGATTTGACTGCGATGGATTTCTGAGTGGTGTTTATACTTTTCAAGCAACGTGATCATGTCCAGCGTTTATTTTTAACACAACCAGCAGCTTTTTTTCCCCCAATGATTTATGATTTTCACTTGTGTCTGTGGCAGACATGAAATCCTTTCCACCTTCATCCACATTTGTCATGGGATGGATAACACGCCAACGCATGGCTTGGGTTATTAGGCGCCCATAAGATAGCAAAAGGGGTTAATTGAGATAGCCGTTGTGTCCAAATCCCACCCCAATCACTATATAGTAGGGCTGTCACGATTCATTGAACTTTATTCATATCCCAAAGGGATAAATAATTAGTAATAATAATTAGTCAACTAATCGACTATTAAAATAGTTGACAACTAATTTAATAGCAGATTAATCATTATCTTATATTATATGGAGTCAGAGTTTTGTAAAGTTGAAAGTTATAATGGCATTATGCTCGTTTTTTTTTTTTTTTTTTTTAACTATTTTGGCATTTATTAAGGTTTTTTGGGTTATTTTGGAGTTTAGCTAATGTTTCAGCAACATGCTAGCTTTTTTGGCTAATTTAGGATTTTTCAGTTTTTTAGGCTAATTTGGCATTTAACTAACATTAAAGCTGGCTATCAGCTTCCGCATTTTCCGCCATTAGCTTTAGCGTTTTTAGCTATTGATTTCAGCATCTTCCACGGCTAAATTCATCTTACAGCATTCACTCTAGCCTTATCACAGGTAGTGCTATACATCTAGTTTTTAGTTAGTTTAAAGCTAGTGATGGTAAAGATGTGTGCTTTACATCTAGTTTGTGCATGACGCGATTAGTCGACTAATCTGAAAAAATAATCAGCGACTAGTCGACTATTAAAATAATCGTTTGTGACGGCACTACTATTAAGTGAGTTTGCTAATTTCTAGTGCTGCCCGAGTGTACTGATTCCAAAATCAAGTACACTAGAAATTCCCCAGGAGTCTTTGCAAAAAACTAGCATGCATCGATGCTCACTAGATTAGCAAATATAGACCACAATGCATAGCGGTCGAGCAATTTCGAACAAAAAAAAATAAATTTTTAATAAACCATGCAGATTTTCATCATCAGAAGACAGTGGAGTCATAAATAAACGTTGTGAAATGTTCGTATTTATTCGACTTTCATTTCGGTAAATCATTGACGTCATATCCGGTGTTTAGGAACACGTGAGCATTGTGTTCAAATTACCTTTAAAATCCAGGGCACTACATAGTTCTTTAGTAGTTTGGGGGAAAAATTCGGACACAACCAGTGTACACAAAGAGATGATGGGAAATGAGGGCAGGCTTACTCCACCCCCACAAATTGAAGGTGAGTTTTTGATGAACTCCAGTTGTACTTGAGAAACTACGTCCTGGAAAATGACAATTTTTAAATTTTTTATTGTTTCCTAAAAAATGGCAGAAATATAATGAAAAGACCATTGGGAACGCTTTGAAAAGAGATCAAAAGATGATCGGAGACTTTAACATGAGTGGACTGCTAGAGAAGAGCTGCTTTAATTTTGTTCAATTAACCTTATTAATACAAATGACCCGGGCTGGTGCATCTGATGAGTTAACATCACGGCCATTAAAACAATAACAAGAAATGTCAAATATGCACACAAAAAAAAACAGAAGAACAGAGGTGATCTAGGGACGGCATATAGGCTTACCGTAAGTGTATCATCAATGTAGAGAGGAATTTGTCTTTCTAGAAACGGGTATTCCTCCTCTCCTTCTCGGCAAACAGCGACTAACCGTGCCATGACTTCTGCCGGTTTCCGCTGCTGTGAAAATCGCCTGTGGGTTACGCACAAGACACGGGCTGAGCAGGTTCAACACGAGCACAAGCTAATGCTACTGCGATGCAGGTCATCGACGAATGACAATACCACTACCTAAGCACAGGACACACAATCGGTTCACAATATCATGCAATTGTTTCCTTAAACACATAGAATTCAAAATGCTGCTCGGTTGGGCTTCATAAACCACCTGGTAGCTTGATAAGTCGTGGTGACCTAAATGCGTCCTGCTTAAATAGCCGAACAAGAAAATGACAACAACGATAATCAGCAAGAAATAACAGATAAAATGTGTTATTCTTCATTACAATTACTACAATCGAAGAACGTTTTGCAGCTTTATGTTTATCGTCCCTAATTACGGCAACTAACCAGACAGGTTCAGGTTAGCTTGTCGGCTAATTACATTAACCAATACATTTAGAAATATTTTTTAACGAGTGGCAAATAAAATTGTATTTTATTACTTTCGAGTTGAATTTCTTACACATTAAAATATTTTTGTGCATAAACATATTTTTCTCCAAGTCTTGTCAGTGTTAGCAAACTTGCTAAACCTGTTCGTTAGCATAACTGCTCGAGGAAGCTAATGCTAGCAGGCTAATCTGAGCTAATATAAAGTTTAACTGAGTGGCTAATTCACGGCGGACTTTCGTCAGCTGTTTGCACGACACCGACACACTGAGCGAGCGGTACACGTTAGCTTCGTACATGAAGACAATATTCGGCTAAAGAAATCGTGGTTTTAACCAACCTTCGTGAGACAATTTCCTTAAAAAATAAACAAGTGCGATAAGGCGTTAGGTTGCTACGGTGGCGGAATCTTCATCACTGATTTCACCTTTGCCCCGCGCACGCAATGACACACGTCGGCATGCATGTGGCCTCCAGGGGGCGCCGTTGAGAATGAAATAGGGGAAAAATAATATTTCTGGTTTTAAAATTGCTTTTTTTTGCACATTGTAGTGGTTGTAGCTTGACTGGTTCTCTTGGTAACATTCCACCTCAAGGAAAATATGTTTACCCCGATAAAAATACTTTCAGAAATCAATTTTCTTCTTGAAGAAACAGGATATGAGGCACCTCTGCAAAGAAGTCTATGTTTTATCAATGAGAACTAGAAACCAAAACATAAAATAATGCATTTGAGCTTCTCCAATTGAATCATGCAACCATATCTGTCTAGGTTCAAATCAATGATTTAATTCGTGTTGCAATTGTTTCCACAAAGTCGATTGTCTTTAGGTTTGCACTATGTTTATCCACTTAAATGTTTATCAATTACCACTGTTCTGATCTGATATGCTCACGATAAGTTTTTACTTATTAATATTTTTAGTTATTTCTATTCTGAATTAAATTGTGTTTTACCTTTTCACGTCAATATTGTACTTTTGTTGTTAATATCATTCTGTTTTAAGCTTGACAGTTTGCCAAATTTCCGGGGACAAACAGGTGAAAAATGTGCTTTTGGTTAGCTCTGGTGTATTTGTAGAGATGTTTTTTTATGTGCAATGTCCGGTCAAATAAATTATTATCACCCCCAAAAATGTTTTTGCAAATATGTGTCCTCAACAAAAATATTCTCATGGCACATTGGCATGAAGGGGTTCAATAAAAATACAATGAACTATTAGTTATATATCAGGCTGGCTTTACAAAGTACAAAAATAAGTCAAGATCTTTTTAAATTGATATCACAGAAACTCCTTATTTCCCCCCTGAAGTAAATGTTAATAGGACAACATTGAGGAGAACCAGACCAGAGGTCTATAACCTTTAACGCTAAAAGAGCCATTTGGGTCAGTTTGTCACGGTGGGCAGATTTTCTTGAATCAAAAATGCAGAAAATACCAAGTCAAACATTTTCTATCATTATGACCTTGGTGCGTCGCCATTCTTTTCCTCCACTAAGTAAAGAATATCAACATGACAACATAGATGTAAGATCCAGGTTTGTTTTTTTTAACACATACAAGTAAATATATTTTAAGAACTTAATGTCTGAGCTGCAGCCAGACAGAATATGTGCTTTAAGCTCATTTTAACAGTAAACCACTCTGACAATAGATTAAACGTTTTACCGTTTATGTTGCTCATTGTTGTTAAAAATCTGACAAAAACTAACTCGAAACAAATGAACCAAAACTACAAATCCATTACTCAAATTTTAACATTTTTTTAAGCCACAAGCCACAATGGAGAAATTGAAGCGCTGCATGGCTCCAGAGACTCTGGTTGCAGACTAGTCTATTGAACATCTTATATGTTTTTAATCCATTTAGACAGGCTAAAATATGTTTGCCTAAATATGTAATAATAATGGAAGTAAGAGGACATGTTTGTCCTCTTACTTTTTCCTGAATTAAACTCCAGATTATTTTTTATATATATAATACAAACAGCTCATTAGGTTTTGTCTTTCTCTTAATGAAACAACATATCAAAAGCAAGATAGTCCAGAAAAACCATCTTATGACAGAAGCTTCTCTGATGGCTACACACAGGAACAACATGAGTATTCAAACGTGATGCCGACTCTCCACATCCCTGATATAAATGACCTCTATAGTTCTAAATAACTTTCAAGTTACCCCACCATTTAAAATGATCTATGAGGTGAAATTGGATGCAAAAATGTAAATGAATATGAAGAAACCTTTTGTGTATCTAATTTTTGTGGGACTTTTTATGGGCTCAAAATAAGCCCATAAAGATTCACAACAGCAACTGCATGTTCGCACATAAATCAAGTTTCATCAACGATTTCACTATTCCTCTCCTGGCGGGATGCTCAATCCTCCATCATCTTGCTTTAAGAAGCTTAGCAACAAAACCAATAAGTGTAGCCAAAACAGGAAGAAAAAAAATTTTACCACGATATTGTTCAATTATCTGACTTTTTTTTAAAGATGCATTTATTCAGAACATGCATAATATGAAAAAAAGAACAATAAACATATTTAGCCTTATATACTCATCAAGTAAGCTAACACCAATTTAAGAGTTTGCCTATGAAAAAAAATGCATTTACCATTAAATACTTTTATGTATTTAATTTATATTTACAAAAAGAAAACAAACATTTTGAAACAAATATGTATTAAAAAGCCACAGATTTTGAGAAAATATTTTCCACTTCTTAAATTTAAATCAGTAACATGAAAACATTCAAGAACTTCACCAAAATGTTACCAGAATTTGACAGTAATCCCTAAGATATGCAAAACATGTACCAAGATACAATTGACAAACATGTACAACAGTAGAACAGACACAGAAAAGAAGCTATCACTACTGAGAGTGTCCACAAGCATGTTAGTCAGCCCCGTCATGAGGTTTGCGAGCAGGAAAAACAGAAGCTGATTCCGGTGGACAGCTTTGATGATGCAGAGTCGCTCTAGTCCGCTCGTTTCTACGTTTTCGTCCTTCTTTGAGCACGGACTCAGTGATGAGGGTATAAAAGGACATCCAGAAGACTTCTTTGAGAACAGTAAAAACATATCAGCAACACCAAGGCACGACATAAACAGCAAAGACTGACCAGCACTCCAGATGACAAAAGGTAGATTAGCCAGCCGGCGAGACACTGGCTCCACAAAGGTCTGACAAGCAAACAAAACACCGTACAGAATAAAACTGCTAAAAAAGAGATGAACAAGCATCTTAAGCCAGTCTTTAACATGAGACTTTGGCTGCATCACAAAGAGTCCAAACTGAACTCCGATGAGATAGATAGCTACATAGCCGACTATAGAGAATATGCCCTCCTTGTTAGCATGCAAGAAGTCCTTCTCTCTGTCGTTGTTGTGGATGATGAAGGTCTTGAGCTCTGATGTCTCCAAAGTGAACTGATAAAATCCACTGAACAGAAGGGCAAACACCCATAACAGTCTGTTTGGTAAAACAGTCAACAGCGCAGAGGCCACAATCCTAACCACGGCAAGAGTGAAAAAGAAATTCCAGTGGACGCCGTATTCCGTCACATGCTCCTGGTAGTCGGCCAGTTTGACACTCACCAGCCTGGCCAATCCAAGAGCGAGCAGGGGCCAGACGGACACGATCTGCTTTGTGACATGACCCATCCTTGATCCTGAGACGTTCTTCCTGCGTGCCTCTGGAGAGACAAGAGCATTAGCAAACACAAATGCTCCAACTCCAAAATCCATAACCCCTGTCCCGTAGGTTTCTGTTTTAGCGTATCGCCTCGGAAAGACGGGAAAGTCCACTGCCAGGATGCTGATGGCTGTTTTCACATTCACGAAGACTCGAAAGAGAGTCACAAAGGGCACTTGGTCACACTGAACGGGAGTCTGAAGGAAACTGCTGGCAGGTTTCTGTACCGACCGATCAGTTTTGACATAAATCCAGTAAAAGAGACACACAGAAAGGAAAGTTAGGCTAAGAATGACTTGGTGGAGGATGCTGCTCAGAACCGTGCAGGACAGGACCAGAGGAAACACCAGCACACACACATCGAGGAGCATGTGGGAGAATGGCTGCAGAGGCAACACTACAGTCCCTTTTGTCTGGTAGTAAAGAATCAAGAGGAACCCTCTGATGACGAAGCAAAGTGGGCCGAGAAATGATCCCAGCACCACCTCCTCCAAACGAGTCCCGTTGAGATTGGCGACAAAGGCCTCCTTCAGTTCCTTTTGAGCCATTTTCTGCAAACAAGACAATTCAGATTTACTATATGCAACAAAAACATCATTCTAAGTTTCAATAAACATAAAAACAAAACATATCAATAGCAGTTTATGTTGATTCAATTCCAACCAGTATGCTTATTTACAGATAAGTTAAAGCTTCAGATCTAGCCTTGGAAGCACGCAAATCACTTACAATGATATTTAAATATCTATATATTTTGTTATTTACCTTCTCCTTTCCCTGTCAGTATTTCTTTGGCCGTACAGAGTCAACCAGACTAGGCTGTACTTCTTGTGTCGTTAGACCTTTTGGTGGCGAATACCGGACAATGCGGGTTAGCAGCAACAACCCGTTTTACCGCATTTTCATCCTGATGTGCGGTACCGTAAAACCTAGAAAGACTGCCATAATTCCAGCATAAATCCCAGGGAAACACGAGAACTGGGTTTCATTTCCGCATTGGTAATGATGCGTTCAGGATCACTCGGATATGTTGCTATTAGCAAAACAGACACTGCGCTGAGTTTCAGTGCCCTATATTTCAGTTCCGGCAACTTTGACAAAAAAGAAAAAAATAAATAAAATAAATGGAAAAACTATCATCTTAAATACAAAAACTATACAACAATTGTGAAAAATTCTTGGATTAAAAAAATATAAATAAAAGTTGAGACTCAACGTACATCTTTTCAGCGTTTCCCCCGAAATTAAAATGTACGAGTTTATAAACGAGTCCATGAAGTATCTCAAAGAGGGCGGGAATAACGGATGATTTGGGAACCCGAGGTAGAAGTTGGACAGCCAGCAGGAACGGGGTGGTTGTCCTTGAAGGATTACCGACCGTCACGGAAATGTTATGTTCAGAACCTGCTATTTGAAGTCCCAACCACATAAAATATTGATCGAGGGTCGCACTTTCCTCTTTTGTTTTGAGTGAATACTTAACTCACACATGAGGGAGTCGGAAAAATCAATGAAATCAGCGGACGACTCACGAAATGGACACAGGAATGGAGGCAAAGCGGTGAGTTGTTAAGTTTTCGAAACAATTGTATTTATATCTGGTTCTTAATTTGAGAAATTAGTTATACTGTATGTACACTTAATTGATTATGATACATTACCTCCTACCTGAAATATAGTCTTTACATATATATAAGAAAATGTTTCAAACCGGCATGTGCGCTTCTGACCGTTTAACAATATCAATGCGCGTGATGAAAATAGTCCCCACCTCACATGTCAGAAAATTGACTAAACTTTATAAAATACAGCGAAAGGTTTCCTTTATATCCCTTTAAATGATTGATAGTATCAGCTGTGATATCTGTTCTGTCTGCAGAACGACAATGATGTGTCTATGATCGGTCACTGCAATCCAAACAAGGGTTTTTAGATGCAGTTTGTATAAAACGTCATGAGTGAATGCACATGTGTTTTGTACACCTGTAGGTCTTTATTTTTTCACGTGGTCTAGAAATTGTCCCAAAGGCGGGATAAAGGTGATTACATGAGATCTGTCTGCACAAATGACAGTGTCCTGCAAGCTTCCGGCGCAGGTCAGGATAAGGAGGACATCCATATGGCAGCAGACTGCTGTGTGCTTTGCCTCTTTCACAATAAAAGTCTGGCATGACAATTCTGCATCTGCTATTTCACTAAATGATTTAAGAATTTACAGTTCAGAAAATATATAAATTAATCTTGTTGTTGTTGTTTTCGAATTATTTATTTGTATTTTTTTTAATCATTTTTTTTTCTTCATCAACAAAAGCAGGCATTGTTGGAGAAAAGCATCCCTCCTCAGACGTCTCTGAATGATTCCTTGGAGGGGGAAGTTCGAGAATTCCTCACTGATGAAAGCCAGCTTCACACTTTTGACGACCTTACCAAAGTCAACCCGGTGACTCCAACAACAGGTAGGAAAAGACCTGTCGAGTCTCCACAGTTTCCACATCACTTCATACTGTAAACATGTGGGCTTAGTGTTTTTCTTCACCTAAATGCCAATAATGTGACCTTTTTCTCACAGGTTTTCTCATGATATTTTACATGTCATGAGTTCTATATTGTTTGTTTAGATATGTTTTTTTAATGATTGTGCCAAACTGTAGTTTTTAATAAAACTGCTCAGACATGTTTTACTTTATAGAAAAAAGGGATTTTTTTCTTTTGCTTTCAAGTATAGATTTTAAATTTATGAAATGACAAATTTGGGAAATGTCGTTTTTTTTTTTTTTTTAAATGTTTTAAATAAAACAGTTTAATGTTCTAAGTTGGGACCTTTTATTTGAGTTGGTTTTGATATGAGTGTGTTAATTTTGCTGAATGTTTATCTTTTTTGTGGCTGATTTAACATAAAAACAACAAATTCTGGGAAAAGTAGTTACACAATACCTTAAGTGTTAGAAGACATCTTAATACACGAACCACAACTATTTTCCTTTTAATTAAAACAAAATCTTTAGACTTTTATTTGGACAAATTGAAGAAAAAATATTTTACATTTTTACTTGTTTGTTTTTTTTTATTCTTTTAACTTTTACATTTTTTTAAATATAATTTGTGTAAAAAATAAATTAATTATAAACAGATTTCTTCAATCTGTGTTAAAAAATACCAACACATTATTTATTTATTTATTTATTAACTAGAGATGGTTTTATACCACTTTTTCTTTTTTTTTTTCTGCGCACATACCATTATTCTAATCCCTGGTATCTGCTGCTGATGGACTATTATTTCACTTTTCTAAACAAAAATAAAAAAAAAGCCTTAAGTATTGTTCAAGCTGTGCAACAATTCTGCTTTTATTTCCACATTTTTTGGGGAGCTTGATAAACATGCAGCACAATTGTAGCATTTGAAAACTAAATAATAAAATCGACAAAAAAATTCTGAAATTCAGAAGCTTAAAGAACTTAATTTTGTTTGGATACATTTGGAAACAATTAATCTTAATCATTCTTTGCTTGTTCTTTTGGATAATAGTGTACAGCTATAGAGTGAGCTCCACCTAGTGGCTAAACTGAAACGACTTCCAGGAGAAGCAGAACAATGTTTACAATGTTAATGATCTGAGCATTTTAGTTAGAGTTTTTCCTTTTGAGAACCCATGTAATACTGAATGCTATTAACAATCTCATTATATCATTAATCAATTTTACTGTATGTGAACTATATCAGATTAATGTAAATATCTTCAAGACATATAGACAAATGTGTAAACTCAAAAATTGAATTAGGGGATCGAAAGAATCGTTACAAATAAAAAATAGTGAACCAAATCAACTCTGAAAATTCTCGAAATCCAGCCCTAGTCATATATTGAATTGACGTTCAAAAGCTCTAATATCTCTGATAAACATTCATGTCAACGTAGTGTCACGTCTGTTCCTGTGAGTTTGTAATATTTCATGTGTTTTTCCACCAGTGCTGAAATGTCTGCAGGCCAGGTACAGCGCACAGGTGTTTTACACACAAGCTGGCTGCACCTTGGTGGCTTTGAACCCCTTCCAGCCCTTCCCAGGGCTTTACTCTTTGGACACGATGAAGCAATACCATGCTGCTCCTCAGCCTCAGGTATTTATATCATCCCAGCACTCTTTCACCACAGCACTGATGGAAGAAAAAGTAATCATCAGGGCGCTTCTGTCCTCAGGAGCTGAAGCCGCATGTTTTTATTGTGGCTGAAGAAGCCTACAGGAATATTCGGGATCAGCTGGAGCCGCTAAACCAGTCCTTGGTGGTCAGCGGTGAGAGTGGAGCTGGAAAGGTGAACCAACAAACGCTCTTAAAATGTCAAAACTTTATACTCTGTCTGGAGATATGAAACTTTGTTTATTCCTCATTTTCTAAAATTTTTATCAGATTTTTATGCTTTACATCAATTAAAACTGCCCATATAATTTGTGTTGACACTAAATTTACAGTCTCTTAAGTCAGTGGTCCCAAACCCCCAGGTAGAAAATACCAGAAAAAACACGTTTTAGTTTTTTGTATTTATCAATCTTAAAATCTGTAACACTTTTTGATGGTTGAAATATAGAGTACACACAAAGTTTAAAGCATCTGTAGATATTTTACAGGGATGAAGATACACTTTACCCTCAATAAGAAGAAAGTCACAAAAAAAAAATAAATCAGACGCCAACTTTAGCCTCTCATAGTGGAAACATTGTCTGAGATTGCATCGTCCTGAAACAGGTTCAGGACCACTTTTGTCAGTCATTTGGGAGAGCTCAGATGATGATGTCACAAATGTAAAAGCCTCTGATAGGTTGAAATTACGGCATTTAAGGAACTAACTTCATAGAACTCACTGCCTCCTTCAAAAAAAAAAACGTTCCCATTAGTGTTTTAATTATGATTATGACGCTTTTAACCAAAATCCCACAACCTAAATGTCTTCAAAAGCCATTTTACATAGATATTGTCAATCTTCAAGGAAAGGCATTGAATAAGCTTAAAAAGCTTCTGCCTATTCCTTTTTTTTATTGGTTGTCTGTTTGTATTGTATATTGTGTTGACTGTACAAATGGGAACTAAACCAATAAACTTGAACTTAAACTTGAACATGTTGATCTGAAGCCTCTGTTTCCAAAATCTCCTCTGAGGGGGCGTGGTTTTTGGAGCTGAGCTGAGTGCCGCCCCCCTCATCTGGTTACGATAGCTCTGTGTTTTGGTAGCATAAATCTTCGCCGCTGCTACATAAAACTGTTTATTTCATTCATTTTTTTTAAATTTAAGGACTAATGTTATAAATTGTCGTCTTTTAAAAATGCCAAATTAATGATGGAGAATGTAAGCAATAATTAAAGATCATATCATATTAAAATCTGTTTTGTTGATGTCACTCTGTCTTGTATTTCTAGACGTGGACGTCCCGTTGCTTGATGAAGTACTACGCCACGGTGGCGGCCTCGTCTTCAGCGCTGAAGAGTCAGAGCACAGTGGAGAGGATTGAGAGGAGAGTGCTGGACTCCAATCCCATCATGGAGGCTTTTGGTTAGCAGATATGAGGTTTAGTTTCATGGAAAAGCTGTAAGGTTTCTCCTAACAACACTGCGTCTCCTCTAGGCAACGCCTGCACGCTGCGGAACAACAACAGCAGTCGCTTTGGGAAGTTCATCCAGCTGCAACTCAACAGGTTCGTCCCGTAGTTTTCTAGAGGTCTTAGGATGGCGAGCGAGCTCTTTAAAATGTGTTTTGCTGGTCAGCGGTCAGCTGCTAGTCGGGGCGTCTGTGCAGACGTATCTGCTGGAGAAGACCCGCGTGTCCTGTCAACCTGCCAGTGAGAGGAACTTCCACATCTTTTATCAGGCGAGTCAGCCGCCCGGGCGAGTCTCACAGTCTGTTTGCGCGGCTGCAGAGCTGACAGATAGATGTTTTTTAGATGATGAGGGGGGCCACTGATGAGCAGAGGAGAGAATGGAAGATGCCCCTCAACCAGAGTTTTGATTGGCTGCCGAACTCTGACAAACAAATTGAAGGTTGGTGCTAAAACGTCAGGATGGGATGGAAACATAATTACTAATCACAAACGTCTGTGTTTTGCAGAGGATGTTTTTGAGGAAACCGTGGAGGCGATGCTTCACATGGGGATCAAAACTGAAACTCAAAGACACATCCTGAGGGTACAGTCCTCCTGATATTTTATATTGAAGTGTAATAATGTGAGGATGTACTGAAAACCTGCCAGCAGATTTGAAAAAAATTCAATACCCACTCTGAAAGGGATGTTTTTAACAGTGCATTCACACAGGACAAGAGTCACGCGGCAGGAGCGTCAAGTTCTAATAGCATTGTAACGTTCAGTCAAGATTCGATTCACAGTTTTAAAGTCACAATTTTTATTTTTTTGCCCATTTTTTTCCTTAACACAATAAATTAAAGGTATTTTAAGGCCAAGTATGTTTTCTTTTTGCCCATTACATCAAACTGTCTATTTTCCCAGTAACAAAAAGGATTCAGTTCAAATCAACAATTAAACATAATAATACTGACACTTCATTTTCCATTTTCTAAATCTCCGGGGTTGCTGGAGACTGTCCCGATTACTGTTGGGCAACCTGTTCAGGATAAGTCGGCAGCCTGTCACAGAGCCCATTGAGCTGGCGCGATCCCGCCCACTACGCCAGCCTGTTGGACAGTGTACCGAACTCCACTGGCAAGGCTCTGGCAGAGCTCTGCAGGAGCCTGAGTGGTGGTGCTCGCTTGCCTCTGGCCGGTTGGTACCCCGTCAGACGGAGAGCCACTGCGTGTGCGGTCGTAGCGGGCACCATCCCTTCAGCTCCATGGGCTTCTGACGTTTATCTCATTTTCATCAATCGTAAAAAAAATCATCCATTTTTATTTTTCCCTCTTGGGTTAATGTAGGACAGAAATTCTTCAAACTGGGCCACAGGCGGGGGGAAGTAATGTTTCAAACGGCCGTCATCGATGCGCAGCTCGCGGAGTAAAGGGTGAAACTCGCATGCTGTGAACATGAATGATCTGGCAAATCCAGACATGGCGACCTGCTTGCCGGCGCCTCATGGATTATCCATGATCCGTAAGGATCACTAGCCAAGGTTCAGCCCACACATTTACCGCGGACACCCACCGCCGCCGCCGCCACTGTCAGGGGAAGCAGAATGGCAAACCAATGGGATCAAAAATCACCCGGAAAAACAGCAAGGCAGTGCCTCACCTGCTCATGTACTACAGATAATAATAATTATTAGAAATATTTAAATGTTCCCACAGTTGGTTTTTATACTACAATTAATTAAACAAATAATGAAAGTTTAATTTCAATTTTTTCATTGAAAATTTAATTTTGACATTCGGGGTGTGGGGGCATGAGGAAAATTGCATATTAAGCATTCTTTTTCTCAGTTTTTATAGATGTTTTGTAAATGTAATCTACATGAAACAAAATGTTTTTACATTTTTGTTTGTGTTCAAAGTTCAAAGATGTGAGAGTGTATATTTATGCATATTTATGCTTTGAGGTACTTCATATATGTTTTCTCAAATACATATTTTAAAGCTTTTCAAAAAAGTAATTTTAGACTTTACCTTCTTATTTTTTTCACTTTTACTGATCCGTAAAATTTTCCGAACCGTGACACGGTCCGATCTGTGAAAACTTTCAACGCACTATCAGTGGCAACACGTTGTTTACGTAGAGCCTGAAAACAATCTTAGAAACTTAAGTGAACGTGAGAGTTTTGAACACAGAAGCCTGAAACGCACATTTCCATGTGTCTTCATTGACTTTCCGTTGGAGGTGGTCCCTAGGACATGTGTTGCAGCTTCAGACGAGCTTTTTTATGTTTTCTATGGATTAGTTCTCTTTCTAAGGGCTTCCACAAGAAAACACGGATGCTCTAATATAGACCAAAAGACTTTATGGAAAAACTGTGGTAGAGTGTCCGTCATGAGTTCAAAACCCAGCCAAGTCAGACCAACGTTTCTTAAAAAGGGTACCTAGTGTCTCCCTGTTTGACACTCAGCATGAAGGGGTTGGATTGGGTGGTTTAATCACCAAATAGTTCTCAAGCGCGGCTGTGTCTGCAGCTCACCCCCCCTAGGGGGTGGGTCAAATGAAGAGAACAAACAGCTAATGGGGCTTTAACTTAACTTTAAACTCTTTTACTTTTGTTGTTTTTTTGTTTTGCAGATTTTAGCTGGAATTCTACACTTAGGGAACGTGAGGTTCTCCTCCCCAGGAGAAGAGCATCAGCTTTGTCAGCTTCCTGAAGATTCTGAAGGTATGTTTGATTCTTCTGATATCCTGGTAACTTTCATTCATTTACTAACACCTCGATCACCGGTGATGCTGATGCTACCATAAAATGCGAATGACCTTTCAGAGTCCATGCAGACGGCGGCCAAGCTGCTCTCTGTTCCTGCTCAGGAGTTTCTGACGTGTTTGAGGGTGAGGACTCTGAAGGCGGGGAAGCAGAGCCTCCTGAAGCCCTGCTCACAGTCCGAGTGTCGAGTGAGGAGAGACTGCCTGGCCAAGACCATTTACTCCCAGTAAGAGCATCAGCTTGATCCTAACATTTATTTGCTTGTGATCCCGGAGTCAGTCCTACTTCATGTGGATTATTGTAAACAGTGTTTGCTCTGATCTGTGGTTCTTTAAGTTCATGCTCGTCTTCTGTCCCACCAGACTGTTTGAATGGCTGGTTATATTTATCAATAACAGCATCTGTGCAGACAAATCCACGTGGAGCAGTTTCATCGGTAAAAAGCCTGAAACGGTTTTCTGTTCTTTCATCCACGCCAGCAGAGTTTGACACCGTTTGTCCCGAAATTTGCAGGAGTCTTAGACGTGTACGGCTTCGAGTGTTTCCATGTCAACAAGCTGGAGCAGCTTTGCATCAACTACGCCAACGAGAAGCTGCAGCAGCATTTTGTGGCTCATTATCTCAAAGCGCAGCAGGTATTCATCCGTTTGTCCACACCGCAGAGGAAACATGAAAATCTGCTCACTTTGAATGAAATGAAACATTTAGGTGGGAAATGAGCCCATTGCCGTGGATTTGTTCATTTTTGTATTAGATTAATACATTAACAGAGTTGTAGGAGTTAGGTCAACAAAGTTTTAGCCATTTTTGAGTTTCATTAACTCGTAGTTTAAAAAAAAAGTTAAATAAAAACTCACTAGCTGTGTTGAAAACAAAGTAGATCTTAGTGTGAATTCAGGATCTCCGTACCCTTAAAAATCAGCTTAATAAACATGTTCTATAATGAAATGTTTAAGGCTGAATTAATCATAGTAAAACAATGGAAATCAATCAATCAAACTTTATTTATAAAAGCGCTTCTCATGCTTTGGGCAGCTTGAAGCACTTTACATTTAAATATTTTTTATTTTTAACATGAGGAGAAAACCAGAAAAAAAAATACTATTTTTGTGAATTTTTGAGACCATTTAGAATTAATTGTTTTGGTTTTTTTTGGACATTTTAATTCTAAAACTGTCTTCCAACTAAAATCTCTGAAATGAAAAAAAATTGACTGACTTTCATAAAAAAAATATATATATATAATTCTATGAGAGAAATTATACACTGCAAAAAGAGGAAGCGTAAAAATCGAAACTGGACAATAATCTTAATCGGAAAATCACTAGAAAGAACAAACAGGGACAGACTTAACATAAGGCAAAGACAGGGGATCGGCTGAAAGCTGAAAACTTAATAAGAGTGTCTAAAAAATTTCTTAGGCCCATTTATATTTAATTTTATCATATAAAAACACCCCAGGTCAATGTAATGGCATAAGGTTAAAGTAAGTACATTTGAGTGTTATTTCAGTTTTTAAATTATTATCAAAACAGTTTGATTGTTGACATTAATGCTGTCTAAAGTGGACCAGAAATGAAGTTATTTGGCTTTTCCCCCTGAGTGTGTGTGAGTCCTAAATCAAGTTTGAAGTAAAAGGATTTTTGATTCATTTTAATCATTTCAAAATTTCTAGATTCCATAATTAAACGTCTTTGATTTTGAGAAAAGCTTGGAAAGGTGTGGAGCAAAGAGAAGTTAAGGCAACTTCAAACCTGGTGAAAGATCTTAAATCCTTGCAAGTATCAAATAGTAAAATTAGTTTTTTTCCACATCAACTTTTAAAACATTTAAAACAGTCACCTTCTTTTAGTTTTTCAAGTTTCCTGATGAAGTTTACAGCCTCTTTGCTTGATTTGTCTTTGAATCCACAAAAACGTATCTGTACGCCCGTCTGCTTCAAAAATGTAATTAAAAAAACCTTGCTTTACTGAAGGAACAAATAGATTTAGGAACATTACACATTTAGTGGTTAAAGAATTCATCTTATTCTAAAGGAGTCATTCCAGTGACACTGGTCGAACAGTTAGTCTGTTAAAGCATCAGAGTCTCAGAGTTCTTCATTTGTGTTCATGGACAGTTTGCATTGAGGTGTTTGAGATCTCTGATGAAATGTTTCCGTCTTTGGAGCAGTTTTTGATCTGTTTTGTTTCCTTCAGGAGGAGTATGTGTCAGAGGGGTTGCAATGGTCCTTTGTGAAGTACCAGGACAACCAGAGCTGCCTGGATCTCTTAGAGGGAAGCCCTGTCAGTGTGTTTTCTCTTCTAAATGAGGTATGAAGGACTTTTAGCTTTTTATTAAGCACAGATTAAGAAAGGACAGTATTTGCTTGTCATGTGGAAACTTTCTGCTTGTCATCATTTGGAATATTTTAGCTCAAAGTGGTGATAAAGTGCACAAAACGTCTGAGAAAAGATAAAATAGACAATAGATAAAATACACGTACTAACTGACGTATTTCTCTTTCCTTCTTGCCCTTCTAACTTGATCTGAAGGAAAGCCGTCTTAACCGGGCTTCAGACCCAAACATGCTGAGGGTTCGGCTGGAGAAGGAGCTGAGCCATAACCCCAACATCAGCTGGGACAAGTTCAGCAGGGTGCCACACTTCACCGTGGCTCACTACGCAGGCAGAGTTAGCTACCAGATAGAAGGCATGGTGGAGAAAAACAAGGTGAGAAAAATGCACATTTGTGTAAAGGTCGAGACTGGAAATCTGAACTAATACTTAGATATCTGCTAGATTAAACTGTTTTAGATTAACAAAAGTTCCAGGTTGATCTGATTGGATTTTCTGATTTAACGTGTCTGCTTTGAGTGGAGCAAAGCTGACCTGAGTTTGTTGAGGAGGAGTGTGTCTGTTCCCTCATTCTAAAAATAACCTGTGATAGGGAAAATCCACAAAAGTAGGATTCTAGATGTGTCCAGGCTGTACAACTGCTTTCTACACTTTTCTTAGACAACATTCACACTTTTCTCTTTTGCTTACACTCTCAAAGTTCAAACCTTCATAGAAAATTAAGTCCAGGAATATAGAATGAAAAGAAAGACTTATGGAAATGTGGCAAACTGAATGCGTTCAATGCCAAAGACACAGCACAGAGGAGACTGATTGACAAGCCAATCGGAATAGAGAACCCAGTGTGGGTGAAAAAAGCATGCAACATTGCACAGAAAAAAATCTGCACAACGGCGAGACCGCACTGTAGAAAGAACTACTGTTGTTGGTGTTTCACAGCAATCAACATTATGTAGAATTTTGTGCTTCTTTCACAAACTTCTCCCTAATTTTTATACTGCTTGTTTTTTCTTCTCTTAATCATCATTTTGATGTTTTTTTTTTCATAGAACTTTATGGAACATCATGTAAAATGACAAATTACAACAGTGAGCATTCCATAAAAAATCAATGACTAATGTTATCTTTCAACAAGAAAATTACAATATGCAAAAAGGTAATGGGAACATGGGAAGCAGAAGTAAATCATTTCAAGTAACAATAACCATAATATTAATAGAAGGAAAATATTACTTAAGCACTAACAAAAGAAGAAGAAAAAACTAAGATAGGGAATTATTCGTCAAACAGAAAAGCTCAAATTGTTCCAGTGTTACATGCCTTGGGTATAAACATTTTGATGTTCCTGCCACTTCCCATCATCTGCTGACATCATTTCCTGACTTTCTTCTTTAGTTGATTGTGTTTAGATTGTGTAAAAATTGCGTAAACACATTTGATTGACAGTTCTGTCAGGGCTGACCACTGACTGTATATGAGAACTGGACCAAGTGAGTGTGACATCATATATAGAAAATGATTTAGTTCCTACTCTTAAAAATTAAGGCAATTCAGTCGCCATTTTTTTTTACTATACAGACGTCGCCATGTTGGAACTAGAAGAGGCAATTGGTCCTGAGTCTGTCAATCAAACATTCAAATGTTCAATGTAGGACCACCCACTTTTATTGAGGCATCTGATTGGCCAGTTTGTGTTTTGAAAAACTTGCACTGCAAGAAAAATATCATGAAAAAACTTAAATTAAATAAAAGGAGTTGTGGGTGGAATCTGGATTATTTTCTTTTTTTTTTTTTTTTAAATCTGTAAGTAGCAGCAGAGGTCATCGACACATCAATCATTTCAGTCTTTTGCTCTGTAGGATCCAGTTCCAGCGGAGCTCATCGGTCTGCTTCAGAAATCGGACAACCCCCTGCTTTGTCAAATCTTCTCTGGGCTGGAATCCGAGAACCCAACAACCAGGGGACTCGCTAAAGTCACGGTGGTCTCCAAGTTCAAGGTAGGAGAGGCAAACTTCAATCCTCCACAGCCTTTGTCCCATGTGGCTGATTCATGACGATTGTAGAACTCTCTGGAGAGCCTGATGTCCATCCTCCTCAACACCACTCCTCACTACACCCGCTGCATCAAACCCAACCCCGACTGCAAACCTCTGACCTTCAAACAAGAGGAGGTAACTTCTGTCTCTGTGTCTGCCAGTCTTTGTCAAAGGAAAAGCTTAATGTCTTCATGTCTGTCAGGTGATCCTGCAGCTGGAGGCTTGTGGGATTGTACAAACCATTCATATCAGTGCTGCAGGATTTCCAATCAGGTGCAGCATTTTTTTTTTTTTACTAATTTTCAGCTTTAGAGTTCAGATTTTCTCAGATCTCTCTTTTTCTCTTTTACAGAATTCCTTTCAAAAGCTTCATGCAGCGATATGGATTGATTTTGAAACATTTAAAAAGGGGAAAAAGCAGTGATGGTACGTCCATTCCTCCTCAAATGATTAATTTCTGGTAAAAAAAAAAATTCCTCTCTTCCTTCTCTGGTTCTATGGCCAACTGTATTTTAAGACGTTTGCTCTTCTTCTGTTGTTTTTCTGATAATGGAGGACATTTATAAATATTTTTATTTCTGAGTATTTGCTTATTTGAACTTTTGTGAATCAGGGACAGATTAAGAAAAAATTAAGTAGGAAAAAGAGCGTATGTGTGTTGAAGAAAGTACAATGAACAATGTGAAAGTACAACTTTCTGCTGTGCTCTGGAAAAGGGAAGAGGGGTGGGGTTGCTCCATGCCAACAGTCCCACCTACAATTCAAAGGTAAATTTCTAATAAACTCAAGCTGCTCTGCTGAAACAATGTCCTGTAAAACAACAAGTTTTAAATTTAGGCTAAAACTTGCTAATCTTAATCAAAAGACCACTTTTAACATGGATCAAAAAATAGATTTAAATAGATCTCATGCTTAACTTAACCTGACTAAATGACTGCTATCAGCCTTGCAATGTGTTAAGCTGTTGGGTTGGTTCCTGCTGCCATGTCTGCAACTGGTTTATGTTGGAGTGTTGAGTGAGCCGGCTGCTGGACAGCATAGTGAGCTGGCGGGGTCACCGCCCTGGCTGCTGGTGTTGTGCCAAGGTACATCCCCCCTGCCAGAATGTGTATCCCTGGTTTCAGGCATCGTTTATTTTTTTCGTAGCCCTCATATCCATAAAGAGCATAAAAAAAGTTGGAGGATTACGAAAACTTTATTCTTGGGGGTTCTGTGTGTTTACTTTTATTTTTTAACACATATTCTATGTAAGATGAGAGGTGACATGAATTCTGTCAGGCTGCTGCTGATCTAACTTGCTAGAATATGTTCCCCCCCAATAATTTACAGTAGAAACATCAAATATGGAGTAATTATCCATTGTTACATGTGTTCATAACAAGGTCACTTTGATAAATTGCCTTTCTGATCCTAAATTCTAATTAGTCAAAGGTCTTTTTTTTTTACACAAGAAGCTATCATTGTTTTACATGGAATATGTAGAGGAAAAATGCAAATATGACACTAAACTCCCACAAAAAAAATATATTGTGATCATTCACCTTATTTTTGCACTTTTTTGGACAAAATATGAGTGTTACACAACAAATCAGCGATCCCTGAGATCGGGGATACACATTCCTGTAGGGGGTACGTACTGGCGACTGAATTGATTTCATTTGGTTGACCAGTCACCAGCACCTATGCAGATGTTGCAGGCCGAACACATGTGATACAGACACCAGAAGTAAGTCTTTTTCTGAATCTGTGAGACCTCCCTGGACTTGTCTGGGCTGCTGCTGACACTTTAGTGACCAGAAGCTGTGAAATCCTCTCAGCTGCTGCGTGATAAATCTGAATATCTGTACAGCTGGAGTTGTCGTTGATATTTCTAAGAATTGTCTTTCTTTGTCTATCTCAGATTTGCATGTGGACAACAACAACTCCCCCCAACAGGAAGTGGAGCAGCTCCTCAGCGCGGTGTTAAATCAACGCTCCTGTGATGAACGTTGTTTACTGGTGCATTGTGGGAGAACTAAAGTCTTCCTCACTCAAGCAATGGTCAGTATTTAACAACATGACTTTTCCCTCCTTCGTGGAGGCTCATTCACACTCGATGACCTCCCTGACTCGTCTCACAGCTAGACGTGCTGGAGGATCAGAGGAGGAACATCCTGTCTCGGTGCGCCTTCTCCATTCAGTGCTGCTGGCTACGGTACCAGCGCCGCAGACGCCTCGCCCGCCGGCAGTCGGCTACTTTAATCCAAGCAGGTAAAAAGATAATGCTGTGGAAAGGTGCTGGCAGGTTCAACAAAGCCATGTGGCCTCGATCCCTCTGTGTTGACCTGATGTGTGGTCATCAGGAGCCAGCCGCTGGTGTCTCCCCTCTGTGTTGATCCCTTCAGATGCTGCCGCTCTGAACAGCTAATGTGATTACTGTGTGGAAGTCTTTGAAAGCCTTAATGCTGCCCTAAATGACGCAGATGGAGTTTGTTTGAAACCTGATTAATGGATTTGAAATTGTGTTTCGAAGCTGTGAGGTCCTGGCTGGTTAGGAAACAGGTCCAGAGATGGAACAGAGCAGCTGCAGTGATCCAGAGCAAGTGGAAGCACTGGAAGGTGAGAACAGATCTCTGTTGAATAACATGTTTTCAAGTGTGACAGAGACTGAGATACTCCTGTGTAGGAGCATATTCACATGAAAGCAGTCAGTGGGATATGACCATTGACTGTAAATGAGAAATGGACTGAGTGGATCAATTCAATTCAGTTTTTTTTTATTATTTCTATCTTCTCAATTCAATTCGACTTAATTTTGGGTTTACACATTAATACACATTTGTTTAGAAATACATTATTAATCTATATATGTTTTGAATATATTTATATTAATCTGATAAAGTTCACATACTGTAAAATGTATTAGTCAAATAATGACATTGTTAATATCATACAGTGTTACATGGATTCTCTAAAAGAGAAGTTCTAACAAAAGTGTTCAGATCATTAACATTATAAACACTGTTCTGCTTCTCCTGGAGGGTGTTTCAGTTTGGCCACTAGGTGGCGATTGGGCTATAGCATTACACTTTTTTTTTTAAGAAGAATAAGTAAAGAATGAGCAAAAAACTGTGTTTGAGATCACAACAGTTACTTTAAAAAAAATTCCTTAAAAGGGTTTGGAAATTTTATCCCTCTGAGTTTATAAAGATATTCATTTAGTGAGCAATGTATGTTTAGGTCAACCAAGTGTTAGCTGGGAAATTACAGTCAACACTAGCATCAAGCTAGTTGAATTTAGCTTTATGTGCTAAATTGAGCTCTATTTTTATGAATCGATTATTGATCTATTAAGTTTAAATTGATTCAAATCGATTAACTGATTTTAACAACCCATCCCAATTAGAGCCAGCAGTCATTTTCTATGAGTGACGTCACTCTCGCTCAGTCCAGTTTTCATTTACAGTTATCAGAAATGACTATATGTCGACATGTGCCATCTTAGTGCAGGAAATAACCAGATTTACACTGTTATATGATATTTTGAGGCACTTTGCCATGATTCCATCCATTTTCTAAACTCTTTCTGGGTCAAGAGGTTGCTGGAGCCTTTCCCAGTCACTGTAGGGGAAAAGTGGGAACTACCATGAGCAGTCGTGTGCCATAATTCTCAAAAACAACTAATGTTAATGTTAATGTCCTACTGATGATTTGTGTTGCACTGCTGTACATGCTTCCAAGAGCTGATCAAGCTTATTTCCTGTGCTCATTGTTTAACTGAGTACCAGTTTTCTGATCTCAGAAGTGGATTTCTAATGCCGCTCTGCAGAAACTATGTCCTAAAAGATGACGCAAGTTTAAAAACGGCATAATCATAATTAAAAGACCACTGGGAAGGCTTTGACAATAGATGAAGAGATGATCGTAGTGGGACTTTCATGCAACACTAAATGGACAGGCTAAATGCTTTAACAAAGTCAAACACAAATTGGATTTAAAAATACAATAATATAAAATATATTTTTCATTTTTTATCTATGAAATAAAAACTTTTCTACTCAAATTTAAAGATTTTTATGACTTTCTTTTTTTTAAAGGAAATAATTAGTTTCCAAAATGTTCTTTTGATCCAGAAAATAAGTTTAATGTACTGATGATGTGGTTTAAGTTTGTGTTATTTTAAAGTAACCTCATGTTTCATTGCTGCGGCAGACTGTGTTAAAGCTCTTGGCTGAGGCAGAGCTTGACGACGCCACAGACCTGGTGGAGGACGGCGCCCCGCCGGTGGACCCTGTCGTTCGGGAGCGAGGTTCCGTCCAGCTCCCCAGTATCCAGGAGCCGGTGACGGTGCGGGGGTGGCCTCTGGGGCTGGCCTTGGCCTCCGCTCCTTCCATCACCGTGTCGTTGACCGCCACAGGCTTTCAGAAGTTGGTCTCTGTGGTGACGTCCCTCAACCTGCCCTCCAGGAGAGGAGAGTACAAGGTGGAAACCAACCAGTATAAGCAGGGGCTGGCCTCCATTCGAGCCCAGCCGAAGGTGAGAGAACGTCCACACAGCTCCTGAATACAAAGATCTGATGAAATATCTCATCGGCTTGTGTTGGATCACACACAGGGATCTGTTAAGCTGCACTGTCAGCGGTCGCCTCTTCTTTACGCCGACACACAACCAGACCTGAAGAGTGTTGTGACCGGGTTCAACGAAATCCTGCTGGAGCAGACGCTGTGAGAACCTTCTCTGCTGGACCAACTCCTTCAGGACGCTAGTCTTAGAACATCAAAACGCAAAAATAATTCCATACATTTTACCCAAATCCAGGTTTAAGTTCTGTTTAGATATGGTCGGGAATAGTCATGTAGTATTAGGAAGTATAAAAGCTCTCCAGTGTCCACAATAGTGATCTCTTTTGAAATCATGACAGCAAAAACTGGAGCTCAATGAAGCACTTTTATTGAATGAATGCTGCTCTAAACACTATTTCCCATAGTGCCTTTAAACAAAAAAAATCTACACTTTCACTACAAATGAGCTTTTAATTCATTCAATGTATTTTTGCTGAAGGATTATTTATCTTCCATTTATGTTGGGGTGTTTCATGCAATCTGATTTCAGATGGTTTTTTTTTAGCATTTTACTCATGTTTTGTTGGCATTTATAAAAGAAAACAAACAAATATTGCACATGTGAAGCACATATTGCACAATAAAAACGCACAACTGCTCACTGAGAGCAAAATGACACTAACTAAAGGGACCTTTGAGATGCATTAAAATAACTTTAGAAAAAGTTTATAAATATCAGACAAATGTGGGTTTGAAAGCAAACTGATAATGACACTAATTGTTTGGAAAAAAAAAAAAAAAAAAACTCCAGTTAATATTATTGCTATTTATATAATAGGGCAGAAACAATAGGTGGCTGACTTATTTTTTCCTTTCCAATTTAAACCTTTAAAACTGTTTTGACTCTTTACTATATGCAAACTTTTGTTTTGAAATTCATTCATTGAAATGTTGGGTTTTACTGTGACCATTTATATTTGCAAACAGTAAACCATCTTTTCACACGTGAGCTGTCTGACAGCAGCTCCTGAGTCCGACTGAAACATTATGAAGCCAATTGAAGTATTTATCATAGTTACCAGGAAGTATGTTTTATCTCAAGAAATAAACAAATGAAGCTTTAACTGTAAATCGTGTTTTTTGAGAGTTGATTTTACTGTTATACAAATGTGCATTACAAAAACAATTCAGTAAGTTTATTCAATAAATGGTCATTTTAAAAGTTGTCACTTTCTGTTTGGTCATTTTCAACTATTTTCAAGGACTGGTCAGTTCTTTGAATTGACCTGCAAGCAGAATATGTATATAGAAGCACTTTGAAACATTTTGGTTTGAAAGAAATTCCTTATTTCACAGAGTATCACAAGACATGAGGTGATACTGAGGACGCTGCACTGAGGTCGAGGTGGCCAAGAGTCGTGAGGAGACTGGAATCACCTGCCAACATTTGTAATTTTGACAAGAGCAGTTTCAGTGATATGATGAGAAAACCAGATGGAAACTGCTCATAGAGGTTGTTTTGAGGAAGATGTGCTTGGAGTTGGGTATCTACTGCTTTTTCTAAAATTATTGAAATTAATAAATCAGTAGATTATTAAAATTATATGGATCTGATCCAGGGTTTTTATAATTGGGGTAATAACTGCTGTTTTTAAATCTTGCAGTGCCAAATGTGTCCCCCATGCTGAAGCTAGTACATGTGCAGGTTCTTCTAAAGTTTGCAAGAGAACATTTGGATGATCCAGGAGAGGATTGGGTGAATGTCTTATGGTCAGATGAAGATGATGCTGAGTTGCATCCAAAGAACGCCATATCTACTGTGAAGCACGTAGGTGGAAACTTCATGGTTTGGGGCTTATTGTCCTGGAGTGACCTAGCCAGTGTCCAGATCTCAACCCCATTGAACATCTTTGGAGGGAGTTGAAAGTCCATGTTGCCTAGCGACGGCCCAAAAACACCATTGCTCTAGAGGAGATCTGCATGGAGGAATGGACCAAGAGACCAGCAACAATTTGAGAAAACACTTGACTGCTGTTATAGCCAACCACGGGTATACAAGAAAGTATTGACACCTTTTGTGCTTATACATTTTTTTTAATAAAAGTTTGAATTCCATAACAGGTGAGTATTGCGTTGTTATGGGTAAATTAATTTGGCCATGAGTGAATGAATTATTGCTGTTACAACAGCAATTAGCACAGGTATAAAAAAATGCCTGTTTTTCTTCATGGAATAGATGGAACTTGTTAGTTTGATTGCAGTATGCAATCATTAGTTTGATTGCAGTTATGCAATCAAACTAATGATTGCAGTATGCAATCAAACTAATGATTGCAGTATGCAATCATTAGTTTGATTGCAGTATGCAATCAAACTATTGTTCTTCTGTTTTATTATTAGTTTGATTGCAGTTATGCAATCAAACTATTGTTCTTCTGTTTTATTATTAGTTTGATTGCAGTATGCAATCAAACTATTGTTCTTCTGTTTTATTAGTTTGATTGCAGTATGCAATCAAACTATTGTTCTTCTGTTTTATTATTTTTCTTCTTCTTCTTCTTCTTATTCTTCCGTACGTTTTTCGCCGATCGATATCTCCTGCATACTTCATGCGATTTCTGCCATTCTGGTATCAAAATGTTCAGCTTGTTAAGGACATGGGTGCTCTCTTTAAAAATGTATTCTGCATCTTATGGTTTTTATGCAAATTATGCAAATTTATGCAAATTTTGCCATAGAAATGAATGGAGAAGGCTTTTTTTGAGCTCCAAACTTTCTGCATTTGTAACTTCTGCATTCTTTATGCTATCTTAAAAAATTAAGCATGCATTCCTTCAGCTATTTGTGGACTTTTTGGCTGTTTTCAAATAATTTTGCAATTATTTATAGTTTTTAAAATAATTGAAGTTGTTTAAAAATAAGATATAATGGAAGTCAATGAGAAGTCTGCTTTTCTCAAAACTTTTTTCACTGTTTTTGAAATGTATCTCCTCCTACAATTTTTTAGCTAGAAACGCCATTCAAACTTCAAAACTTAGAGGAGAGCCGGGGCTCTTCAGGTATTACTTTTATTTTGGATAAGTGTTATAGTTTTTGAACTACAGCTGTTTGAAATCAGGCAGATTTTGATTTTTTTCACATTTAAGGAGAATCTAGAGTGGATGACGTCATCACCTAGAGTGAGAAGCACTTTTCTTGAAAGAAAAAAAAAATTCTGATAAACTGCTGTAACTCAGCCACCGTTAGTCACAGAGTCATCATTTTTTCAGCAAAATGCAGGAAAATTCCTCTAAATTCATAAAATATAACTCTCAAACCTATAGTGCAAATACTTTTGCCCCTATATTGCCTAGAATGACATGAAGTTGCCTCATCTGCCCTATACCCAGCCATATTAAATTTTCACGCTTCGTCTGAAAGCCTATGATGTTTTTAACTTGCCATTTTGAGAACATGATTGAACTTACAAGAATGAAACTTTCACACATTATGACCCCAAGCCTTGTGGTTCTCACAAGGGTTCAACAGATGATTGCATACTGCAATCAAACTAATTATCACTGATTTACAGATGTGACTGTATTGAGTGTTTTACACTCTCACACATTCTAAGTCTGATTAACCTTGATGACAGTGTGTATTTCATAACATGCACGTTGTTATCAGATAGTTATTACTATGTTCTCCATTCTGGTCATTGTTGTAGTTGGACAGATGACTAGGAACATGGCTTTGTAAAAATGTATTCTGCCCACATGTTAAAAGTCACATTGTAGAGAGTTCACTATATAGTTACATGTATATACATTTTTAATAAACTCTACTAATAGAATCATGCACATTTATGTAATAAATCACACCCAATGCCATTACAAACTTTGGTCTTCTTTCACTCATAGCAACATATAGCTAATTTGACAACCAGTGAAGATTTATTACATACTTTGAGATTCTGCTAATATTTACAAGTATGGCATAGTGGTGGTGTGGGGGGCTGCTGATGCAGTGCACCCCACAAACAAAAAAAAAAACAACGCCACCCCGGAATACCGGGTCCGGGGAACCCAGGTGCAGTCCTAACGAAGGACACGTAGATTTTCCCAACAGGCCAAGACGTGGTTCCAGTTTCAATAAATAGTTTTATTACAAATAAAATGAATTAAAACAATAAGTTAGAATAAAACCTAGCTCGGGGAAGGCTTACCGGCAGAACGCTGGGCAGACGAGGGGAGGACAAAAAAGGAAAAACAAAACTGAACACACCCCACAGTGACACGCACACACTCGTGAAAAGACTTTGACCAACACCAGAACATGCACACAAACTGGCCTCCACCGTCGTCGCCCAACACGCTCTGCAAGCACTTCACCCTAAAAGATCAAATTAAAACAAGTTAAAAAAAAATTAAAAGGCAACCGTCCATACAGTCTCGGGGCTCCCTGAAGCCTGAAGCTTGAAGCGGGGAGGGCTCGCCGTGGGCCTGAAGCCTGAAGCTTGAAGCGGGGAGGGCTCGCCGTGGGCCTGAAGCCTGAAGCTTGAAACGGGGAGGGCTCGCCGTGGGGCCTGAAGCCTGAAGCTTGAAACGGGGAGGGCTCGCCGTGGGGCCTGAAGCCTGAAGCTTGAAACGGGGAGGGCTCGCCGTGGGGCCTGCAGCAGGAAACCTGAAGCAGGGTGGTAGCCGGGAGCCTGTAGCTTGTAGCCGGGAGCCTGACCGTTGGTTTCGCTGCACCGCACAGAAACCAAAAAGAAGCAAAAACAAAACAGCACAAAACAAAACAAAACAGCAGTGGTGCCTCTCCTGCACCTAAAAACAGATAAAAGTAAGTTAAGAATTAAAAAAACAGGCACAAGCACAAACACCTGAAGTGCTCCAGATTACCTGAATGGCTGGAGGAAACAGATTCACACAGCGCACGTGTAATTCATGTCAGCCTCTCCAGGTAATGGAGTGCTTTGGTTTGTTGACCAAACCAGCAGAGAGCTGACAATGAAGAAGTGGCGTGGCTGGGCACAGTGCTTAAGATCCCTATAGGGTGAGCCAAACCATTTTATACTCTTCCCCAGGGACTCAGTGATTGGGAGATTGAGTGCAGCTGCACAGACTGCTGCTACACAAATATGCTAGCTGTTATAACTCATTTAGCTATTATTCCATTTTTGTCCTGCTAATTTGGTATGAAACCACATATGTTCATATTATGCTGCTGTTTTGACTAATTTGACATCATCTGAGGCTTTTAAAGCTTAATTGGATTTTGGCTATTTTTTTTATGTTTTGGCTAATTTTGCATTTACTGGTGTTTTTTAAGGTAATTTTGAGTTTTGCTAATATCTTAGCATTAAGCTAGACGTTTTTTGTTCAATGCACATTTACCATGGTTTTTCCAAGCTAATTTAGCCTTTAGCTAATTTTTTTTGCATATTTTTTGCTGTTTTAGTTAGTTTGGGATTTACTGAGGTCTTACTTATAGCTTTAAATTTATGCAAATAAGCATCAGCAATTTATTCAACCTTTTTTCCTTTTAAAACATTTTAGCTTATTCTGCTAAAAGTTATGCAATGAAGCAATTAAAGCAACGACCTTCTGCAATTCTGCAATCAAACGTATTTCCGCAGGAAATGCAATTTATCTAGTTGTCTGATTGCTGAAAGCAATCAGAGTATGTTATCCACCTTCTTTATTCTATTTTATTGTCTGATTGCTGAAAGCAATCAGAGTATGTTATTGTAATTCTTTATTATTGTCTGATTGCTGAAAGCAATCAGAGTATGTTGTTGTACAACTTTATTGTCTGATTGCTGAAAGCAATCAGAGTATGTTGTTGTACAACTTTATTGTCTGATTGCTGAAAGCAATCAGAGTATGTTGTTGTACAACTTTATTATAGTTTATTGTCTGATTGCTGAAAGCAATCAGAGTATGTTATCCTACTACTTTATTATAGTTTATTATTATTCTCTTTTCTTATTCCGTCAAAAGTTTGGCCCGCTACTCCTCCTACAGTTTAAAAGCTATAAAGCTGAAACTTATACAGTTTGTAGGGCTTGCTTGTGTGACCTGTGCTATTATACAGTTTTCTGATTGCAGCTATGGTTGATTTTATATTAATATTTTTATGAATTATTTTTCCCATTGACTTAACATTGAGAGCACCTTTAAATGCTTATATCTTAAAAAATACTAAATATAATTTCATGAAACTTTCCAATATGATAGGGTATAGTAAACTACACGTTCTATTAAAATTCTAGCTCAATGGTACTCAATAGCGCCACCAGGTGGTCGTTTAAGTACGTAATTGGTTTTTGGCCTCTATCTCGAATACCGTAAGTCAGAAATTTATGCTTTCTTTTTCTGTGTGTTCCTTGGATGCTAATGAACGTTTTTCAAATTGGGACCATAGACTTCCGTCTAACTAGATTTTTCGCTATTTGCGATTTTTCGTAAAACACGTTTTTGGCTCCCTATTCAACATAGTTTAACAAAACTTGACAAAAATTGGTACATACCCTATTTGGACTACCCCGAATTCAATGGTACCACTCAATTGGCCAAATTCCTTACCGTTTTTGAGATAATCGTAATGATAATGAGGTGGGTGTGGTCACAGATTTTTAACATGCTCTAGATCATACAAAGATTGTCAGAACTTCACAAGTTTTGAAATATAGCTTCATCCCACAGTGATAAAGAAGTATGAAAAATTTTATGAAAATATTCCAAAAGGTGGCGCTATAATTAAGGAAATTGTGTTTAAGCCTCTATCTCAAAAACTACTCAACCTAGCTGCATAAAATTCAACGCATAGATTGCAGGAGGAGACTTGTATAACATACTAGAAAAAGGGCTGTGCTGCGCCACCTAGTGGTGACTCAAGAAGGATAAGCAAAAATTGGATGGGTCCTGTTATCTTCCAAATAGTTGCAGGTTTCAACATGCAACCACTTGTATTTTGTTAAGTTGATCAAGGAGGTTTTTGGTATAAAATTTCGTACCATTTGGGTTTATGGTTGATTTTATACGAATTTTTAAAAATATTTTTTCCCCCTATCAAATTACATGGGACACACTTTAAATTACTATTATCTTAAAAAGTAGTTGATCAACTGGTATGAAACTTTGTAAGTAGATACTTCAGACCAATCTTTAAATGCTCAATCAATTTTGGCTCTATTGCGCCACCAGGTGGTCAGTTGGAGCACTTAAGTGTTAAGGCCTTATTCTCCAAGTGCATTTGTCTTAAGCCCTGCCTTTTACTGCTTTGTGATTCATTGGATAGTAAAACAATAGCCTATAATCATTTGCGATCTCTATTGTGTAAGACTTTTTCTCAATTGACGATTTTTCGCAAAACACTTTTTTGACTCCCCGTGTCACATACTTTGACTAATCTTTACAGTTTTCTGCACATAGCCTATTTGGGCTACCACAAATCCAATGGTAATATCCGTTTTCCATAGTTCCGTACGGTTTAAGCGTAATACGTCATGAAAATTAGACAGGCTGAGATTGCAATGTTTGCAACGCTGCAGCTCCTTAACAGTTTCACATAACTTCACCAAACTTTCAAGACTTCTTCCACAGTGTAAGATAAGTCAGCGCAACAACTTTCACAACGGTGCTGCCGTAGGTGGCGCTGCAGCCAATTCCTGACGTTTCCTCTGTTTTCTCCAAAAGTACTTGACCTACGCGGACGAAACTTGCCGTGCACGTCGAACAGAAGGTCTCAAACGCTTGCAGCTGTAGAATGTTTCAGATCGGTATTGCTTTCAGCAATCAGACGCAATTTCTTCAGGGAATTGCAAATCTAGTTATTATATTTTATTCCGTCCCTTTTTTTGGATCGCTACTCCTCCTACAGTTTTAAAGATATCAAAATGCTTTCAAAAGTAGTTTGTAAAGCTCAATTGGGAGAAGTGTGCTATTACTTTTGGTATGCTTCAGAATTATGAATGATTTTATATTAATATTTTTATGAATTATTTTTCCCATTGACTTAACATTGAGAGCAACTTTAAATGCTTATATCTTAAAAAGTACTAAAGATAAACTCATGAAACTTTCCAATATTGTAGCCTATAGTAAACTACACGTTATATTAAAATTGTAGCTCAATGGTACTCAATAGCGCCACCAGGCGTCGTTTAAGTAAGCAATTCGTTTTTGGCCTCTATCTCGAATACCGTAAGTCAGAATTTTGTGCTTTCTTTTTCTGTGTGTTCCTTGGATGCTAATGAACGTTTTTCAAATTGGGACCATGGACTTCCGTCTAACTAGATTTTTCGCAATTTGCGATTTTTCGTAAAACACGATTTTTGCTCCCTATTCAACACAGTTTCACTAAACTCGACAAAAATTGGTATATACCCTATTTAGACTACCCCGAATTCAATGGTACCACTCAATTGGCCAAATTCTTTACCGTTTTTGAAATAATCGTAAAGCTAATGAGGTGGGTGTGGTCACAGATTTTTAACATCAGAAATCAACGTACAACCACTTGTTGTTTGTTAAGCTAACAAAGGAGATGTTAAGTCTAAAATTTCGTACCATTTGGTCTTATCGTTGATTTTATATGATTTTTTTTTAAATCCTTAGGATTCTGTAGAAGAGCAATGCTGCCGTCTATTGGAATTAAAAAAATATGGCACACATTTGCATTGTGAGCATTTTTAAATGCTGATATCTTAAAAAATACTAAAGATAATTTCATGAAACTTCCAATATCATAGGGTACAGTAAACTACAAGTTCTATTAAAATTACAGGTCAATGCTCCTCTATAGCGCCACCAGGCGGTCGTTTGAAAAAAACATTAGTTTTTGGCCTCTATCTCTAATACCGTAAATCAGAATTTTGTGCTTTTTTTTCCTGTGTGTTCCTTGGATGCTAATGGACGTTTTTCAAACTGGGACCATGGACTTCTGTCTAACTAGATTTTTCGCTATTTGCATTTTTTTGTAAAACACATTTTTTGCTCCCTTTTCATCATAGTTTCTTCAAACTTGACAAAAATTGGTACATAGAATATTTGGACTACCCCGAATTCAATGGTACCACTCAATTGGAGAAATTCCTTACCGTTTTCGTCATAATCGTAATGTTAATGAGGTGGGTGTGGTCCCAGATTTTAACATGCTCTAGATCCTACAAAGATTGACAAAACTTAACAAATATTGAAATGTAACTTCATCCTACATTGATAAACACTCACCTAAAATATTGTAGAAATATTCCAATAGGTGGCGCTATAATTAAGGCAATTGTGTTTAAGGCTCTATCTCAAAAACTACTTAACCTAGCTAAATAAACTTTAACATATAGGTTGTAAGAGGTGTGTTGTATAACATACTAGAAATACAGCATTGCTACGCCACCTAGTGATGACTTAAGAAGGATAAGCTAACTTTGGATGAGTCCTTGTATCTTGTAGATAATTGCAGATATCAACATCCAACCAACTGTAGTTTGTTAAGCTGATCAAGGAGATGTTTGGTTAAAATCTCGTACCATTTGGGTTTACAGTTGATTTAATATAAATTTTTAAAAATATTTTTCCTCCTATACATGGGACAAACTTGAAATCCCTGTTGAGATTCCACAGGATTCTTTGAAAGAGCAATGCTGCCATCTAGTGGAAATAAAAACCATGGCACACAGTTGCATTGAGAGCAACTTTAAATGCTGATATCCTAAAAAATACTAAAGATAATTTCATGAAACTTTCCAATATCATAGGGTACAGTAGACTACAAGTTCTATTAAAATTACAGGTCAATGCTCCTCTATAGCGCCACCAGGCGGTCGTTTGAAAAACACATTTGTTTTTGGCCTCTATCTCTAATACCGTAAATCAGAATTTTGTGCTTTTTTTTCTGTGTGTTCCTTAGATGATAATGGACGTTTTTCAAATGGGACCATGGACTTCTGTCTAACTAGATTTTTCGCTATTTGCAATTTTTCGTAAAACACATTTTTGCTCCCTATTCGACATAGTTTCTTCAAACTTGACAAAAATTTGTACATACCCTATTAAGACTACCCCGAATTTAATGGTACCACTCAATTGTTCAAAGTCCTTACCGTTTTCGAAATAATTGTAATGTTAATGAGGTGGGTGTGGTCACAGACTTTTAACATGCTCTTATTCCTTTCTTTGTGAACAATGTTTTAGATCGGTGTTGCTTTCAGCAATCAGACGCAATTTCTTCAGGGAATTGCAAATCTAGTTATTATTATTGTCTGATTGCTGAAAGCAATCAGAGTATGTTATTGTACTTCTTTATTGTCTGATTGCTGAAAGCAATCAGAGTATGTTGTTGTAATTCTTTATTTTTATTATATTTGTCTGATTGCTGAAAGCAATCAGAGTATGTTGTTGTACAAATTTATTGTCTGATTGCTGAAAGCAATCAGAGTATGTTATTGTACTTCTTTATTGTCTGATTGCTGAAAGCAATCAGAGTATGTTGTTGTAATTCTTTATTTTTATTATATTTGTCTGATTGCTGAAAGCAATCAGAGTATGTTGTTGTAAAATTTATTATAGTTTATTATTATTATTATTATTATTCCGCCGGATTTTTGACGGGCTTCTCCTCGTAGTCAAAAGAAGCTATAAAGATGGAATCAAAAGTACTTTGTAAAGCTCTAATGTGAGAAGTGTGCTTGTATTTATGGTACCAAAAACTTCAATGGGTGATTTATGATTAATATTTTTCTGACTAAAATTTCCCATTGAAAATGCATTGACCAAGAAATTTCCCAGCATGCTTTGAAAAGCTTCTTGAAACCTTGAGTGAGATGGGTGTCTGTCCTTATCGTACTTCACAAATGGTCAGTACTGTAGTACTTTAAAGTTTATGTTTATAATCATTCTTAAAGTCTACTAAACTTTAAATGAATATATAGAAGAATATAAAGTTTTTAAAACTTTAAAATAAAAATGTTAAAAAGTGGTTGGAAACAAAACACTTAAACTCTGTTAAAAAGAAATGTGTCAAAAGCTTTCATTAAGGTTAAGACAGTTCTTAAGAGTTCCAAGACCTGTTTCCAACGTTCTTAAAAAAAAAATAAGGAAGATTTAAGCTTTGAAAAGGTATTTAAAGTCAAGAGTCAGACCTCCTGATTGCTCACAAGTTTCAGCTTGTACATGACTACAAAGAAGCTTGGTCTCTGCAGATGAAACAATTTCATTCTCAACCTTTAAGAATTTGCATTTAAAAACTTTAGGTTCTGTGAACAGTGTTAATGCAGCAAAGCTAACTTCTCTGAAACTACAGGAGATAAAAGAAAAAATAAACACCCTAATGTCTTGAACACTGAATTTGTTTTTTATAAATTATAACGTTTTAAATCTTTGGCGTCATCTAGTGGTGGTCTGATGAAAGTTTAAGAGACAATTTCTCTAGATCTGTGGAAACTGACATGTGCGTACATATTTAAAGTAGGTATTTTTGGCTTTTGATAGCAACAGCTTTAAAAATGTTTCATTAGAAGTTTGTTTGTAAATGAAACATCCTGAAAGTGAACAATTACAGCTAATAAAAGCTATTTAAAAGTCCTAATGAAAGAGACCAAAAAATTTCCCAGCATGCCTCAATAATTGGCCTCTCACAACCTTAAGTGTGGTGTCTGTTTGTACTAATGGGGTTTCTCCCATGAGGCTGTTCTTGATATGGTCACATGTACAAACATGTGTTGCAGGTGAGACTCACTTACTGCATGTAGCAGTCCCTGCAGGTTTGAGTCACTTACTGCATATAGCAGTCCCTGCAGGTGAAACTCGCCTACTGCATGTAGCAGTCCCTGCAGGTGAAACATGTCTACTGCATGTAGCAGTCCTTGCAGGTAAAATTTGCTTACTTCATGTAGCAGTTCCTGCAGGTGAGACTTGCTTACTGCATGGAAGAGTTCCTGTAGGTGAGACTTGCTTACTGCATGTAAGAATCCCTACTGGTTAGACTTACTTACTGCATGTGCAATTTATATGTTGGAAAGAATTATATAGGGAATTGTGTAAGAAAAAACTAATGACAAATGTGAAATGTAAATGTGTAATGTAAATGTGAAAGAGTGTAAAACACAGAAATTGAAAAAACCTGTGTTAAGAGTCAGACTTGCTTCTCAGTGACAACAAAGAAGTTTGGTCTCTGCTAAATAAACAATTGATTCTCAAAGTTTAAGAATTTGCACATAAAGACTTTAGGTTTCTGTGAACAGTGTTGATGCAGCAAAGCTAAGTTGTCTGAAACTACAGGAGATAAAAGAAAAAAAGAAAAAAAACACTTTAATAACTTGGTCACTGATTTTGCTTTTTTATAAAATGTAAAGTTTAAAATCTTTGGCGTCATCTAGTGGTGGTCTGATGAAAGTTTGAAAGGCAATTTCTCTAGAGCTGGGGAAACTGACATATGCGTACATATATAAAGTGGGTATTTTTGGCTTTTAATAGTAACAGCTTTAAAATTGCTTTAATACGGTATTGCTTTCAGCAATCAGACGCAATTTCTTTATAGGAATTGCAAATCTAGTTGTCTGATTGCTGAAAGCAATCAGAGTATGTTGTTGTACAAATTTATTATAGTTTATTATTATTCCGCCGCATTTTTGACGCGCTTCTCCTCGTAGTCAAAAGCAGTTATAAAGATGACAATCAAAAGTACTTGGTAAAAGCTCTATTGTGAGAAGTGTGCTATTACTTTGGTATGTGTCAGAATTATGAATGATTTTATATGAATATTTTTATGAATTATTTTTCCCCATTGACTTAACATTGGGGCACTTTAAATGCTTATATCTTCAAAAATACTAAAGATAATTTCATGAAACTTTCCAATATCATAGGGTATAGTAAACTACACGTTCTATTAAAATTGCAGCTCAATGCTGCTCTATAGCGCCACCAGGTGATCGTTTTAGTAAGCAGTTTGTTTTTGGCCTCTATCTCGAATACCGTAAGTCAGAAATTTATGCTTTCTTTTTCTGTGGTTTTCTTGGATGCTAATGAAACGTTTTTCAAAAATGGACCATGGAATTCTGCCTGTCATTTTCTAGATTTTTCGCTATGTGATTTTTCGTAAAACACGTTTTTGGCTCCCTATTCAACAAAAGTTTCATCAAACTCGACAAAAATTGGTACACACCCTGTTTAGAGTACCCCAAATTCAATGGTACCACTCAATTGGCGATATTCCCTTACCGTTTTCGAAAAAACGTAATGCCATGAGGTGTGGTGTGAGTCACTGATTATTGTTTAACATGCTCTAAATCCTAAAAGATGTGTCAAAACTTCAACAAATTTTGAAACATATACTTTATCTACAGTGATAAGAATACGTTAAAGTTTTATGAAAATATTCCTATAGGTGGCGCTATAAATTAGGAAATGGTGTTTAAGCCTCTATCTCAAAAACCGCTCAACCTAGCTGCCATAAAATTCAAACGCATAGGTTGTCAGGAGGGACTCGTATTAACATACTAGAAAAAGGCTCTGCTGCGCCACCCTGGTGGTGTGACTTAAGAAGGATAAGCTAACTTTGGATGTTCCTCTTATCTTTCCAAATATTTGCAATATGAACATGCAACCACTTGTAGTTTGTTAAGCTGTCGCATATAAGATGTGTTGGTCAAAAAATTTCGTACCCATTTGGAGTGACGGTTGATTTTTATGAATTTTTAAATATTTGCTTCTCCTAAGTTCATGAGAGCGAATTTAAAATCCCTCAATCTTGAAAAGTAATTGATCAACTGTTATAAACTTTATTATGTAATACTTCACACACCAATCAATCTTTAATATGCACACTCAATCAATTTTGACTCTATTGCGCCCACACAGTTGGTCAGTTGGATTACTAAAGTGTAAAGGCCTTATTCTCCAAGTGCATTTGTCTTAAGCATGCTACTTTCACTCCTTTGGGATATCATTGAATACGAAAATACTAGTTTATATTAAATTTGCAATCTCTATTGTTTAAGGCTTTTTTGCAATTACGATTTTTCGCAAAACACTTTCCTATCTCCTTACCCCTTTGTCTAAACGTACTATTGAGACGAATCTTTTGCAGATTCTTTGCAGAAGCTTGGTCTCTGCTGAATAAACAATTTATTCTCAAAGTTTAAGAATTTGCAATAAAGACTTTAGGTTTTAAGTGACAGTGTTGTCCATGCAGCACACAAACTAAGTTGTCTGAAAACTGCAGGAGAATAAAATAAGAACAA